>JAMWYP010000089.1:1200000-1512500 GCA_025563575.1 Acacia pycnantha | reverse complement strand
AGGCCTCGGGCGCGCCTTCGCCCTCCCCGCCGTATAGGAGGTGTTCGTTCCAACCGGTTCGCGGGTCGCTCTTTTTGCGTGGGCACGACAATGATCCTTCCGCGGGTTCACCTACGGAAACCTTGTTACGACTTCTCCTTCCTCTAAATGATAAGGTTCGGTGGACTTCTCGCGACGTCGCCGGCGGCGAGCCGCCCACGTCGCCGCGATCCGAACACTTCACCGGACCATTCAATCGGTAGGAGCGACGGGCGGTGTGTACAAAGGGCGGGGACGTAGTCAACGCGAGCTGATGACTCGCGCTTACTAGGAATTCCTCGTTGAAGACCAACAATTGCAATGATCTATCCCCATCACGATGAAATTTCAAAGATTACCGGGCTGTCGGCCAAGGCTATATACTCGTTGAATACATCGGTGTAGCGCGCGTGCGGCCCGGAACATCTAAGGGCATCACAGGACCTGTTATTGCCTCAAACTTCCTTGGCACGAACGGCCATAGTCCCTCTAAGAAGGCGGCCGCGGAGGGTCGCCTCCGCATAGCTAGTTAGCGGGCGAGGTCTCGTTCGTTAAATTAAAATGACAGAATTCTGTTTTGAAGTATTAGTTAGTCCCTGTAACTTAATAAAGGCATAGACTATCTTGTCTCGAGGCTTGAGCAACAAAAATCCATGATTTCGGAAGAATTTATTTATTTTTTTAAAAAAAGATATCATTTTATTTTATTTTACGTTTTATATCTATAAAAATAAAGCACAACTTGAAATATTAAGACTGCAGTAAAGTGTCCAAATTTAATTTAAACTATTACCTTTGGTCATAAATATAATACAAATAATACAATTTGTACTATAAACTTTGTAATAGGATTGAGGTAATACTTAGATTTCTGTGCTCATAATATATTGACAAGGCAAGAAAAGGGAATTGCTAAACAATTTCAGCGTAGACCTTACTCCATAGACCATACTATATGTCATCACAATCCGTCTTTCAAGGAAATTTTAAGGTTTACTATATGCCAAGAGAAGAACTTGATTTATGAACTGCGAATAC
This sequence comes from Acacia pycnantha, assembly GCA_025563575.1. NCBI lineage: Eukaryota > Viridiplantae > Streptophyta > Magnoliopsida > Fabales > Fabaceae > Acacia > Acacia pycnantha. Next base: position 1,511,444 of record JAMWYP010000089.1, on the reverse strand, counting down.
CCAGCCGAATGTTATGATAAAAGAATAAATCGAGACCCCAAAATTTTTCTAAATGGAAGTAGTTCTAAAAAACTTTAATAGGCAAAATGATCTATTCATTTCTCGGGGGACAAACAAGATCAAAAGATCACTCATCAGTTTAAAAAGGCCAACAAATCCAAAGGGTAGAATTGGATCTTATTGAACCAAACATGGACCCCCTGAAATACAAATGGAAAAACACAATTTTCGGTTTGGGAATTGGTATCTAACGAGTTAGTCCTTATCAGTCACAGGGCATATTTTGCATCATTCTAGGTTACTTTCTAGGAGTTTAGAAATCCCCAGTAACTAAATGACACAGATTGAACTTAATTGAAATGACAGATTATAATATAACCTCAAAACTTAAGTTTCAATTTTGATATCGTTTATATGTCAACAATCATAGAACTAGAAAACAGGAGGAAAAAAAATTTAAACTACAAAAGGGAATGATGCATTGAAACTAGTAACCGCGCTGTTGAACTCCCACATATTACAAGAGACTAGAATCAAGAACCAAAATTTAAAGTTTTGGGCAGATCAAGCGTCAGCAATTGTGACCTCGACCTCGACGCCGGGCTCAATTGTGATGGAGGTGATCTGCTTGACCACATCAGGAGAGCTGTAGAGGTCGATCACTCTCTTGTGAACCCTGAGTTCAAACCTATCCCAGGTGTTGGTACCTAAATCAAGAAATAGATCCTTAAGCACAAGAAAAAGGCAATAAGGCTACCTACTTTTAGATCTCAACGTTAAGAACAAAAACATAATATCAATTACCCTAATGCTTCTTTCAAAAGGACCAAAACAGAAACAGCAAGTAGAAGTACCACGCCTGATTAGAAGAGAATAAATAAACACCAACTAGAAACTACAAGACCCATAATCTAACCAAATTTCAAATCATTCATATGAAAGTTACTCAGTACATGGCTAACAGCAAACATAATGTCAGTGAAATGAATAAATTTGATCCAACTTCAAAGACAATACTGGCCATACAACATGATTGTACTTACCCCATTGAGAAAATGGAAGCCTTGATTACAACACAAGGGACTAATACATATTATTCTACCTAATTACCTCATAATTAGGGACCAAATTCTCTACATTCAGCAAAGCCAGATGAAAGCAATAAGGATAACACATCTAAAATATCATATGAAATTTAGAAACTTCAGAACAGCAACAATTGTGCAGTTTCTAAATTAAATAATGTCAACATTTCTCAACAGGAAATGAAACATACAGTACATGCGGCAAAAAGAACTCCAACAGACCAGTTAACTAAACCACATTATACTCCATAAGCAACGCATAAGTTAATTAAGGATAGCTTTTACTAAGATTACCTTCACCACAAGGAGATTTCCTAGTGGTAATGTTGAGAACTTTAGTGGGCATCCTTACAGGTCCCTTGACCCTAAGCCTCTTGTCCTTGGCACCACGAACTAAGTCCGCACAAACTGTGAACAGTCGAAAAAATTAGCCCTCATCATTAATACAATCAGGGAGCAGCCTAACGAACTAAAATTAACACTAAATCAAACTAATTCAAGAAACATTATAAAAGTTAACATCATTTGCTCAAAGCCAACACTTTTTAAGGAGCCTAACAAACTAAAACTAACATTAAATAAAAGTAATTTAAGAAGCATTATAAAAGTTAAGCTAGAATTATAACCCATCAGTTCAAAGCTAATGCTTACTAAGGTTCAACGGTAGCAGTAAAAACCATCAGAAAATAATCAAAACACCGGGGGGGGGGGGGGGAGCACACCTTTCTCAAGATTTTTGACGTGCTTAGAGGACAGCGTAATCCTAATTTTATGTATCTGCTCTTGGGATTCCTCCAAACCCGGTTTAGCAGTAGGCTTCATCGCGTACGCCATTGTCACACCTCTTTATATAAGCTATTTACAGAATTACGAAAAAAAAAAACTATCAATATAAGATGGAATCAAAAGCCAGAAATCTAAATCCAAGAGCATCAATCGACAGAGTAAAGAGGAGCGAGAGAGAGAAGAAAGAGCAGAGAGACCTGAAGAGCACCGGAGAGCGTAGCGAGAGACACGGCAACACTGCGGTGGCGGGAGGATGGAGAAGACATGAGATAGGTTTCGTTACTTTTATATCGGGTGTGTTAGGGTTTTCATTCGATGGGCCGGGTTAACGGGTGAGACGCAATGGTAACTAGTTCACTAAGACTAGTTTACTTCTTGCTTTATATCAAAAAAAAAAAAAAATATAGTTTACTTCTTGCTGGTCTCTTATTATTTATGGAAAAAAAAAGGTTTAATCTTTATAGTTATAACTTTTAAGAGGAAGAAAATTATTTTTAAATTATTTCTCGTTCTCTTTTATAAGTTATAATCTCCTATTGTTAAGAAGGATGGAAATTTTAATATTTTATAAAATCAAAAAAAAAATGAAAATACTAAATTTTTTGCCTGGACAGTTTAAAACTACAATAAATAAATATTTTAAAAATTTATTTGTACAACATTAAATATTGAACGCTCAAATTTTGATCAATATATTGAAATGAAAAATGAAGAGGAAATAGGTACAGGTCATATTAGGGTATAAATATGGTTCATTTATGATAAAATTGTAATGAGAGACGATAGAGAGCATGATTATTACCAATTGTATTCTTATTGTGTACACTTCTTTTTGGAAATTTAGGGGCAATAGCGTCTTTGTCGTCTCCTCTATTTAAAGGTGATTTGGAGTTTGATTTTTATACCGAATGAAAATAGCTATTAATTTACAGTTTCCAATGTTTGGTTGTCTATAATAATTTAATTCCCAAATCTTCAGTTTTTACTGAAGAGATGGGGAAGAAACAAATTAGCAACAAGGCTAACAGGTATCAAAATGAAAGGAGTATGTGAGTCACTTATTCATTTTATATATTTATTTATTTTGTTATTCTAATTACACATTTTTAGAGATTTTTTTAACTAAAAATCACAGAATTCTGGTTCTTAATTCTAATTCTCAAAAAAAAAAAAAAAATTGTAATTGTAATTTTGGATTTAAAAAAATGTATTATATGCGCCCTTAATGGGTTATGAAGGCTAAGACCAAATGAAGACTTTGAAACTTATACTGGTTTTTTTTAAAAATATAATTTTAGTTTCAAATAGGAAAACGGATAAATTTATAATTTTTTTTTTTTAAATAATAATACACTTAGCAACTTGTATAAATCATGTTTGATTAAAACACGTGTAGAAATTAGATCTTTTTCTTGTATAAATCATGTTTGATTAAAACACTTGTAGAAATCAGATCTTTTTCAAGTATGTTATATAAGTGAACTCTTTAGGTTATTTTCCCAATTTGCCCCTTATTAAATAACTATTTACCAAAATACCTCTGTCAGAAAACTATTTCCCAATTTGCCCCTGTCAGAAAACTATTTTTCAATCTGCCCCTATTTAGTCTACTAAAACCATGGTTTAGTCGACTAAAGCGCAGGCAAATTTTTTTTTTGAAGACTCCCGCGATTTAGGCGACTAAAATACCCATTTAGTCGACTAAATCATTAAAAAAAAAAGGTTAAAACTTCGGAAGGCTATAACTTTTAGCTTGGGAGTCCGAATCAAGTGATTCTTTTTTTGATTCCACATAACTTTTTGAGATCTATGCACTGACATAAAAATTAACTTCCATATTTAATGAAGAGAAAGGAGGAAAAACAAGTGATTCTTTATTTTGCAGGAGATACTAACAATTCATTAAATATAATCAAGTGATTCTTTAATATATATATATATTGTCAGAAATTGAACTCCAATAAAGAATTTCTTTATTCATCCGTGATTTATTCTTCTTAAATGAGGTATACTTATACAGATGAAAAATTAACAGCAACTAGCAATAAAGCAGGAAATAATCCTAAATCAATAACTACTAGGAAACAACCCTAACAACCTGCTAATTATTTGAAATTCCTAAAAGAATGGAAATAACAATAATTCAAAATTTAAAATTTAAAATAGAAATAATTAAAATAACAACTTTCTTTTCTATATATATATATATATATAGAAAAGAAAGCTGTTGTTCTTGTGTAGAACACTGATGTCCAGCCTAGTGGTAGGCTGGGGATTTGATCTAGGATCGATGTGCTCCTCCTGTATGTCCAGCCTAGTGGTATACTGGGACTTCGGTTGCCGTTTGTTGGTTGCGAAGTGTAGCTCGAAGACCTCGGCTAGGTCATCGAATTTATGAATCGATCCGCTGGGCAATGTGTGGAGCCATTTTAACGCTGGTCCTTTAAGAGTTGCGGCGAAGATCCGGGACATGATGGGTTCTCCAAGCCCTCTTACGATCATGACCATCTCAAAATCTTCCAGGTGGGTTGTCGGGTCTTGAGAACCATCATATTTAGTGAGTTCAGTAAGATTAAGCTTTTCCGGGAAACGAGCGTTGATGATTTCGTCAGCAAAAGGGCTGTTGTCCATCTGGCCGACATACTTTCTCCGTTGACCCCCTACTGGGGGAGGCCGGGGTGGCCTATCGACCCGAGCTCTATTCCTGGTACTAGATGCCTTGTTTGAGGAGGCTGGTCCTCTGCTGTGGCTAGTTTCCGTCTCCTGCGTGCTTTGGTTCTCTTCCCATGTCTTGTCATCCCGGTCCTCCTCGTTGGAAGAAGCTGAATCCCTTTTGTTGAGACGTTCTTCCAATCGTTTGAAGTAGAGGATCTGGCGTTTATCCATGTTCTCCATACGCCTCATCATCGTGAGTTGCGCGTTTTGGAGGAGGAGAAAATCTGGATTGACTGGCGGGACTTCTGGGTTGACAGTCGGGTTCGAGTTCTGAGGATCATGGCCTTGATTTCGTGAAACAGAGGATTTCATGTTGGATGGATTGTCTTCCATCCGCTGATCATTGTTGGGGATGATGTGTTCGTCTAACTGTTGTTGCGGCTATGATAGCCGGTCTTCTGCGTCCTGCTCATTGTCACCGAGAGTGTCGATCGGCTGCTCAGTGTTGTGTGGTTGCCGAGGTGGTTGACGCCGTCCGTCGGTCGAACCATCTCCACGCTTCAGGCTTGAGCTACAGGTATTAAACCTCATTGGTCACGGGAATTGAAATTTACCAATCCCCACGGTCGGCGCCACTGTTCTTGTGTAGAACACTGATGTCCAGCCTAGTGGTAGGCTGGGGATTTGATCTAGGATCGATGTGCTCCTCCTGTATGTCTATGGGGCAGGCGTACAGGAGAATGGTGGATCACTGTACACAACTAGACGTTTCGCCAGAGGGCTGGGGTGTGTGCACAGTGTGACTGTATTTAGATTAGTTCGAGGATCGAAGCGTGTACCTTGACCGCGTATCTCCTATACGTATATATAGAGAGTATACCTTGTTGCTTAGATCTCCGGCTCGCACGTCGTGCGTGCCCGAGGATCTAGCTAACCGCCCTGGTGACTAGGTCCTTCAGTTAGAAGGTTGCGATCCTCGCGTGGGTTACCCCTGTATCGGCCGGTTGGCTAGTGGGCCTTGACTAGGTCCATAACAGTTGTTATTTTAATTATTTCTATTTAAAAGTTTAAATTTTGAATTATTGTTATTTCCATTCTTTTAGATATTTCAAATAAGTAGCAGGTTGTTAGGGTTGTTTCCTACTTCCTAGCTAGTAGTTGTTGATTTAGGATTATTTCTTGCTTTATTGCTAGTTGTTATTAATTTTTCATCTGTATAAGATAAAGAAATTCTTTATTGGAGTTCAATTTCTAACAATATATATATATATATATATATATATATATATATATAGGGATAGGTTATTCTGCCTACTCCTATTTTGCCTATCTTTGCCTACCTCTCTCAATGCCGTTAGATTATGATCTCATCTAACAGTAGAGATTTGAGGGATAAAATAAACCTTCTACCTTGACAGCCTCCCACCCTCTCTCTCTCTCTCCGAAATCGCCTTTGTTTGTGACTCGTTGCCGCTTGTAGTCTCTATGCTCACCAGTCCTTGTTGCACGCGTCTCTCACCGGTGTAAGATCCTCAGCACTTTCACCCACTCTCAGATTTGTCTCCATCATGTTTAGTTAGGTATTTGTTTTTCACCCATCGTCTTTTTTAATGAAAATTAATCCATAGATTTTAGTTGCTTGCTATTGTCTATGGATTTTGTCCTTCCTCTATGCACCCTCAACCATCCTTTCTGGCGACGAAATTGCAAGCCTCTGAAAGATGGTAGCCATTGCCATTGCTTCGCTTAAATCTTCAGTTTTACAAAACCCCATCAATTTCAATGAATCAAGTTGGAATTCTCTTGGTGGTTGTTTGAAGGGTCTTTGTTTAGATAAAAAACCAACACAACAACGAAGGAATTTCACAAATTTGATTGTGGCTTCAGCTGGCACCAGCACCGCCATCACAACACAAAATAGCGGCAAGGCAAGTGGCAGGTTTTACTTCAATTTCACTGGGTTTCCTTTCCTCAATAGGTGTACTATCAGGAAGGAGGCAAGCTATTTTACATTGTACTGGTGAATTTATGGTTATGATCTCTTTCATTTTTTATTCTCAGGGAATCTGTATGTTGAATGGGATTATTTGTGTATATATATGATTATTCTTCTTCATTCTGCAGTTTACTCTTTGAAGTGCAGGTTGCATCTTAGAAGATCATTTTATGGGATAAAGAATACAATTTATAGTTTGTTGAAGCTCACTCTTGAATCTTATTTTTTCTTGACTAAAAAGAATAAGAACTCTTTTTTTAAGTTTCAATTGTGGGGTTCTTTTTTATTTTTTTTATTTTATATATAATCAATTGTGTGGTTCTGAATACTGAACTTTTAATACATTTTAAATGTTGTGAATCTATTGAAACGAAATAGAGAGCATATTTTAATTTCTCTTTCACGTTTTCCCTTTCAACCATGTTTTTGGTTACTAAAGGATTGTGGTTAAAACTTCCGGCTAGATTTGTATATTTATGTTTGGTTACTTCTCTCTTTTTTTTAATTTTTATTTTGATCAAATATTACATATTAACAATTCAATTTTTCCCAGATGGATGATACAGGGACCAATTTTACACGACTTAGAGATAGTGACGTTCAGTACTTGAATTCTCAATTCGAAGAGTCTTCTATGATGAACTTGAAGGATCCCAACATTTCCCAGACGAAAGGCCGAAAAAGGATTCGTAGCGGAATTGAAGAAGCATCAAAGCAAACCAATATTTGTAGAAATTGCAAAAAACGAGGACATAATAAGCACACCTGCAAAGAAATAAATATGCATTGATTATAGATTTTTTTTTTTGTGGATTAAGTTCTTTATTTATAAAATTTGTGTTATGGTTTCTTTTCATTTCTTGTTGTTTTGAATTACTGTCATGAAGATTTGTTAGTGGCAAGAGACTTGTGGTTGGAGATTCTGTGCCTTTCATATGATATATTTTTTGAAAGAATACAATTATTGAAAGAAAATAATCAATTTTATTGATTTGTTATAAGCCTGGGATGATTACAATAAGATAGATACATTGAACTAAAGAAAAATTACAAGTGATTCCTATAATCAAAATAGATACATTGAACTAAAGAAAAATTACAAGTGATTCCTATAATCAAAAGTTGACCCAAAGACCTAAAGAAGCATATATGTAATGTTTGCATTTGGAAATTTTTAGTGTACACGTGACTTCACCACCAAAAATTGACACGTGCCTATTGAATTGGTAAGAAACACGCCTTTCGTAGTACTTCCCAGGTTGTAGTTTCATAGTTCATACATCCAGTTCTCGCATAATTTTATGCTCTAAGTTGCCTCCATCAAAAAGTACCTCGCAAATTTTCCGGATACACAAATCCAACAATGATGGACATTCTCCTTTCTGCAAATGATAATCTATAGAAGGGTAAGAAAATGATGAATTCAACCATTTCAAACTCCCACAATTGCAATATCTTCGGGAAAGTCTTCTATGAGAACTATCTTCACTGTCCTGATCTCGCTTCCTAGAACAAACTCCCCCCATTGGAAAAATATCTTGCAATCAATATATGTCATAAAAATTGCCGGAGAACACTAGTGTAATCCATTCAATAACCAAACATGAATATATGCACTCTACTTCACCCTGCAAAAATACAAAAGGGAAGAGCGCAGCTGAATAAGTAGTCAGCAGACTTGATCATCATGAATTGACATCTTTAAGACAGTTCTAAAAAACCTTAAAATTATGAGCAGCATGAAAATTTATATTTGCAGCATTAACACCATTTACTAAAGCCCAGAGAACACAACTGCTAAATCAGTTTAAGAATACGAGCATCGATGCATAAAATCACATTTAACATCACAGTTTTAACTTTTAAGTAACCTCTCCAGAGCATAATAGTGTTCATGAGAGGATTCAAAACAGTGCGTCTTAAGACCAGACATCTATATGTAATGATTATGTCAACACCATCCTTCAAAAAATCTAAGCAAGACCCAGTAAAATTTCAATGTACAATAACAACTAATTGCATATTTTTTCTGATAAATACCATCTAATTTTTAACACCATCCCAATTCTGATTTCTGACATTACTATCGACTTCAAACACAAGAAAACAAGCAGCCTCTCTCCCGAACAAGTCATCTATATATGATTTTTCTTTAAAACTTGCATAAAACCAATATATTGCCTTTATGCCTCTCTATATAGCTTGAAGTAACAAACTTCTACCAAGATTGGAACGCCATCACCGAAAATTACAGTTAAAGAAGTTAGCGCCCTGTGTTATAATGTCAACGCCCAATAATGTCAAAATACGCAGTCACCGATATTCTTCGAATAACAGCCACCGATATATACGCAGTAAATTAACCACAAAAAAAAAGATAGTATTCAAAATTCTGGTATACAAGGCATTAGTTACTCGCATCAAGATGAAGAACACGAGAAAAACAGAGTGATCATCAGAAAAGCGACCGAAAATCTAAAAAATTTAAAAAATATATTGGGGCTATTGCTCCAGAACATACAATCCAAAATCCAAGGGAGAATGCGAAGAAGAAAAGCCATCCGCTTTAGAGTTGAGACAAGCAACACAAAACCAGAGAATAGAGACTCGAAGAGTGAGAAAAGAAAATTGAAATCAGAACCTCACCTCCGGAAGGCCGATGGCATCACGGAGACGCTGAAATCACAACCGCGAATGTGAGCAAAGAGACCGAGCAAAGAACAGAGAACATGTGAGCCAAGAAAAAATAAACATCTTGACGGTGAAGTTGAGTCCCCAAGGCCAAAGGCAACATTTAGGGCAAATGAAGTGGAGAGAAATGAACAAAGGCGATTTCGGGGGGAGAGAGAGAGGGTGGGAAGCTAACAGGGGTAAATGGTGTATTTTATCCCTCAAATCTCTACCGTTGGATGAGATCATAATCTAACGGCATTGAGAGAGGTAGGTAAAGGTAGGCAAAATAGGAGTAGGCAGAATAACCTATCCCATATATATATATATTATTAAAGAATCACTTGATTATATTTAATTAATTGTTAAAATCTCCTGCAAAATAAAGAATCGCTTATTTTTCCTCCGTTCTCTCCATTAAATTTGGAAGTTAATTTTTATGTCAGTGCATAGATCTCAAAAAGTTATGTGGAATCAAAAAAAGAATCACTTGATTCGGACTCCCGAGCTAGAAGTTATGGCCTTCCGAAGTTTTAACCTTTTTTTTTAATGATTTAGTCGACTAAATGGGTGTTTTAGTCGACTAAATCGCGGGAGTCTTCAAAAAAAAAATTTGCCCGCGATTTAGTCGACTAAACCATGGTTTTAGTCGACTAAACCATGGTTTTAGTCGACTAAACCATGGTTTTAGTCGACTAAACCATGGTTTTAGTCGACTAAACAGGGGCAGATTCAGAAATAGTTTTCTGACAGGGGCAAATTGGGAAATAGTTTTCTGACAAGGGCATTTTGGTAAATAGTTATTTAATAAGGGGCAAATTGGGAAAATAGCCGAACTCTTTATCCCATAAAAGAATTGAAGAAAAAAGGATACTAAAGAGGAAGATAACTAAGAAATGTGAGAATGAAGCGAACAATGAAATAAAAGGGATAACAAGAAGAAAAATGACAAAAACAAATGTAAAAATGGTACCAAATAAAGAAATGAAGGATCTTATCAAAAAGAAATTTCAATCCTTGAACATTACAAAAGAAGCTCCTTACAAAAATCAAGATAGGAGGCTGGTTCCTTGTAAAGGAACTAAAAAGGGTTGCCGAGTAGAAGTTAACACCAATAACACAAAGTTAATTTCTTACCAAAGTAAGATGGTGTATTAATTTTCTTATAAAGTAATGAAGAAACAACCTTAATTCAGAAACTTTAAATGAATAGAATTTACTATTATATGGGAAAAGTCATACGAAAAAAATGTTAAGAAATTATACTAATAAACAAGAAGAAATTTTTTCAATTCAATGGCATCAAGAAAGATTGTTTAGGGTGATGAACATGCTATGTAACGCAATGAGGATCTCGGTTTCCTTTCCTTTATTCCACACTTGTTAACCTCAATATAAGAGATTAATCCTGTATGACCTCAAGTGTTAATGATAAGAGTTGAGAAAATAAATCTGAGTACGTTGTAAGGGTTCCCAGTTTTGAAAATCTCAGGCTTAACCAATATACCCTTCTGTGTCCATCTCTCGTAAAGTCCTTTTTCTTAGAGAACTCTCTTAAATTCTTAATCTTATTTCAAAAGTTCATCTCATTCATGGCTCTATTTTCACCCTATTTACTGCTTCATTATTTTGGTCGGATTTTTTTTTAAAAAAATAACTTTTAGAAAACTGTCATTTCAACTCCCTTAATTGTCAGTCTGATACACACCAAGCATAATACTGTAGAAAAGATTGATAATCTTGCCCAAAATAGGAAAACTCTATTATTGTATAATAAACTTACATAATCCCTATAGTAGGTCCAGAATAACCTCACCAAAGATGTATAAGAAAATATAAAATGTCATTTCAATTATGTTATCTTGTTTCAAGAATAGAAACTCAATACGAACAACTTTGGATCTAAATTATAGTCATTCTAATATAAGGAAATTGAGGCATTTCTCATCATTGAACCATTTCATCTAAGAATAACTTTATCCTGCATAATATTTTTTTCTCTAGTAATTTTTACCTCAGAAAAGCTTGTGTTTCTATCCTTACATATTTTAACTTGATAAAAAAAAAAAAAATAAGGATCTCAACCCATAACGCAAAGGGTCACCGAGTACCGACGCATTACAAAAAAGATTACTAACCACAATTCACAAGATGCGACAACCTCATGATGGCTCAAGAGCCCAAGTAAACACCACTCAGAACCATCAATGAACTAAGATGACGGCAAAGGCAAGGCCTTGAGGACATACCACCCCACCTAAAGCAATCATCAGCTATGACTCTAGCAAGAGCACAAAACTTAGGAGATTGCATCACAAGAAAAGTTATTCTAAACACTCGGTTTTTGTTTACAACTTTGACCAAAGTTTACACAACTTAGGACAACTATATGCCTTAAGATGACCAGAAGATGCTATTTTGAGGAAATCACAGAGAATCAATTATGGGTGTTGTTTCTATCATGCTCCATCTCCTCTGCGTCCTCAAAGACTTCATCATCAATACGAAGCTACAATAAATTGTGTTGAAAAAAATTAATGCCATAATCTTTATAGAAGGGAAGATATATGAAATAAAGGCACATGCATTCAAGCTGCTAAAGGACAGGGTACAACATCAACAAAGAGAGAATCATATATGTATAACAAGTGCCAATCTTAAAAAATCTAGATTCCAGTTATGCATTCAATGACAAGAATAAATCAATCTAAATACAAAAATTCCAGGATAAATGGACGATACTGTGACGAAGGTAGGCTACTAAACTGGCCGTTGGCCCAAATAATAGAAAGAAAGGGGATTTAAAGCAGACAAAATTTCTCCCCATAACAAATAACTCATTTTTTGCTAACTAGAAGAATCAAAAGTTAAAGTGGGTTTACCTCAAAGGATCGGACTCTTTAACCCATTAGTTTTGAATATAATCACATCAAAGTAACTCATTCAACCCATTGGTTGAGTAGGCCAACCAATAAGTTGGGTGAGTTAGCCAATTTACCTATACAATAATTACTTTAGTATGATTATAATTATATTACTATAAATTACAAAAGTCCATATAGCTTGACCCTCCCTGTTGAGCACAACTTGGAGGATTTTTGATTGGGGGGATTTCAGTTTGCAAAGACCATTATTTTATTTAGGAGTCAAAAACTACTATTCTACGGAAAAATTTCAAAGAAATTTAAGAGGATCAATGAATCATGAAATACAACATATATAATTTTTTTAAGAAGCCAAAAATGACAGAAAGAGCAAATAGGGAAATAGTACTATAGAGATAGGTGAGGTTTTTAATTTGTTCACTAGTGGATCAACTGGGTTTTCCAAAAGGAATGGATTCTTTATATCAGAATGTCAGTCTGCAAACATAGAGGTAGATAAAGGTATTCTTTGGCAAAACAGCTTACCTGTAGTACTGTATGAGCCAGGTCATGATCACCATTTGACTGACCAATTGCGTGGGCTGGATTTTGAGAGATATAATCTTCCTCCTCTGGAAAATGGATTGTTAAGAACTAATACACGCATATGAATGTTAAAAGGCACCAAGATAAATGACTTCTACACACCTTCATCTACCATTTGATCTGCGCTGAAAATCCATTCATGCTCTTCTCCTTCCTCTAAAAGAAACAAAAACAAATAGTGAGCAAGGGCAAGTTACAACTGTAGAATCCCATATATTATTAGGAATCTCATGATTATAGGGATCAATTAAATCTAAGAATTATAGGAGATAATTGTTAGGATATTATTTTCAAATTTCAAATCTAGATCTCATCAACACATCTGATTTTCTCTTGTGTATAAATGCAATTACCCTCTATCTTCAACAACTAAAGGGAGATAATAAGTAGTAAAACAAAAACACAATCTAACTCCTAAGGAAGAATTTTACTCACCGTCATTTGGTTCTGGATTAAGCTCAGCACACTCGCAGAATACTTCAAAAAGAGAATCCACTGCCAAATTACAAAATGATACACTATCAACTCTTGACCAAATCGAACCAACCACAATGCTACCAGAATGTAAAATGGCAACATGTGATATGTAAGGTGTAGAGAATATATTAGTTAGTTAGTTAGGGAGTTGGTTGTATTAGTTAGTAGTTAGGAGGGTTAGTTAGTTAGTTAGTTGTTAGTAACCATTTTGGATTAATGGGTTGAGGGGTTGCCTATATAAGGCATATGTCTCTTCATTGTATGCTATGCTTTTATGTTGAATGATGATTCAATAAAGATGCACAGTGATGTGATTCTGTGTATTCTCCCCCTCCTCCTCTCTTCTCTTCCCAAATCCTCTAATTTCTACAACTTCTCTATCAACATGAAAATCATTCATTCCTATGAATTGGAGCAACAATTGTAAAGGATTAAACATACATTGACTTGGATCTGATGGAATAAGCCTCATCTCTCTGATCCTGGACAGATCTAAGGTGTCACTGCATTCTGAATCTGAGTTGTCAGACGCATACCCATCTGGATCAGTCTCAATCTTCAGGGAAGAAACCCAGTCAGAATCAGGAGTGATCGAATCAACGGACAAGAACTTAATAATTACTGAGGGTAGACTGATAAGGAGTAAAAAGCTTAAAGGGCACTTAAGGAAAAAGGGGGGGGGGGCATGGAGACATCAAAACAAAAAGAAAATATAAAGAAATTTCATATGGCAAAAAACCTAGTTTGTACTCATCGTATCCTAATTCAAATCCAGTACAGAAGTTCTTCACAGCTTGGATTTCAACAAACTAAACTTTAACTCTCAGTTTCTTCCAACTGTAGTAGTTCTCATAACATTTCTTGAACATAGTGAATTTTCATTTGTATTCAAAAACCATATAATAAGATTCAAACCAGGGAAGTTGGATTGTACAATTCCAAGTTTAAAACTAAAATAGGACAGTTACTTCATATGCCTTACAACCCTGATCACACTATACCCCAATACGAACCATATAACGCAAACATACCTGTTGTAAAATCATTACATATACAAGTACATAGATCTCGATAATTATAGCATATAAATACCTGCGTGTATATACAAGGAACTGCATAGGCCTCTGGATCTGTTGATACTGCATGAAGTGACACAGACAAAAAATCAACTGCATAGCCTTTAGCCTTGTCTACATCACTCAACCATATCACTTGCCTGTAAAACCGAAGTCAGCTTACTAGCACAACTGCAGTGTCCCAATCAACAATTAAAAATGCATCCCCCAAACTTCTTTACCTGACCTTATTAAAGTTGCTAATCAGCAGTATTGAATTGGTACAATCAATAAAATCAACAACCATTGAAACAATGATGAAATGAATTGACAAAACGATGTAACGGTATGATACTACCCATGCACGCACAAGCATATATAGTTACGCTTAGGTAAATATATTTCAATCTGATTTTAACCACAATTCTCATGAAAAATATTAAGCCAACTTGCATAGACGAATGAAGATAGACCACAGGAACGAAGATTAATCATGCAGTGTCTGTGGCATCCCGTTCTTTTGTTCTTTTAGATTTACTATTTATCTCAACTTCTGTTTAAAGACCATAAGAAGCATAACATTGTATCCCCTCTCAGGTCTCAAATCACATAGCTTCCCACAGTAAACTAATAATTCAAAGCTCAAGACTCAACGCTATCCTGTGACTTCTTCCCTAGTCGGTCGTCAGTCCAGCAATCCTGCCAAATTCTAATGGACACAACTTCATTTTCATAGTTTGATATGCTCACAATACTAAATTACGTCGAACATGCTGTTAATATTCTTCAAGCATTAATCCAAACGAATCTCCGTTCACATCAATTCATCCAAACTGGGATAACCATTCAACAAAAGTTAACAAAACAAACGGAAGTCACACAGACAGACATATATAAATGCACAGACGAAACAGCATACTTGTTAGAAACATAGAGAGTGCCATGGGACTCGCGAGGACGATTAGCGAGGACGATATCAACCCCTGGTTGGACGCGCATGAGCTCCTCGCCCTTGTCGGTATCAAGCACCGGTTGGCCAATGCCATCGCCGGTCCTCTCAGCGAAGTTTCTTAACCCCAAAACCATATTTCTGCGCCGAGTTTGCTTTGCCTCAACTTCTACTAAGGTGGTAGCAGTAGTCTGGAACTTCAAGAATTCTAGGGTTTTAAAGAGGTTTTTGCTTCGTTCCGGTAATTCGAATTCAAGGTTCAGGTTCAGCTCCACACGCGCGAGCGCCACCATGGATAATCATACTTGAAATCTTTTTGTTAAAAAAAGTTAAAATTAATAGTTATCAGGTGAATATGTGAGTTAGATAAATAATATGTGGAGATTAAAGAAATTAGTAGAAATGCATTGTGATTTTTATAAAACATACTTCTTTAATTATTTATATTATTTTATTGATGAAAAATATAATTGTTGATGAAGTTAATAAGGTGTTACAGGAAATTTTACTCATATATTTAATTATTTATCTCACATAGCACATAATCATGTCTAATGAACCAAACCAAATAAACACCAAACTAATTTTAATGGGCTGTAATGAAGAACCCAGAAAAATCTGTCAATGGGATTGGGATTTGGGAGCATAATTTGTTATTAAAATAAATATTAACATTTTTAAAAATAATTTTAAAATTTAGAAAAAAGGAAATATAATGACCACCAAAATAAATAAATAACAGTAATTCCTCCTTTGACGATAGGGTGGGAGAATTGAACTCGGAATCTTCTACGAGTCGGACACAGAAAACTGAGCGAAGAAAGAGAAGAGGACAATAAAACGAAGGGGAGGAGAAACGGAGATATTTAGCAGTCGAATAGGGAGGAAGAGGATAGAAGCAGAGGTAATGGATAAGTACATCTTCCAGTCTCTGATTGCGTGCTTCTAGCTCTTGCAATTTCCACTTTATTTTTATTTTTTGGTAATGCGCTGGTAGAGTGAATTAGAAGGGTCCAGGGTTATGTTCTGTTTCATATTTTGCTTCCTTTCTTCATTTGTTGCTTCCATAATTGATCTGTGCTGTTGTAATCAAATGGATGAAAAAAAGGAGTTAGGAGTTCAGCTTCATGATCCTTACTTATGCTCTTCACGTGGTCGAATGAATCCCTCTGCTTGTTCAAGTTATTGTTATGAAGTTGGAATTTCAGTGCAGCTTGCTTTTGTTATGTGGTATGGATTCGTGATGTTAATCTGATTATTGGATGTCACTCATGAATCGTGTATTTATTAATTCCTCCAACACACTGGATCCGATACTAACCCTTCTACTTGCAAAGCACGTATTCTGACCTGGTTAGCGTTGATTGATAATTCCGCCACTGGCTTGATACTACAAACCAATGTGTATATAGCTCTATCTTAGGGCTTTTGTGGGCTAGATGGATTGTAGGATGTTTTTCAAATTACTTCCACTTCCAAATAGTGTAAGCAAGAGATAAAGAACTCCACGTTTGTTGACTTGATGTGAATTAGATGTAATTGGATGCTGTCTTTCATGTCTGAGTCCACTGTGTCAATCTTTCCAAGAATTGTTCAGTTCATTTACAGAGGTTAAGAGAACAGGGAAGCAAGTCATAGCTGTGAATCTTTGGATTGCTTTCCATTGTTGAAATGCGAGACTGTGTGATTACAGCTTCTTTCTCTTTGCCCTGTTCTATTTTCACTTTAATTTTGATATATTATGAGCTGAAAATCTGAAGTTGTCCTTGTTTACATATTCAAGCATGAAAAAACTCCACAGATAAACGTGAGAGTATGTGTTTTTGAATTAATTTTGCTCATAATTAAGTGTTGTTGAAATTTGGGGTATTCATTCTTCCAAATGACCGGGATGTTATGTATCTGATGATTTTACTTAAATATATGCATAGACTTGGTGTTGGGCTTTCTTTTTCATGTTGGCTCCATATATTTTGTGGCTTCTTGATAACGTTGAATGAATAATTTGTTGGCCACTTTAATCTCCAATTTGTATGCCTTCATTTTCGTGTAAGTAGGTGTGAAATTTAAATTATTCTTATTCCTCTACTTCGTGTTCTCAAATTCATTTTTCTAGCTACTTCTGGCTTTTTTTGCTGTAGAACTGCCAAGATTATAATATAGTTCTTCAAAAGAAAAGTATTTGTACGGAGTGCAGCTTGGAGCAAATAATTTCTGTTTATGTCTTTACATGTGTTTTTTTCAAACTATATGTTATGTTATACAAACTTTCATGTTTTGTCAAATAATAAAGATTGTTTGTTTATGATCCATATTCCATAGCAAGAAGCCAATCTCTTGCCTGCAGTTCAATCTTCGGTTGCTTCATTTGATTTAATCACCTTAGGTCATATCTTCATTATTTTATTTATTTATTTATGAATTATGAATGAATGAAAAGGCTATGGGAAAACCGTATTTTCATTTATCAAACAACAGTCAGATGCATTTCAGTGGTTAGATACATATTGAACAAATGAAACAAGAAAAAATACTGATGCTTTAATTTGAAAGTTGCAGTATTTAATAGTTCTTGATCAATTCTTTTGACTTAAGATTCAGGTTTATACTCCTGATCTTGGTACGTATTGAAGTATAGACTTAAAGATGGAGGCCTTGAAAGCATGTTATGCAGATACAACTTCTGACTCTGACTCTGAATCTGCCTCTTCCAACCCAACTTTAGACCACTCTGAAGGCTTCACTCCATTGCCTCCACCTCCTGTCTCACTCCTCAATCCTCCAAAGTCTCTTGGTACTCCTCTTGTTTAGCTTATATTTTTCATTGTTTAGGAAACAGAACAAAAGATAATTCTGATTTTCTTGGAGAGGCTGCTGATGATTCACAGGGAAATATAAAAAGTAAATAATAAAAATTAAAAAAACTTGCACCAACTTAAGAATCTAAATTAAAGATCAAAATTAGAATATTTTGAATTCAATGACTCATTTCATATTTTTGAAGTTCTATTACAATCAAACAAAAGGATTTATATTAATTTACTTGCTTTGATTTTATTTTCCTTCTAATGACAATAATTTATTGTTTTAATGGTGAAGGTTCTCAAGAGTTTCTACAGACTGGTCAGACAAGTAGATTTAGGAGCTTCCCTCATGTTGATGGTAACTATGCGTTACATGTTTACATACCAAGTAAGTCTTCCATGTTCGCTCTTCAGTTGTTTATTTTTAATACTTTGTAATGGTGTATGGCAAAATGAAAACATTTGACAGGGGAACTGCAAATTTCAGACTTTCTTATATGGCCTGCCCGTATTTTCCTCCCAAATAAATGGAGCTTGCTAAGGATTTTCATATATGCATTTGTTCAGAATAATATTTCATCAAATCCTGAAAATGCTCATGAAGGAGTAATATAAAGTTAACCAAACATTTGCACATAAAGGAAAGAAAATTGTTTGGCAATAGGTATAGGAATTAGCAATAAGCACAACTTACAAACTGATGGATTTTTTCTGAAAGTACCCCAATTGAAGTTTAATGTAGGATGTGTGAAGATATTTTCTAATGCATAGCTGTCTATTGGAACAAGCCTGGTTTCAAAGTTCAACTGTTCAACTACCTGTGGGATACTTGTGGGCACTGAATCCTTTCTCGCCTCTAGATATATGATTTCTTCACCCTATAACGTGCCATAACTCATTGGTGCTTTCTTACAGTCTATATACCATCTCCATCAAAGAAAGAACTGGCTGCCTTCTTGAAGAAAGTCTCATCTCATGAGCCAAGTCTTCATGCTGTTGATGTTGATTTACCACTTAATATTCTCTGCAAAAATGAAGAGAAGCTTGAACAGGCTGTTTTAGGGAGGAAATTTCACATTAGCTTGGGAAGAACTGTCCCAATACGAGTGCATCAGATTGACTCCATGGTATCAATGCTTCGACAGAAACTTCAAACTCAACAGCGGTCAGTTTGTGCTTACATTGGTCAATTGTCAATCAGAACACCATGTGTTCTGCTGTTTGCCTATGTTCATCCTTGCCTCTAACTCTTCTTGTTGTGAAGCAGCTATTGGATTGACTTTAGTAAGTGGGAAGTTTTTGTAAATGATGAACGCACACGCACCTTTTTGTCATTAGAAGTGGTTCAAGGAGGGCTGAGAGAGGTATGCTTTGAAGCCTTTATTTTTTAACAATACTAGTTGTTTTTCCTTCATTTTTATGTCAGTTGGTTTTCTATTATCTATTTATCATGTTTATGTAGAGTACCCAGTGCACAAGACTCCCACTAGATGGGGTCTAGGGAGGGATTGATGTATGCAGCTTTACCCCCAATCGAAGAGGCTGTTTCCAGGATTTATGTAGAGTAAATATTTTTTTTTTTTTGGTGCTATAAGCATGGGAAATTTGAGTTTAAAAACCAAACCTGGAATGATTTTATTCTGACCAAAATAATTTTGGGAACCACAGGTGTATCATATGTCATTAGCATGGGAAAGTTGAGTTCAAAATGCTTTCCTGCATTTAGCTTGATCTTCTAGCTGCTTGTTGCTTTGATATCATGTCTATGAACTCAACGCTAAGTAGTCATTTGCACGTAAATAATGTATTTTGTGATGTCATGCAAAAAAGTGAGAGTAAAAAAATAATTTGATATTGAAAAGCCTTAGATATATGAATTCTTTTGGCAAGTATGTCAAGGATATCTTTCCTTTTGGATTGATACTGGCCCAGAATGGGGAAAATGGTGACTGAGATGATAATAGGCTCAGAAAAATGAATTTGACATGTTCTTATCTAGAAATTCACTTTTTGGGCACACACATGCATGAGATTTTTATGCTTTTCAATGCATGTCAGATAACAAAGCAAATTGAAGCTGTCAATGGCGTTTATAAGCTTCATAATCTCCCTGAGTTTTACAAGGTCAGTGTGGTTTTATGTTTTATCACTACTGGTGTTTTGTCTCTGTTTCACTGTTCTATTTATGGACCTGGCATGTTCTTTATTTTTTCAGGATCCTCGACCTCATATATCCTTAGCGTGGGCATTGGGTGACATTAGTCATTCCCTGAAGAAAGTGGTTGAAGAAGTAATCAAGACAAGTGCTGTTGAGAATTCTGTTAGGAAACGTGCCTTTACCTGTAAATTCAAAGGTATTGAGTGCAAGATTGGCCATAAAATATACACGATTTGTAAAATTTCTGATGGACATTGATATGCTTAAGAGTAAGGGTCTTACCGGTATATTTTTGGCTGCATAGAATTTGATCTGAAATCATTTGTAGGATTTTGTGGTGAGCAGTTTGGTAGTTGACGTTCTGTAAAATCATCTTTGATGATTTGATATGAAGTAAATTTCAAAATTCAAGTTTGTCACTTCAATCTTATACAAACCCATTGATAAACTCTATACACCACTTTCATCTAGTAAGACGAGGCTAAATTATACGAAATCTCTTTGAATTTTGAATTTTGGATCAGTAGCAAATAATGGAGTTGGCTTGTGTCCGCTGCCCTCCTTTTCTTGAAACTGTGTCGTTTTGGCGTAGTTTCAAGTGCACCTTTACTTTTAAAAAAAAAAAATCAAAGGTATTAAAAAAATACTTTAGACTATTGATTGACACTAAAAAATTATTTTATGATCTTGAAAAATTATTTTAGGATCTTAAAAAAATATCCTAAAGTATATTTTTAATACCAGTCAATACCATAAAATATTTTTTCAAGATCCTAAAATAATTTTTCAAGATCATGAAGTATTTTTCCAGTGTCAGTCAGTATCCTAAAGTATATTTTTAGTACCATATAGTACTCTGAAATATTTTTTCAAGATCCTAAAATAATTTTTCAAGATTATAAAGTATTTTTTCAGTGCCCATCAGTATCCTGAAAATATATTGTTAGTACTATTCAGTACCCTGAAATATTTTTTCAAGATCCTAAAATAATTTTTCAAGATCATGAAGTATTTTTTAGTACCAGTCAGTACCTGAAATATTTTTTCAAGATCCTAAAATAATTATTCAGGATCATGAAGTATTATTTTAGGATCTTGAAAAAAATATTTTAGGGTATTAAATGGTACTAAAAATTTGTCAATCAGTATCTTGAAATATATTGTTAGTACCATTCAATACCCTGAAATATTTTTTCAAGATCCTAAAATAATTTTTCAAGATCATGAAGTATTTTTAGTATCAGTTAGTACCTAAATATTTTTTCAAGATCCTAAAAGAATTCTTCAGGATCATGAAGTATTATTTTAGGATCTTGAAAAAATATTTTAGGGTACTAAATGGTACTAAAAATATATTTTAGGCTATTTTTTAAGATCCTAAAATAATTTTTAAAGATTATGAAGTATTTTTTTAGTATCGATCAGTAGTTTGAAGTATTTTTTTAATACCCCTGAATTTTTATTTTATTTTATTTAAAATAACATCAAAGGTGCCCTTGAAACTGAGCCAAAACAGCGTAGTTTCAAGAAAAGGAGGGCAGCGGACGCAAGCCAACTCCGTAAATAACCTCCATGACATTTTGAAGTTTAAATTTAACTCCACTAGCTATTTTTTTTTTTTTTTTAATTTTATTTTTACCATGACCCCCTTGCCACATTAAATCGATATAAGATAAATGTCATCCAACGTGACATTATATGCAATCTAATAGTTTTATAGTAATTAAATATTTTTTTACCTAAGATTAAATTGTCATTTTAACATTAAAAAAGCCCCAGTTCTCCTTTTATCCCTATACCGCTTGCAATGCATCCCTTCAACTTTCAATTTTTGAAAAAAAAAACATCAGTAAATGGAAGTGAGTGGATTTTGTTCAATATGTATACATGATAATATTTTCAAATATGTCTCATATATGTTTTGTCCCTATAAGGGATATACAATACCCCATATGTTAAATGTAGGATTTATTTAGGCTTTAAATATAATATTTCAATCCATTTTGTTTTTTAAACTTATACTTTTTCCTATTAATTAAGGTAGAAATTTCCTATACAAATTATTGAATGAGATATTTTCTTAATTTCTAAAAGTTAGATATTTTCATATCTAGTTCGTCTAATCCTTACCCGTCATGGTAGAAAAGGCCTTCTTATTACTGTTAGAGTTGCTCTTATAGACTCCACCTTTAAGAATTATTGTAATGCTCTTATTGGTGCACTCATTACCATTCTCGGTAACGACAGTGTTGTCCTCACCATTCAGCCTAATTTTAGTACAATAATGCAAAACATGTGGAAATAATAACAAAACGACAGATTGCTGACACTTTGCTGGTGATGAGTCACCATCCCTGACAAATAGGTTCATGACTAGAAGAGAGGTTATCATTATCACTGTCATCAATCATATCTTGAAGGGATTGACGTGGATCAACAACATAATCTTCATATGGTTCTAGAAGATCGTCTTGGTCCAAGGTTGAGTACAGTAAGATGGATATGTAGAGGAACTGGGCTTAGGATCTCGGGTGAGACAAGGATAATTGTCTTGAGAGTCTGGTTGAGGGCCAGCTATATAAGAGAAAGTAGCAGTATATGAGGACACAGTGTGGTTGTGGCTCATACAAGTCTTCATAACTGAAACCTTTAGAAGGAATAGGATCTAAGAGATCACAGTTCGTTTTTTTCTTGTTTGTTGGAATCGGCAAGGGGGTGGCCGAGAGCTTGTATTATAATTAAAAGTAAATTCCCGAAAAGGACAAGATGATCGTTTTTAACCAACATGAGATGATGCCAACATGTGAGTGTGGGTAAACTTGTTGGTGTTAAAGCTTCTCCAACAAATTTTGTGAAAGCATGGTGTACATTTTTTTACCAATACACCATGAACAGAAAAAATTATTAAAATATATTTACCCAAATATTACACTAGAGATGATTTACTTTGTGGATGAGTTGGGATTTATAATAAAGTTGTTCAATCCAAAAAAAGAAAGAAAAAGATTTGAGGCTATTTGACGTTTGTTTTAAAAAAGCGAAATAGTTAAGAAGGAGAAATGTGATAAGTGCATATTTTATAATTAAATAAGTATCAATTCTGAGATATATATTTGATTAAATTTATTACTATTGTATACTTATTTAATTATCTTTTATATACTTTTCCATCATTGAATCAAACTTAGGATCAAAGAATCAATCAACATACAATCTACTTATTTCCTATTATATCTTACAGGAGTTATTAGCTGATTGAGAAAGGAGCAGAAAAAGGAAATCAATTTGAATATGATTGATGACGTGTGGGCCACAGATATTGGAGAAGTTATGAAGATAGAGAAAAACAGATTTTTTGGAGAGACACACTACATACAAGACGCACAAGTTAAAGAGAGGATTGAAAGGAAAAAAACAAAAGGACGAGACGGCTGAAGAAAGAAAAAAAGGACGCAAGAACAATTCTGATTTTCATCTCTCTTCTTTTATTTTGTTAACCTAGCCATGCTTGGCTAGTCTTCTTTAGTAGTTAGGGCGAGGATGAACCCTATGCGAATTTGAGTATTTGTTTGAATTCTCTATTGAACGTTATTTACCATGATTGAATGAATTATCTTTGCTTAAAGCTTTCTTAAAGACCGATCACCTTTTAGATTGTTCATAGGTTGGTGTATGACAATAGAGATGTTGGTGCATTTAACTAGAACCGTTAATTCATCATAGAGTTGCATGACCTAGACATAGACTTACGAGTTTATGCGATCTCATAATTCTGATTTATATAATCTTTCCAAACAATACTAAGACATTAGGTTGTTTTCAAAGATAACGGACTAAGGTAGCGTCAAGATATTGAGACTTTGTCTAATTTTAGAGAATTGATCGTCAATCATGGGAATAATAATCAATTAGGGATTTAATTCAAATACTTAGAGGAACATAGGGGAATTCTATGCCCTAGCTGCGTTTTCTCTATTGATTATCTTTTCAAAACAATCGTTCTTGAGATTCTTAATCTTGAATGCTTGTTCTTGATTAAATTCCTTAAAATTCTGTTTGGTTACAACTCACCCCCTATTACTCATTGATCCAACTAAAGCTGAAATAACGAATTAGTGATTGGAGTACTATTCCTCGTGGGACGATCTTTTTCTCACTACTTTATTACTTGTAACGATCGGTGCACTTGCCGAAGTCACTATCAAAGTGTAACACCCCAAATTCCATACGTCAAAAGGTGTCGGATGACACTTGGTTTTAGAAAATTCGATAGAGTTTGAGGTGCTACATCAGAGTCATGCGGAAACGAAGAGCATGTACTAAAAATTGGACAATGAGTATCTGATATAAAATACCCCGACATGTGATGATGCCAGGCGTATGCGGGATAAATTGAAAATCCCGAAGGAATATTCATGATGATACAATATACAGAGCTTTGTACAATTACATTTCTCAAAAAGTAACTATACAACCTAGACCAAGCCTTAACTAGACTTGGGGCAATGAACCTAACTCCGTTAATCGAACAGAATGGCCAGGTAAGTGTCTATCATGGAGGCCTCACCGAGTTCACGGTGACTTATTGACTGACCCACATAGACTAGCCTTGCCTTCGGCACCAAACTATTCGAAATAACTTTATTAGACCCATGCCTGACAATAGGCTCTGATAACTTCTTCCGGCTCCTGCCTCGACCGGTGCATTATTATGACTTTGCCCCTTGGTTCCTCTTTATGACTCCATCTACCGGTACCCTCTCTGATATTTTTGATATTTCTGACATTTCTGATATTTCTTTCCTATACGATTAGTTAAGACTGAAGTCCAATGCCCATTGGACCTCAGGTAACGGTTAACCTCATGTTTATATAAACAATATATGCACAACAGATATTTCTAATATTACAGCAATGATCAAGTCAGTACGTCGTATGATCATTTGATAACAACTACAATAACATGTAAAGTTATCCCTGGTCTGCACTATTACCCTGTGCCACGATGTACGGTCGTGTCCTCAACGCTAGGAAAACATAACGGCATTATTATGACTATAACCCGTGTAAAGCTGTATTTAGTGACCTAAGTACGGTTCCCTAGTCACGGTGCATGTCCAGGACAGAGTCCCGTTCATGGCTTATGAAAGAAAACATAACGACATTATTATGACTATAACTCGTGTAAAGCTGTATTTAGTGACCTAAGTACGGTTCCCTAGTCACGGTGCATGTCCAGGACAGAGTCCCGTTCATGGCTTATGAAAGTATCCACAACATATATAAGCATACTATAAGCATAAGAGTTAAGGTTACAGTACGCCGCGAACGTACCTTCCACTGTGAAATGGCCAAACATCCGGCCTTCTGAACCCGACTCCGGACTTCCCGGATATCCTAAAGGGTAATACCGTATCTATGAACTCATAAACAATATCTTAATAGATATCCTAGTCACAAATGACTATTTTACACCTGACTTCGCTATCCGACGAAAAGAATAGATATTATTGAGACCACATATTCACCTATTAAGAATAGATATTATTTATCAAAAGATAATAATTAAAATAAATAATTATCCGGGTATTACAAGAAGCATCTCGTTTTTTCCTACCACCTCCCCCATGCAACTGGCATATTTCCTTAATGAGAAGGGAGTGGGAGGGAAGGGAGTGAAAAGGAGGATGTTGACTAAATTGCTATTAATGAGAAGAATATTCCTCTTTGTTGAGAGTATATTTTTGAAATATTGAAAAGTTTCCATGGGCAATTTAATAAATAGGAGGGTAAAAAATTCCCCCTCCCCTCAAACCAAACAAGCCCCAAGGGTTAAGACTTAAGAAGTTGCAATTTTTCTCTAAAAGTAACAACTTAAGAGTTTTGATTGTTTGAAAGTTTTTTGAGGAATAATTTTATTCTGAAATAACCAAAACATAGCAATTTTACTCATTATCATTTAAAATGTTCATTGTCAATGTTACTTTCTTAATGGTTTAGGTGAATTCACTTTTCTTTTATATTTTCGGGGCGAAATTGTTTTATAAAAAACTTTTGGATACTTAACACTCATTTGAATTTTCAGAGCATGTTGTTTCTAATCTACTGGTAAAAAGTGATGAGACACTTCATCTCTTTCTTTCGGAACATTAATTCATATTGCTAGTTCCAGAGGAACATTAAAAAGTTATGAGACACTTCATCTCCTATTTCTAAATTGATATTTTTTTAATTTTATTTTTGTCCTCATTTATGGATGAGTATTTTTCACCTCTATTCTCTATTTGCCATGAATATGAGCAAAATTGTAGTACTATCATTTATTATTCAGAAAGTAGACTTATAATAAGAGTCAATTTGTTCCCAAATTAGACTTGTAAATAAAACCAGAATGGTGTTGTTGGAACAATCCTACTTTCAAAGTTCAACTGTTCAAGTGCCTGCGGTATACTTGTGGAAAGTAGAGTTGCAATGCACTAAACTTTTTCTGTCCTTTCTTGCCTCTAGATATATGATTTCTTCACCCTATAACGTGCCGTTACTCATAGGTGCTTTGTTACAGTCTTTATGCAACCATCATCAAAGAAATAATTGGCTGCCTTCTTGGAGAAAGTCTCATCTCATGAGCTAATGCTGTTAAAATGTTGATTTACCACTTAATGATCTCTGCAAAAACGAAGAGAAGCTTGAGCAGGATGTTTTAGGAAGTGAGTTTTACATTAGCTTTGGAAGAACTGTCCCATTACGAGTGCATCAGATTGACTCCTTGGTATCGATGAACTTCAAAAGTAGATTTTCAATCATGATTTACGGTATATAAGGTAAGTATTTGAGACAAGTTTTATTTTAATTTATGTGAATAAACACTTTTGGGACTCCCATAAGTGATCCCAAACAAGCTAATGTCAACAACAGTCAGTTTATGCTTAAATTGGTCAATTGTCAGTCAGAACCAAAGTTCTCAAAACTGGAACGGTTACTAAACCGGTTAGAGTACTAGGTTAAAGATCAGTGGGTCAGACCGGAGTCAAACCGGGTAATTAAGTTTACAGGGTTTATTATATAATATTTATTTAATCCTCTTTTAAAAGCACATCAAAATCATATCTTGCAAGAGATTTGGTGCTGTTTATATTTAATGGAAATTGGCCACACAAAGTTCTTAAAAAAATGGAAGAGACGTGTGGCAATTTGCCCTATGGCCCTTCTCTCCTTCTAATTGATGACCCTTCTGCTCACTTGATTTGATTTGATGAGGCCGTGAAGTCCAACTTCTCTTTCTTACCAACAAGTAATTTGTTTTTGATAGATACCCAATAAGTAATTTTTTTTATATACCCAATAAGTAATTAAACACACCAATTAACCTCTCTTCTCTTCCCTTTCCTAGACCCATTCGGTAACCTCTTTTTCTCTTCTCTTTCCTAGACCCATCCTCTGAAACCTCTCTTTCTCAATGGCTCGTTCCTTGAAGTCTAACTTTGACCTCACCAATGACAAATCATACAAGCTCAAGCAACTACATGGATGGCAAGTGCAAGAGGACAAAGAATGCTTCAGATCTCTCTCTCTCCTCCTTCTCCTTCTATGTCTCGTTTTTCTCAGGTGACTTTCAGGCAAACCGTGAGTTTCAAGCGATTTCTTTTTAAAAAACAAAAAAACCTCAGTGACTCAATCAATTCGGCCGGGTTTCAAAACCTTGGTCAGAACACCATGTATTTTGCTGTTTGACTATGTTTATCTTTACCGCTAACTCTTCTTGTTGTGAAGCACCTATTTGATTGACGTTAGTAAGTGGGAAGTTTTTGTGAAGCAGTCAGTATCAATACATTTTGTGTGAGAAAATTAAGGAAAAATTAATATTTGATCCTTCAAATTTTAATTCAATTAAGACTTAATCCTATACAATGACTCTCTTTGTTCACTCGCTTTATACTCCTAAACAATAAGTTAACTCTTTAAAACATTGTTATTTTTCTAAAATACAGTTAATTCTCTTAATAAGAAATGAACCATAAGTTAATGGGGTTAAGTATTTTTAATTTACCAAAGACATTAATTATAAATTACTATACAAAATATTTAAAAAAATGCCAACTAAATTAATAATAACAACTTAACATAAGACGTGAAAAAAGACATATAAAGACATCAAAATATAATAATTTCAAAAATTCTTAAAAATTCTTTAATTCTTATTTGATCTTTTTTATATCACTCATATGAAATTAAGTTTTTGTAAAATGTCGCTCTCGTCGAAATATAGTTTGGGTGAATTATCCATTAAAAACTTGAGCAAACAAAAATTATCCATTAAAAAGGTGAAAACAAAACAGTCCAAAAATGATTGCTATTTCTCCATGGAATCTGACGGTACCATCACCACGCAAAATGCCGTTCTCTCTCATTATTAAATCAAAGTCCCACCAATTGATAGCCTGCACGTCGCAAACCATGGGCGACACAACACAACAGAGCCAGAAGAAGAAGTAGGACCTTCAGGACAATCCAAAGTCCGTGGATATATTAGTTTCTTCCATCAAAGTGCTGTTCTATTGGGTCCACTTTCTCTTCCCTTGCCTCTTTCATCCGAGGTTTGTTCGGGATGATCCTCTGTTTGGGTCGGAATCCTGGCCTCTCCCATTCTGTAGTTTCGTTTTATCGGTACGATTCTCCATACACTCGCAAGAGATTTCTCCATGGAAATGGTAGGTTCAGCTCGAGATGGCCCGTGATGGCGTTAGAATCGGACTCTTCTTTTGCCGCCTCCGTTGACTCTGATGTGGCTGACAAAAACGCTGCTGGGTAAACTTGTTATCTCTTTCTGTTGCAGGCTTGATTCGATATAACTATGAGAGAAAGCTAGAAGAAAATTGAAGGGTGTCCTCAATTGGCGCTCTGTTTGTTTGGGGTTGTTTTTATTCTATTAGTGTTGGCTGCAAATTTGCATGCACTTTGTTTAATTGATTGCAGTTGATATGAACTTTGATGTTACAGATAAAAATGGTGCAATCAAGTGTTTTTCTTTGATTTCTTTTTTTTTTTTGCTGCTCTCTTTTAATTTTTGTTGTTGCTTACAACTTTGCCAAACTTTTGAAAATTTAGGTTCCTGTTTTTACCTGGTTAGTTGACCATGTTGAGCGCTGTTATTTCTCACTACTACCGCAGTAAAGGAAATTTATGCACTTAGTTTTTCAATTACAGATTCTGCATTATAGAAGGGCCTGAAACAGTACAAGATTTTGCCAAAATGGAACTACAAGAAATTCAGGATAACATTAGAAGTCGTAGGAACAAGATTTTCTTGCATATGGAAGAGGTAAGAATTGATAGATTCTGTTATGTTGATGGGTGAATTATAAATATGACGGCTTTGATTATTGTGTCATATAGGATTAGCCGATAAGGCATTATATACAAAATTCAATAATATTCTATAATCTATTTTTATGTATCAGTCTCCACACTATTACATGTTTGTTGCATCAATGCGTTGTAACATGTAAGGAGTGGTGGTGGTAAAAGTGGCAAACTGAAAATTAAAATGGTGACGATAGTTGCTGTGGATATAAAGGGAGAGGTGCTTGCATGAAAAGTTTTATAATGCTAGTGTACACTTTTATGTAAAGAGTATGAAAAGTATGAAGTGGATACATGAAAGTATCTGTAGGGAGTACTAGCCTACACAAAAAAGTAAACTAGTGTACTCTTATTTTAGACAAAAAGGATGAAGTGGATGATACTTTTGATATTTTATACACTATTAGATGAAGAAAGTTTGTCTGTGGTGTCCTGTTATCAATTTTCAGATTCAATGTCCTATTACCTGGACATTTAATACCGTGAGTATTATTTAGCCCTATAAGCCATGGTGGATAACATGATAGCTTACATTTCCTATAACATGATAACACCATTTTGATCCTTCACATTTGTTCGCTGGTAAATTGTGACGTAAAGTTTCTCGTGGAATTTTATGCTCAATATCTCCCTTTTAGTTTCTCTATTTTAATGAGAGTGAACACAAATGTTGCTCAATGACGTCACATTCTAAACTTGCATGCACTTTTGAACCTAAACTGTTCTGGTTATTGCTTTACATAGATCTGTGCCTTTCTTCCTTGTGTAACCTATTTCTCGCACTTTGATGATACTGTTTCCTGTGAGATTTTCATGCATCTTGGAAAGATAGGATGGGTGGCTGGTCCGCTGGCATAATTCCAAAGTGTATGCTAATATAATATGTTTTTCTTTAGTTTTGTTATTATAAAACATAACTTTTTATCCTATGGTTGATGATTCAATGATTAACGGAATACTTTTCATATGTATGGCTTCTGTTTGGATAAGCTCTTGGTTCCCAAATAAAGGTCATAAACATTATGGAAGAAAGAGACCTAGAGTTAGATATTTTGTTGATTGCAGGGTTGTGGTTTTTCCTTCATTGTGTTGATGATAAGATGTTGTTGGTCTTGCTGGCTATAGTTTTATTATCCTTCATTTTAACCGTTTAGACCGACCTTTTTGAATGGTTTTTTCAATTTGAAACTAAGGACCTGCTCAAAATTCAAATTCCCGTTTATGCATTATTATAGGTGATAACCTTTTATTTATTTATTTATAAATAACGAATATTATTATTTTGCAGGTTCGTAGACTCAGGATACAGCAGAGGATCAAAACTGCTGAATTAGGGTTGAAAGAAGAGCGAGAGAATGAACTCCCAAACTTTCCATCATTTATTCCTTTCTTGCCTCCCTTGGTAAGCTTCTTGAAGCTAGAGATAAAATATTTCAATAGTATGTTACCTGTGATTTTGTACGCACAAAGTCTTGAGTGAACAGTGATTCTTCATAATGTTTTTGCCTCCCTCGGTAAGCTTCTGGGAGTAAGTGAAAAAAATATTTATTTAATAAATGTTTCCCATGATTTTGTCTATATGCTTAATTAGCATGAAGCACAAAGTCTTGGAAAACGGTGATCAATTTATATATTATATTTTCTTTTTGCAGAGCGCATCAAACCTTAAGCAATATTATGCGACTTGTTTTTCTCTTATTGCTGGGGTGATGCTTTTTGGTGGCCTCCTTGCTCCCACTGTAAGTTGTTCTGCTTTCATTCATGTTTATGCACACAAATTTCTTGTTTTCTTGTTTTCTTGCGTGTAAATGTGTAATGGGTATTCTACTTCACTTCAGTTCACTTGGAAGGAAATTACTTTGTTATATAAACAAAGGTGTCATCAAATGTGAGTTGAACTCGTGTGTGAAAAAAACATGCTTTTGCTTATGCCACTCCATTCTTCTCATTGATTAGAAGATTGAAATCAGTGTTAATATGCACATTGTAGAAAATATTAGAATTAATGCCTTCTCTTGGTCAATATTGCTGTTTTAATGCTGAATTACTTATCTCTTCAGTATTTTTATATACAAGTGTTAATATAATCTTTGGTCCTTCGAGTTTGCCCTTATGGTTTTAGTCCCTCAAGTTTCAAATCATAGGTTTTGGTATTTGTTTAGAACATTGGTCCTTATAACTCAATAAAAACCTGGATTATTTTGTCCCCAGGGGGGACCAAAACCAATGGTTTGAAAATTGAGAGACCAAAGATGTTATTAACCCTATATATAATTTATCATGTTGCTCATGAAAGAATTTATTACCACGTAGATAGGTCAAGGAGATACTTATTGTGGACAAGAGTTGTATTAAATAGTTTCATAATATTTTTCATCTATAGTAACTCAAATCTCTTTTGGGAAACTTGATATCTATTGGCTTTCGGACTTTCTGTCCTTCCTGCTCATTTTCATTTTTCTTTCTCAGTTGGAGCTTAAGCTCGGACTAGGGGGCACATCATATGCAGATTTTATCCATAGTATGCATCTTCCAATGCAGTTGAGGTACTGTGCATTTCCTGTTCTGTTTTTTGTCCCTCATTTTCTTTTTGTTTCTCTTTAAAGATGTAATGCGATAATTTTTCTTATGATTGCACTTTTATGCATGAAATATG
Organism: Acacia pycnantha; assembly: GCA_025563575.1. Taxonomy (NCBI): domain Eukaryota; kingdom Viridiplantae; phylum Streptophyta; class Magnoliopsida; order Fabales; family Fabaceae; genus Acacia; species Acacia pycnantha. Next base: position 1,479,323 of record JAMWYP010000089.1, on the reverse strand, counting down.
GTAACTACACCTAAAAAAGAACACGCCCACTCCTAGGTGTGTGTAGAATTTTTGCAAGAAACAAACTCAGCTTGGGTCCTCTCCATTAACAGAGATGCCTTCTGTAAATCGTGGTTGTCTTCAATTCTTTCCTTCGTTTGACTATTCTCTCTCACTCTCTCTCTCTCACACACACACACACACACAACAAAGCCCTTCAGCCAGCCATTGGACAATGTTTAATGATAAAACCCCTCTGATCTGATCTTGTAGCTATTAATTTAATCCGAAGTTGAGTTTATCTCCTTTTCAGAGTTGAACTTGCTGGTAGTTTGAAGTCTGCCTGTTTTGAACTGAGACACATTTAGACAAATTTTTTCTTGATTACAACTTCAGTACTCTCTTATGATCTTCATAACATCAGGCAGTAAGCCATGATGACCTGCTTTGGTTTGTGGTTCTCCATCAAAGTATAGGAAGATTTAGAACCTAATAAATCAAAACAGATCAGCCACTAATAAGCTCTTAACTTGCATGTGATCTATTTGAATACCCAGTGCTTTTAAACAAAATTTCAAAGAAAAGAACTTGATATCATAGAAGATAAAGTTTTGTTTGTTTCAGAAACCTTGGGTACTGCAGAAGTTACGTATGATCTGTTTTCATATGGAACTTTGAGTAGTGTCAATCCATCACCGACCATTTTCTTTTTTCACTTCTGTTTTCTTTCTTTATTTCTTTGTGTTTTTTCTTGGCTCTTTCATTTTGTGTCAGTGGTTAATTGAACTTTCTTGGAAATCATAGTCAGGTTGATCCCATTGTGGCATCATTCTCGGGTGGGGCAGTTGGGGTGATTTCAGCACTAATGGTTGTTGAGATCAACAATGTTAAGCAGCAGGAGCAAAAGAGATGCAAGTACTGTCTTGGTACTGGTATGGCATCAAATAAAAAACTCTAACCTATCATCTGTGTTTTAGGAATTGAACTTAATAATGGACTGTAAGGCTTTTGTGACTCTTGTTGACCACCCTCTCTTAATGTGCATTTTTACTCCTTAATCTCGCAGAGGAGGTGATGACTCTTGCTTTTGCAATTAAAAGGGAAAAATAAAAATCGTAGAACCAAATTATGTGCGATTCCTTATTTCTAATATTCATGGGATCCAGTTATACTAAATACTTGGGACAGACTTTTTCATGCCTGGAATTCCCTTCCAGTCAGGCTCAATGGCTTCAATATTTTAACCTCCACAATTTCTCATGTTTCCTACTTTCCTTGCAGTTCTCTGTTTGATCTATTTACAAGAAATGGTAAAACTGTATTTTTGGCAGCTAAATTGCATTGATCTGTGATGGACTTTGTGATAAGCTGAAATTCAACATTAGCACCATTTTTTGAATTGCAAAGATTGGAACGATTCTGGTTCCAATTCAGGGTTGCTTCTGATGTAGCTATAAATTGAGTTGACTTTCTGACTTGTGTTTTTGACAAAGTGCCTCCCAAGATTATTGACTCCACATATGCCGAGTCATCCCCTATCTATGCTTCGAAGTGCAACATTTCTACATTTTGTATCACTTTAGATTTGTATGATTGTTCCTTATCAGGAAAAATAAAATAAAAAGATTCTTAGGATTGTTCCACAGAATGCCGTCATCTGAATTTCTTGTTAAACATTGATGTTCTTAGTCATGGAATAATTTATTGGTTATCCCTGATTGTTCATGGTTTGGGTTGTTATGTGACCAATTAAGTGGAGATTTTAATAATGCTTCAATGTGTAGTAAGGTCAACGAAGTGAAGTGGAGATGTTAGTGGCGGCTAGATGTTTTGTGAAATTAACCCTAGAGAAGATTGACACTTCCGTTATCCATTTCTTTTTGCCAGGGTATCTTGCGTGTGCTCGCTGTTCAAACACAGGATCACTTGTTCTGATTGAACCGATAACCACAGTCAATGGCAGAGATCAGCCTTTATCACCTCCAAAAACCGAGAGATGTTCTAACTGTTCTGGATCCGGCAAGGTTTGTCGCCTGAAAACACTGACTTTATTTTCTATTATTTCATTACTGTTTATATAATTCTAAAGATTTGGTTGTTGATAGAGCACATTAGTGTCATGCGATTCATGTATTCGACTTTTCCTAATAGAATAAGGCTTGTTCTCGTCGTTTGAATATATATGTGTGCGTTTACCCCCTATCGTACACACTAAAAGAAATTCCAGTAGTACAAGAGCAATAAAAACCAAAGTAGGACACTTTCTAACTGTAAAGAAAATTATAAGACACAATGCTTCATGCAAGCTTCCTAATATTATTAACAAAGATCATGAAAGGAGGTTGATCTCTGGGAGGACGAACCAGGATCTGTGCATGTCCTTCTTCCTTTTATGACATTCTATATATATGAAGAATAGGATAGAAGATTTTATAACCAACGTACTAAAGAAGACATGTCATGGTAGTCTCCATGCTTTGTCTTGTTTTGCTATTGAAGTTTGTGAAATCGTGATATCAATTGATCTTTAGACTTCTATAAAGTGGCCAGATCGATGACCTTGATGTGGTAGCAAGATCTATGGTGCAATTATCTACTATGTGGTTGTTGTTGGGTCAAATTCTGAGTATTGTTGATCCCAATTTGAATTAATTCTCCCAGTATAATTTTATCTACAAAGTTTAAACTCTCAATTTCATTCAAGGGAGATCGAGTCTTTTTTGCTCAACCCAATCGCCATTAGTATCATGAAATTTAAAATTCTATTATTTTTTCATATCATATGCAATATCCATATACATATAAGTATTTCTTTGAGCTGGGGTTTTCTATCATCCATATTGTATTTGTTGAGTCAATTGGTAACTGTGGTACTCAATCTTGATGACAGGTTATGTGTCCAACATGTCTTTGCACTGGAATGGCCATGGCAAGTGAACATGATCTTCGCATTGATCCTTTTGACTAGAGCTCTTTATACAATTAGTGGTTTCATGTTGTGCAATTCCCAACCTGTAACTCTGTTGTAAGCGTTTTAGCAGTGGGACAATGGAATTTTTTTGTATATATAGATGTACAATTACTTAATTACATACAAATAGGAAAAGAATATGATAGAAATAATTATGATATAATTTATACTACCTTCCTAATGGATGGGTGGAAGTGCATATTTAGTCATTTAACTTCCCACAATGTTTGATTTTGATCTCTTAATCTATAAAGTATTATTTCAGTTATTTAATTCTAATGCCATTAACAAAAAAAGAAAAAAAGAAAACTGACATAAAAAATTTAAAGGTTTACATAAACATATGAAGTATAATTCTTAAAGTAATAATGATTGTTATAAAAAAAAATTAATATTCGAGACTAATGATGTTAGGGTAATAGGGTTTAAGGTTAGGGAATGAAAAAATACTTATAAAATTACAAAATCAAACTAAAACTTAGATGATGAAATTTACCCTTTAATCTAAATAATCAATTGGGTGCGACACAAATTTTTGAAAAGGATTTATTATCTTGGATAAAGGTCCCCTTGATTTCTAGTTAGCCCATTGGATTCTTTTTTTTTTTTTTTTTGGTATAAAGGGCCCCGTTGATTTCTAGTTAGCACATATTGATTTCTATTCGTTATAACATAATTAGCTCCATGTATTATATCAAAAAAATAATTAGCTCCATGTCTATATCAAAAAAAAACAAAAAGAAAAAGCTCCATGTTACCCCTCGTCGTTGGGTTCAGCTGGCGAATGGTCGAACTTCCTCATCTAAAGGGAGGGGGTTCGATCTTGAAGTTGGTTAAGGCGTTGAGGGAGACATCCTAGGGGTCTAAGAAGCAGTGGTGACGCTGGGTGGAGGTGGAGGCATGTGTACTCTCTAATCCAGTATTCTCTGTGGACTGGGCTTCAAGCGCCCTACCCTTGGATTGTAGGTGAGCCCAACCCCTTTCCTAAAATTTTTATATCAAAAAAATAAATAAAATAATTAGCTCCATGTTAAAATGGTTAAAGATATATTCCCTCATGTCCTAATTAGAGAGTTTGCTGGTACTAAATATAAAACCTGTTTCACATATTTATCCATTCATTTCCAAATTAATTTTATTGATATTGTCTCAACAATAATCAAATAGAGGAGGGAGGGGGATAATTAAGGAAGATGATTAAGATGTTTTTTTTAAAAAAAAAATATTACCTATGGTCCTAAATATAAAACCCAATTGACTTGTTTGGGGAGATTAAAAAAGTTAATTAAATTATTTTAAAATATTTATATTCACGGTTTTTTCCTCTAAAATAATTTGTCTTACTTATGAATTAGAGTAAATACCCTTTTTGGTCATTGACAAAAAACACGGACCCCATTTTGATCCCTTACAAAAAAAAGGTCCCTTATTCGTCCTTTTTTAGGGACTAAAAAGGACCTTGTGGAAATTTGTGAGGGATCAAAATGTCAACCAATCGACTCTTATTTGTCCTTTTTATGGACTAAAAATGACATTTTTTTTGTAAGGGACCAAAATGGGGATCGTGTTTTTTTTTTCAGGGACCAAAAAGTGTATTTACTCTATGAATTAATATATAATTTAATCATGCAAAATATATGATATAATTAAGTAATTTATTTAGTTTTCTTAATCTCTCCAAAAAAGGTTAACTAAATCTTATATTTAGGACCAGGGTACTATCATATTAACTAACTTAACCAATATCATTAATCTATTTAGATTAATTGATTATGTCTTACATTAAGATGAGAGAAGTATACATCAACAACTTAACTAATCGTTCTCTCTTTTCTTCCTCTCCCTGGTTTACAATTTCCTACCTCCTAGGCCCTGTTGGGATTGAAGAAAAGGTAGGAATGAAAATGAAAAAAATGGAATAGAACGAAAAATATTTTCCCTTGATGCGTTTGGTTCGCATTGGAAAAGAAAATGGGTTGGTAGGAAAATTTTTATTTGGTTTGAAGAAAATCAGGTAGGAAAATAAGATAAAATATCATTTTACCACTAAAAATAAAATATTATTTTAAACCATACGCATACACAGTACACACTCAAAGTGCATACTTAAGTGTGCACTGAAGTATTTGAGTGTGCATTCAAGTGAACACTCGAGTGCACAGTCAAATTTGAGTGTGCACACTCAAATGTGTGCATTGTGTGCACTCTCTTTCTCCCTCCTTCGCGCCAAAGCTCTGTCGTCGACTCTCTTCCATCCCAGTCAACCCCGTCACTGACGGATTTGCAGCGACGGTGGCAAAGAGGCTACCGTCAGCAGCTTCTTCCTTCTTTGTTGTGGTCACTAACAGATCTGCAACAACGGAAGTAGGAGGCGGTTACAACGAGGAACATTGAAGAAGAAAGAGAAGGGTTATTTGGGAATTTACTACCGTTAGAAAATGGATTCCCACCAATAATAAAAGGAAAAGATATTCATATGGATAAAGGAAGCCGCCGGAAAAATATTTTACTGGGAAAATGGTGAACCAAATAGTCGCCGTCGGTGGAAAAATGCGATTTTCCTTTTCTCTCCCCTAATTTACAGTGATCCAAACGCGAGCACATAAGGTGCTTCTCACTAATTAGAGGGATGAGACTTTTTTTTAAAAAAAAATATATATTTCATTTATTTAGATTTAAATTATATGCTGCTTTCCAGAATGCTTTTTACACCCAATATCTCAAATTAATTAGTTTCCTGTCCTGCATTTAGAAATGTTTCTCCTGTAATACCAGTATCCTAGAAACTAATTAATTTGAGATACTGAGTGCAAAAAACATTCTAGAAAGCAGCATATAATTTAAATCTAAATATAAAAAAAAATGTTTCATCCCTCTAATTAGAGGGATGGGCATGTAAGGAGTACATAAGGTGAGAAGCACCTTATGTGCTCCTAATCCAAACAGCAGGGCCCTATAATTCTTAAAGACAATAACATTGGGATTATTAGAGGGATGAGCATGTAAGGAGTATATAAGGTGAGAAGCACCTTATGTGCTCCCGATCCAAACAGGGCCTATTGTTCTTAAGACAATGACATTTGGATTAGACCCAAAAGATCATACTCACTATGATTGCGTAACCATTTAAGAAGGTTGAAACTACTCTCAATTCTCGATGTTTATTTTTGAGTTTTTTGGTAGTAATTCACCTTCTATATCAATAGTGGGTATTTATTCTTATAAATAAATTTAGGGTATTTATAATTATATCATTTTGGTTTTATAAAAGAATATACAAATCGTACTGTTGATGACTTTTGGATGTCTTAACTGAAAGTGGAGCTTAATCATCAAGAGGGGGTGAATTGGGGATTATGAAAATTCTTTTTGAATTGCTCTGTTTTTTAACACTAAAAACAGATCTAAACAGAGTATAGGGAAGAAGAGCAGAACACAAGGAATTTATACTCGTTCGGTCCAACCTCTTGACCTATGTCAAGTCCCCAGACTCTCTGAGATTTTTCACTAACTCAATTGATTACACACTCTGTAACTCAAGAGTAATTCTCTCACTAGAACTTACTCCCCTTTACAAGTTGCGATCAATATCCCAATCTCCAAGTCCCCTGACTTGAGATTCTTACAATGAATGAATTTCAATAAATGAACCCTCTCTAAGAGTGGATAAATATAATAACTGAATTACAGTGTATCAAAAGATACTTTACACAAGAAAACTCAAAGAGTAGTTGGAAACTTAAATGATTTTCGTTTTCTGCAGATTGGTTGTTGAGAAGAATTGAATGCAACTCTATTTATACAAAGAGAGCATTAAATGACCGTTGTAATCTTCAATGTGACTGTTGCCAACATTAAGGAAGGATTAGCTGAAGCTTTGGTCTTCTTCTCTCTCTACTCTTTGGTTAATCCAGCTGCATAGATGTTTATGTTTGACTTCTTTACTTTTAATCCGTTGGAAGAGCAGCTATTAGATGTGGAAAGGAAATATTAATCCTTTAGCAAACGTGTGTAGAATGATTGTCCAAAAGGATGCAAGTTTTCTGGACTTTGCATTTAATGAGCTGACATCACTTTTTTTGCTTTATGCTAAATCTTCATTTAATTCTCTTTAAATCATCTGAAACTCGATTACAAACTGATTAAACATAGTTAGGAATAGTAATGAGTGATGATAAGAAGTATTAAGGTCAATCATGAAGATTTCACAAATTCGAGCAGTTTGATTTTCAAATCTTGCGACACAAACTCGAGTTTGTTCATCCAAATTGGAGTTTTCAATTTTCATTAAAAGCCTAAACTCGAGTTTTCAAAACTAAACTCGAGTTTTTTTCATCCAGAGAAGAATGTCGCGATATGAACTTTGAAACAAATTTTGAGTAAGAGCAAAACTCAAGTCATAAGTGACAAACTCGAGTTTTGAACTTTTATGATGAAAAATAAGTTTAAGTCCAAAAGCTCAAAACTGGAGTTTCCAAAACCAAACTGGAGTTTTCAAAAGATTCAAATAGAGCAGAGCTCTCTGCTTGGCCTAAACTCGAGTTTCCATAAATCTTAGGAAAATGGAAAACTTTCTGCATGGTCTAAACTCGAGTTTGCAATTTAAAACTGAAGTTTTCAAATCTTTAGAAATTTTGAGTTATTCTCTGTAGATCCTAAACTTGAGTTAGTAAAAACAAAACTCGAGTTTCCTCATAATGGAGAAAACTTAGAAAAACCTTGTCATATGAAAACTGGAGTTTTCAAACAAAACTGAAGTTTTCACAAGTTCAGAATGGAGCATAGTTTTCTGTATTCTGTAAACTCGAGTTTCTAAACGCAAACTCGAGTTTCCAACAAAACTTGGAAAATTAGAGAACTCTCTCTGTCTAGCATAAACTCGAGTTTCCAAATGGAAACTGGAGTTTTGTTAAGTTCAAAATATTGATAGCTCTCTGTCTTGTCAAAACTTAAGTTCATTAAAACTAAACTCGAGTTTGCTTTGTCTTTGAAAAATTTAGGAGCTATCTGTATAGTCAAAACTCGAGTTTCAAAACCTAAACTCGAGTTTGTCTAAGTTTGCAAAAACTTGAGCTACTATCTGTCAAGTCCAAACTCGAGTTTCAAATCCAAAACTCGAGTTTGTCTTTGACAGCAAGTTTTTCAACTTAACAAAGACAAACTTCAACTTGGGTTTACAATTGTCAGTTATCATCAAAACACGTAGAGAACTAACATTAACATTATACGTTATCGGAACCTTTTCAATCAATTGCATAATGGCACATGTCGATTCTTTTTTTTTTTAAATAAAAAAATACTATCAACATGTATAAAAAATAGGGTTAAAGTGTAAAAATACACATGTGCTTTTGTCAGAGGTGCGCCCAGTAGCAAGTGTTTTTTTTTAGGTGCAAAAGTGACTATGTGGTTACAAAATAGGAGCAAAAGTCACAGTAACCGTTAAGGGGGATGATGTTGACTGTTAAGTTAGAATATTTGACTTAAATATATGACGTGGACGCTGACTAGGAGTGTGTAGCAGACAAGTGGCATATGAGTAATTGATGACTTGGAAAAAGAATGATTTATTTATCTTTTATTCCCAAAAATTGATTACTGGGCGCTCCTCTGACAAAAACACATGTGTATTTTTGCATCTTAACCCTAAAAAATAATAATTTAAAAGTGTTAAAAAGACAAAAAAGAGTTCCAAATATTCGTATGTCAAAGAGGTATTAGGGTCTAATTTGTCATTTTCAAAATTAAAAAGAAATGATAGAATTATTCCTAGAAGTTTAATTTTCACTTTAACATAATTAATTGTAAAAACCTTATCCGAACTTATGAAACTTTTATCAGAATTTTTGAAATCCTTATAAGATCTTGTAAATTTTGATTTGTAATTTGTGAAATTTGTAATACCCTAAAACCTGACTTAGGGTAAATATCATAAATTTAGGAAATTATACCTATTGGGAATATGTGAGTATGAGGTTTCAAATATTAAGTTATAATTATCTTATTTTCTAAGGTAATTTCTAATGTAGAGTGAATTAAGGTGCTAAAATGCCCTAAATGAGCTAAGAGCCATAAAATACTGTGATAAATTCTAAAGGGCAGTAAAATAATTATTAAAAATTAGAAAGAATATTGTCCTTAATTTAGACAATTTATTAAATTATTTCCTTTGGAAATAAAAGAAAGAAAAATTAAAAAGTATTATGGGAACCATAATTGACCCCATGATTTTTAATATTTTACATGGAGCATAAATTACCAATGTAAGTAAAATAGTTGTGAGATAATAATTATTTCTAATTAAGAAAATTGTCAACAATTAGTAAGGGATTAATTAAGTAATTATTGGCTAATTATGTAAGCATAAACAAGGGAATACCCAAGGTAAATTATGTAAGACCCTTTAATTAGGTGTTTATGGCTAAAATTAGCATAAAATATATTTTCTAATTAGTTGGAAAAGATTAAGAAAAAATGAATGAGAGTAAGTGTATGAAAATCCCTAATCCTAAAAGTTGCTAATCATGTGATTAGGCCACTAATTAAGCTTTCTAATTAAATTAGATAAATTAAATAATTACCAATGGTTAAGATGTAATCTTGAAAAGCAAAATCAAAGGCTATAAGAATTTCTAATAATTTTAAAAGCCTAAATCCATGTATTTAGCTATTGACCAATGAGTGAATTTTGTTAATAAAATATAAGATAATTTAAATATAATATTAATTAATTAAAAACAAAATAAAAATACAAAGAAATAGTGAGCTAGCTGAATTTGGAAGAAAAAGGAGAGAGAAAATGTGAGAAAATGTGTGTGAATGCATTTATGTGCAAGTGGATATATTTGGAAGATATTTGTTGAAAAAGCAAATAGGATAAACGAGAACCGATAGAAATTAAATGCTATCTAGAAAACCATGAACTATGTTCCTAAGATCAGGACATATTATAGACAAGTGAATTTTTAGCTCGGAGTAGGTTACCTCCGAAGTTATTTCCGTAACCGAAAAGGGTTATACTAGATCAAGAAGCTATCTGATATTCAAAAAGCAAATTAGATAAATGAAACTCTATAGAAACCAAGCCATAACTTGAAATTCAGGGATAAGGTGGTAAACATCTGGGCATATTATGAATCAGTGGATTTTTGTCCCGAAGATGTTGTTACCCGAAGTGATTTCCGTAACCGAAGACGTTTATCCGAAAATGTTTGGCAGGCAACGAAATGTACTGGATGAGATCAAAAATTTAGTTGACCCATACATTTCTAAAGAGAAAGAATAGACCTTCAGGGCTATGTTGCCGAATTTCTGAGATTCTTCAAGATTACACGATTAGGACATCGAACGGGGAACTTTATCGGTAGAAACCCATAAAGCAAAGAGATGATGTCACTTGCATGACATCATGGCCTTAAAAGATGATGTAAGGAGGTGGATTGTATGGCCAAGATTGAGCCAACTCACAAGAACAAGATCCAACTGTCAAGAATCCATATGATAAAGCATGAATAGTAACCGAAAATTTGCCTATAAATAGCCTTCAACATCTTTTGAATTTTTCACACCAAAACCACATTTCTTAGTTCGAAATTTTGGAGAAGGAAAGGAGAAGGAAGAGTCCGGGGAAAATTGTAGCGAAGCCCTGAGTAAGTTCTTCGATACCGAGTCTTAAGCTTTAGTCTTTTGTTCGGTAGTTATAGTAGGAATGTTAGTTTGATCTTTAATCTTCCAGTATATTGTAGATATCATGTTTTAGGGTAAATATGATATATATTTCGAAAATTTTGTTGGAGTAAGGGATATGTTGAAATTCTGGAAGATTAGGGTCAAAGTAACGAAGTGCTGGTGAAATTCCGCCGATTAGGGGCTCAGGGGTAAAATGGTCATTTATGACTAAAATGTCCGTCGTAATGATAGATCCTTAATAAATATGTTGTTATCTTGATAGGATATCTCTGATTACGTTCTGATCAACTGTCGTCTGCCGTATTAAACGAAGTACCGTTTACCATCAACGAAGGTACGTTCGCGTACTGTAACACTAACTCTGATGGTTATTGTATGTATATATGTGCTATGTGTATGATGTGCTTATATGAGGTAGTTGATAGCTCTGTGATATGTTTATGTACTGTTATTATATGTTTGCTGGGTATCGGGATACGCTTGTTAGTGGCATAGGTGCTGTCAGGATACGCTCGTTAGTGGCCTAAGTGCTGCAGGGATAAACTTTAGGGGGGCCTAGGTGCTGCCAGGGATAGCTTCAGGGGGCCTATGTGCTGCTGGGATACGTTATGCCTATGTGCTGCTGGGATACGATTGGTTGTATGACTCATTTGTTGTGCTTATATTCTGTTTGCATTGTGAATGCTCGTGGTCCATATATTGTATGTAAACATGAGGTTAATCGTTACCTGAGGTCCGGTGCGGATCTCAGCTCTTAACTTAGCTTTAGGGTCAGGAGGACCGAGGACCGAGGAGAAGAGTAAGCAGCATGCTTAGAGAACCGACAAAAGATTTCTTTTTGCAGCTGAAGACTTTCTGTTGTTGTTCTTTACTTTTGAAAACTCTCAGTTTTTGTACCGCTTCTGTAATTAGCCAGACTTACGGCATTTTGAATATAAGTATCAGTTACTCAATCGCTCCGATGCTCTACTTTGATGATTTGAAACGATGTTTTGATGAAAAAAATTTATACTGCTTTTGAAAAATGAGATGTTACAAAATTCTTTAAGGAAGTTGTGAAATTCTTTTGAGAACTTGTGAAAACCTTGCCCGAGCTTATGAAATCTTTATCAAAACTTCTAAAACCATTATCAAAACCTGTGAATCAAAATCTGCAACTTGTAATTTTTTTTAAAGAAGTTGTAAAATTCTTTTAAGAACTTGTGAAACCTTAAGTGAACTTGTGAAACTTTTATCAAAACTTGTGAAACCCTTATTAAATATTGTGAATCAAAATTTGCTACTTGTGAAATTCTTTGAGGAAGTTGTGAAATTATTTTGAGAACTTATAAAAAACTAATTTGAACTTGTGACAACTTTATCAAACTTATGAAATCCTTGTAAGATCTTGTGAATTCAAATTTGCAACCTGTGAAATTCTTCAAGGAAGTTATGAAATTCTTTAGAGAACTTATAAAAATCTTATCCGAACTTGTGAAACCCTTATTAGATCTTGTGAATTTTGATTTGCAACTTGTGAAATTCTCATGAGAAATTGTGAAAACCTTTATCAGAACTTCTGAAATTGTGCATTTCTCTCTGTTCTTAATTTTAAACTTAGAGGGACAATCCTGTCATTTCTTTTTAATTTTGAAAAGGATGAATCAAGCCCTAATACCTCTTTATATTATGAATATTTGGAATACTTTTTTGTCTTGGGGCATTTTTTTCCTTCATCTTTTGACAATTTTAAATTTTTTTAAAAGAAATTTTCCCCTAAAAAATTATTTATACATTTTAATGACATAATGAAGTATTCAAAATTATTCTTGATGATCAAATTCATAAATTATTTATGTTTAAGGATCTTGAATTTACTATTCACATAGAACAAATTTATCAGTCACCAACATTACAAGTTGGATGCTACTCCCTCTGGTATTTAATATAAGACATATTTATCTAATTTGATTAGATTAATAAAGTTAGTTAAGTTAGTTAATATGACATGTATTTTCTAAAACACCTCATCTTCCTTAATTCTCTCCTTTCATCTCATTCTTGATTATTGTTGAGAAAGCATCAATAGGGGTAAATTATGAAAATATCGACAAATATAAAAAATATGTCTTATATTTAGAATCAAGATCAACTACTAAAATATATTCTATATTAAAGACAAGAGGGAGTAATGATTAGACTTTGGTCATGCTTCCAGGTCAAATAATATAATAGGGCTTGTTAATTATGAAATTCTATGCCCAAGGATTAAAAGTCTAGAAGCTAGCTTGATGGAGCCAAGCATGGTAGAGTTCTAGAATATTCTAGACCTAGATCTAGTACATTTCAAAATATTTCAAAAGTATGTATCCAGATAATTAGTCTAGTGAAATATAGTTGGATCTAAAATATTTTAGAATAAAGAAATCTATAAAGTACTATCTCTTGTCATAAATATTGGATAAAGTTTGTAGTGAAATTTGTACTACAAACTTTATCTTTTATTTACTCCCATAATGTTTTGGGATGTTCTAAACTGTTAGATCTCCTATATATGTATAGATGTCCAAAATGACCATTTTAAACATGCACACTAGCTATAAATGGATTATTTATTGTTTCTTTTTTCCTGAAAAAATTTCGGTTCCTTCTCAAGCTTCATCAATTTGGGATTGGTGGCTAAGATTAATTAGGGTTCTTATCTTCTCAGTTATTCAATTCATTTTGTTTAGGGTTCTGGAATTCTGGTATAATTTTTATTAATTCAGTAATTGAAGTTTATTTGATGTTTAATTTTTGTTCTGTAATGTTAATACTATCTTCCTTTTCGCTGCCCACCCCTGCCTCCCAGGTCCCTCTCTCTCTCCCCAAATCTGGTTCGATGGTGGGGGGATTTTTTTTTGCCACTTTAAAGATCGGATGTTTAAAAAGTCCGGTCTAAAAAGTCCGATTTTTAAGACCGGTCACTTATCGATCTTAAAAGTTATAGACTTTTAAGACCGCCTGTATCAAGATCGGTCCTAGACCTGGTCTTATGAGGCGTATTTCATCCGGTCTTAAAAGTTTTTTTTTTTTTTTTGTACTAGTGGCATATATTTGTAAGACACTGTACTTTCTTTTTTTTATTTTCCATTTATAAGATACTTTTAATTAGATAGAAGCTTCCGTATAAAACAATGATTTGGAACCATATTGGACTGGTTGATGTTGGTCCAAGAAGTAAGGATCTCGTAAAGTTAGAGAATCCATAGTGAGCCAATAGCCTTGTAGCTTAGTAGCATTTAAGACATGTTTCTTCATTTTCCAATGTTAGATCTAGCCCTGTTTGGGTTGGCGGTGGAAGTGGTGACTTATATATTTTCTATGACTTTTGCAGAAGTCCGATAGGAAAACAATCAGGTTGTAAATATGATTTGTGTTTTGATTGATAGTGGCAGAAGTGGTTTTTTCCTAAATGAAGACGTGTTTGGATTATTATTTGAAAGTTAGTTAAGATGGAAAATGACTGAAAATGACATGAATCTGATTGAATACAACATATATTAATATTAGTTGTATATATTGCGGTAATTGAAGATAAAAATTTAAATTTAAATTTTTTTATTTTTTATAATAATTATTAAAAAAATTAATAAATAATAAAAGTCCTTAATTAATAAAAGAAAGATATTTCAGGGATTTTTTTCCCTTCCCCCACTCTCTTATTTTCTCTCTCCCATGTGATGAAAAAAAGAAAAGAAAAGAAAAGTTAGAAGCTTAGCCCAGAAGCTCCCCTCCCTAAATCAGTGAAAAAGCTACTTTTTGGATATAAACTCAGTCAAAAATATGCAAACTCAAACATTTTCAAAAAACTTCCAACCAAGCTTTTTTCTCACTGAATTTTTTTTCGCTCTAAAAAGCTCTTCCCACCGCTGTTAATAAAAGCTTCTTAAAATGAGATGTCACGGGTTCAATTCCGTTGATAACTTTATGCCATTGGTGTTCAATTCAAATAAAAAACCAGAGACAATCGACAATGATCCAAAGTCAAACCGGCCTAAAACAAGTCAAAACCGAAGGTCAGATTACTGGATTAACTGGTCACATTTAAAAAAAAAAAAATCTTAGTCCATCTATCTAATCTATGTTTTCTGATGTATAACTGATAAGCATTGGAAAATGAAGAAACATGAAAAAATAGCTTTGAGATTTTTCCCAAATTACAAAAGATAGTTTACGAACAATCGAACATAACCTTTTCTGGGTAATGTTGACAACGATAATTTGTTGATACGAAAGCATAACCTTTTTAACACTATGCTGGTCCTGGAAACATGTCATAAATGTGTGGGAAATACTCCCACCATCTTTGATATAAAATATATTCACTCCATCCGGTCTATAATATAGGGTGTTTCTAGAAGAAATGCATGGCCTAAAATGTAAATTATTTACAAGATAATTAATACTCATTTTCTAGTTTTGTCCCTGTGATTAATTCTCATTTTTCAATTTTGACCATTCATTATATCCTCTTTCTTATAAATAACACATAGGGTCAACATTCTTCAATAAGGGTAAAAAGAGGAAAAATGTTTCAATTTATGACATTAATTGAGTTTGGCCACTTTTTGATTGACGTGAATTAGTTAAATTGCACTATATTATGGACCAAAGGGATTACCTAATTTGATTAGATTAAGGAAGTTAGTTAAATTAGTTAATACGTCAAATATTTTTTAAAATGCCTACTTATCTTCATTAATTCCTTCATTCCCTTTACTTCTTGATTATTATTGTTGGGGGAGTATCAATGGTGTAAATTAGAACAAGATTACCAAATATAAACACTGTCTAAATAGGTAAAGGAGGGAATAATATGTTAGGAAAAGGTTTCCTACCGGAGCGATAAAATCCCTTTTAATCTGAATCAGGATTTTGACATATAATTTAAAAATATTATAGAAATTAAAACAAGCCAGAAAGTATCAAAAGCAAAGTACTCATACTTTAAATGGATGTATTATTCAACTTCATATTATATTGGATAAACATAGCACAAAATAAAACCGCATTTATTCATAATACATTGTTACACATGAACATATTCGTACGATAAGAGAAGACTTATGGACTTAGCCTTATTATTATTATTATTTTCCATATATTAGTGTATGATCAGAAACAATTGAAATGACCATAGAGCTGTAAATAAGCTTCACGGGATATTATGGAATTGAGTTTGGTAGGTGATAGAGGAAGGAGGACTAGCAGAAAACAAAGAAAGTGGGACGTTAAAATGAAGGTATAGAGTATATAGGATTGAGTGAGGTGGGATTTGATTAAAGGCAAATTGTTTTAGTTCCAATAGTAACGCATAATGACTTCGGGGGAGGGGGTGGGGATTTTGATGGGGGAGGGGGTGGGGATTTTGATGGTGGAGGGGGTGGGGATTTTGGGCTAGGTGGTGGAGGTGAAGGAGGAGGGGGTGGGGATTTTGGGCTAGGTGGTGGAGGTGAAGGAGGAGGGGGTGGGGATTTTGGGCTAGGTGGTGGAGGTGAAGGAGGAGGGGGTGGGGATTTTGGGCTAGGTGGTGGAGTTGAAGGAGGAGGGGGTGGGGATTTTGGGCTAGGTGGTGGAGGTGAAGGAGGAGGGGGTGGAGCTTGTGGTGCAGGACGAGGAGCTACCGTTGGCGGCTTAGAGGATGATGGAGTAGGGGATGGAGCTTGTGGTGCAGGACGAGGAGCTATCGTTGGCGGCTTAGAGGGTGATGGAGTAGGGGATGGAGTTTGTGGAGCAGGACGAGGAGCTATCGTTGGGGGCTTCAAGGGTGAAGGAGTAGGGGATGGAGCTTGTGGTGCAAGACGAGGAGCTACCGTTGGCGGCTTAGAGGGTGATGGAGTAGGAGATGGAGCTTGTGGTGTGGGAGGAGTTGCTACCGTTGGCGGCTTAGAGGGTGATGGAGTAGGGGATGGAGCTTGTGGTGCAGGACGAGGAGCTATCGTTGGCAGATTAGAGGGTGATGGAGTAGGGGATGAAGCTTGTGGTGCAGGACGGAGTAGGGCGAGGGTGATGGAGTAGGGGATGGAGCTTGTGGTGCAGGACGAGGAGCTATCGTTGGCGCCTTAGAGGGTGATGGAGTAGGGGATGAAGCTTGTGGTGCAGGACGGGGAGCTACCGTTGGCGGCTTTGAGGGTGATGGAGTAGGGGATGGAGCTTGTGGTGCAGGACGAGGAGCTACTGTTGGCGCCTTAGAGGGTGATGGAGTAGGGGATGGAGCTTGTGGTGCAGGACGAGGAGCTACCGTTGGCGGATTTGAGGGTGATGGAGTAGGGGATGGAGCTTGTGGTGCAGGACGAGGAGCTACCGTTGGCAGATTTGAGGGTGATGGAGTAGGGGATGGAGCTTGTGGTGCGGGACGAGGAGCTACCATTGGGGGCTTCGAGGGTGATGGAGTAGGGGATGGATCTTGTGGTGCAGGACGAGGAGCTACCGTTGGCGGCTTTGAGGGTGATGGAGTAGGGGATGGAGCTTGTGGTGCAGGACGAGGAGGAGCTACCGTTGGTGGCTTAGAGGGTGATGGAGTAGGGGATGGAGCTTGTGGTGTGGGAGGAGTTGCTACCGTTGGCGGCTTTGAGGGTGATGGAGTAGGGGATGGAGCTTGTGGTGTAGGACGAGGAGCTACCGTTGGGGGCTTAGAGAGTGATGGAGTAGGGGATGGAGCTTGTGGTGCGGGACGAGGAGCTACCATTGGCAGCTTTGAGGGAGCTACACTTGGCGGTTTTGAGGGTGAAGGAGAAGGAGCTTGTGGTGGAGGGCTAAGAGGCACAACTGGCGGCTTTAAGGGTGAAGGAGTAGGAGATGGATCTTGTGGTGGAGGGCTAGGACGAGGAGCAACAATTGGTGGTTTTGAGGGTGAGAGAGGAGGAGATGGAGTTTGTGGTGCAGGACGAGGAGCTACCATTGGTGGCTTAGAGGGTGAAGGTGGCGGTGGTGGGTAATTATTAGGTTGCATAGGAGGAGAGGGAGTGTGTGGAGGTGGCGGTGGTGGGTAATTATTAGGTTGCATAGGAGGAGAGGGAGTGTGTGGAGGTGGCGGTGGTGGGTAATTATTAGGTTGCATAGGAGGAGAGGGAGTGTGTGGAGGTGGCAAGTGATTAGGTTGCATAGGACGAGATGGAGTCTGTGGCGGGGTCGGGTGGTTAGGTTGCATGGGGCGGGATGGAGTCTGTGGCGGAGTCAGGTGGTTAGGTTGCATGGGACGGGATGGAGTATGTGACGGTGTCGGATGGTTAGGTTGCATGGGACGAGAGGGGGTTCGTGGGGGCATTGGCGGCGAGTGTCGTTCTTGAGCAACCACCCCACTCATTATCAAGCATAATACAATGAGGTAAGAACATAGAGGCAATGTAGAACCCTCCATTTTAGATCCTCTCACCATATTATGCTGGATACTCTGTTTTGGAAGAGTACTCCCACAAATCCTTTTATACTTGTGCTTTAACCCAAGTGGCTATAAGTTAGGTATTGAAAAATTGAGCAAGTCAATTTAGCATTAATTTATTCTTTTAATTTTCTCCTTCTATCATTATGTGTATATGCTTCTACTGGTCAGGAAATGGTACCATCTGTGAGGGGCTAGCATCTCTTAACACAGCTGGATATATACTCGATAAATAAATATCGTATTTATGTATATGCAGTATTTTTCCGACTAAAGTAGTGACTTGAACTCTCGTCCAATGTACAGTGCTTACACCATAATGAAAAAAGAAATAATATTTTATAATTAAATGAAGGTTTTTAGTTTTACCTTTACCTCTCTCCCTTATTCTGATCAGATTCTTTATACCAATTAACAATAACAAGTATCACATGAATATAAATTTCGAGTACATGATCTTGTAAATGTAATTTGTATAAATAAGTGCTAACAAGGTTAGAGTATATGTTTGCTCTTATAACTTTGCATCATGTATCAGGGTTAGAGCATGCTCACCATTTATTGTTTTACCACTTGCTTCTATCTCATATTCTTCTGTTTTTACCATATATATGCTCATGGTTTTTGCCATTTATTGTGTTCTTCATTTTCATCGCTCTTTCATATGTTTTTTTTTCTGTTAAATTTGGACGACATTGCTCCTTGTTTATCACTTTTTGAGGCAAAACTGCTCTTTAACAAAAAATTTTATGGCAAAAGTGATCAAAGAAAAAAGTAATCATATCCACATGGAATTATATATGACATAAGGTCCAAGGTGATAGACATCTGTTTGGCTGCTTTTAGAGAGTAAGGAGACATTGCTCTCATTTTAATACTTCCGTGGTAACATTAAATCCAAAAATGAAACTTTCAGGTAACCACTACTCATATATAAAAACATTTCAGGTAAAATTGGAGCTTGTAATTATTATAATTTACTCATAGCACATGGTGCTACACCATGACGTTTCATAAAGATTTTTAATTTATTGATATTTGGGTGTCTCATGGAGATAACATGGTTTTACTTTAGATTTAAAATAACTATGTGAGTTGGCTTAGATGGTAAGGGATCCAGGATTAGGCCCTTGGGTCGTGGGTTCGATCCCCTCTGCCGTCGCTGGGACTCCTTTGGTAGGAGATCTCGTAAGTCCCCAGTAAGTGCTCATAGAGCCCGGGGCGTGCCACCCAGCCTTGGTGGGGGACTGATGCCGAACCCCTCCAAAACTTTTTTTTACCAAAAAAAAATAACTTATTTTGTATTAACATAGAGTTAGTCTAGCCGCTCTAGCGGCGTAAAGCCTTGTCAAATCCTTCTGGACTAGACTATGAGTCCCAGAGGAAAAAAAAAGGGAGAATTACATTCAGGTTCCAAGGAAGGAAAAAAATTACAAAAAATTCCATTGAAATCACAAAATTACCCAGAAGTCCCAAGGAAATTTTTGTTGTAAATACATACATTTGCTGTTGTAAATACATACATTTGCTGTTGTAAATGGTTTGAGACTTTTTTGATATTATTTGTACAGAATTTTTTAAATGTTGTTGTAAATAGATACTTTTTATGTTGTAAATACATACTTTTTCTGTTGTAAATGGTCAGGTGTTTAAATGTTGTTGTAAATATATACTTTTCCTGTTGTAAATGGTTTGGGACTTTTTTTATATTATTTGTACGGAATGAAAATTACTTTTCGTGTTGTTGTAAATATATACTTTTCCTGTTGTAAATATATACTTTTCCTGTTGTAAATATTTGTATGTATTTACAACACGAAATATATGTATTTACAACAAAAATTCTCTTAGGACTTTTTTGTAATTTTTTTCCTTCCTTGGGACCTGAGTGTAATTCTCCCAAAAAAAACTTGTGTTAGACAGGACAGCCACAAATCTCGAACCGAATGATAATATTATAAAAAAAAAAAAACTTCTTTTGTTATCTAAAACTTGCTCAAATGATAAAGATGAGGGTAGCATGGATAATGGGAGAGACTAATTAATACTGTAATCCACTTCTTCCATTTCATCGGGTAGGATTTTAACCATTTCTATCCGAGATTTTCCTTGTGACTTTTAAATATTATAGAATAAAAAAATTAGAAGACTATATGAACTTAATTATTTGAAAGCAGTAAAAAACAATAACAGAGACAATTTTCCCCTATTTTAATATCAAGGCAACTTGGTATAATTATTTATAGTTTCCGTTACGTTAATAAACACAGAAAATAACAAACGTATCAATACCCTTCAAGTAATTTACTTTTTTAATTTATTAAATACCGAAGCACCCTTTCTGCATACATTAAAGTCTTGATATTTTTCGGTGGGGGATGCCGGCTGGCTACCCACATAAAGAATAATTCCATTCCATTTTGGATCAATTTCTACTGGTCATTGAGTGTAATTAAGACTTTAGAATCTAGGTTTTTAATTAAACTAGTTTAGAATTTGTGCAATGCATGAGTGCAAAAGGAAAAAAAATTATAATCTTTAAAAAGAGATCAAAATCTCATGGTAAAAAAGAAAAAAACATGATCCTATATTATATTTTGAAAAGAGACCAATAAACCTATCACAATATCTCCCATTTATTATATTGTAATACCCGGATATTTATCTGGAATATTATAAATAAAGGTTGGATATTTCTGATAAGTGAAATTTCAATCTCCGGTCTTGTATAAATACAGTCTATTTTCTAAGTAGAAATTCTGCAAGAAATTAGGGAGTTTAAGGGCCAAAGTGCTAAAATGACCAAAATGCCTCTAAGGGACATAAATAACTTAGAAAATTTATGGAAAAATCCTAAAAGACAGTTAAATGACCAAGTGAGTTAGGAGAGTATATAATCTCTAATTATTGTAATTTTATAAATTATGAAATTGGAGAAATTGTTGGAAAATACTCAAAAAGAAGTAAATGACCATAATACCCTTGTAATTTCTAAAAATGCAAGAGGCATGAAAATACTAATGTTAATACAAGAGTATGAAGGTAATGAGGCTTTGTAATTAAGAAAATTATCAACAGGTGATAATGAAGTAATTAAGTAATATTGGGCTAATTACTTAAGCATAAGCAAAGGAAATTCAGTAATAATTATGTGAAGCTCAAAAATTAGTGGAAATTAGTGGAATATTAGTAAAAATGTATTTACTAATTAATTGGAAATTTCTATGAAAAATCATTGAGTTTAGGTATTTTTAAGCCTAAATACAAGAATGGACCAATTAGATAATTTGGTGGAATTTTTGGAAAAGTTAAATAAATAAATCATTAAATAATTAATTAAATAAAAAATAAATATCTATTAAAAAATAAATAGGGCCAGCCGATTTTCCCAAGAGAAAAAGAGAAAAAAAATGAAAAATGAAAATATATATGTACATATGCAAGTTGATATTAAAATATTAATATAATTAATTAAAGTAAAAAATGTGAATAGTAACTTTAAAATTAGGAAACGGATCCTATCTAGAGATCTAGGAATATGAATTCCAATGTCAGGATAGAATATTGATCAGTGGAATTTTATCTTCCGTTAGACTCTTACGGAAGTAAATTCTGAGTCCGTTTGTGCATTTTCCTAATAAAACAAAATAGGGAAAAATGCGTATAGGCATATTTTTGGAAATGAAGAAAATAAATTCTAACTCAATATCTAGGAATGAGTTTGAATTTATTTTGACATATTTGGAATCAGTGAATTTTTCTGAAGAAGTTGGTATTTTCAGAAATGCGTTCTGAAACCGGACGCGATTGGACACGTTTTTCGAGAAAACTTCAACTGGACTGTTGGAGGCCTATATGGAATCAAAATTTAGGTTAACTTGGACATTTCTACTAAGTGAGAACATGTCTTCAAAGTTGTAAATCCGAATTTTGAGATTTCTCGAAATCACGCGAATCGGTGCCGATCGGAGAAATCGATCAAAGCTTCGGAAGGTGACACGTGGCCACCTCCCATTGGCCAAACCCTTTATTTTGAGCATGGATTTTCGTTCAAGTGTGAAAGGGAAGAAGGGAAAAAGGGTTTTTGAAAAGTTGCTTTGGACGGCCGAGATCGCTCCTCACAAAGTTGATCCGACTACGAAATCCTACACCTTTTCTTATAAATACCCCCCTCCCCCCTTTGGTTTTTTCACCCCATTCTCAAGAGAGAATTCGAACCTAGAGAGAGAAAGAAGAGAGAAGGGCTCGGAGAAGTTCCGCGAAGTCTTCAACGGGTAAGTCTTTTGGTCTTTAGTCTTTAGTTCGGTAGTTAGTAGAATTGTTAGATAGTTTTAGCAAGTAGGGAGTGAGATTCCTACTATTTTTTTAGGCCTCATTGCATTGAAATATATGCCTGACGAGGTAGAAACATGGTAGGGATCGAGTCCCCGAAAGCTGAAGTCTTCGTAGTTCTTTCACAAGTAGGTGTTATAATGCTAGAATAGCCTTTAAATTTTCAAGTATGATTGGGTATCATATGTGAGGGCTATTTTAGTCTTTATTTTTGAAAATCAAAATGGCGTCGAAGTTCTGGCAAAATTTCGGGAAGAAAATTTGTCAGAGTAACGAAGTGCTGGCGAAATTCCGCCGATTAGGGGTAGAAGGGCAAAATGGTAATTTTTACCTAAAATGCCAGGTACGGACGCGTACTGTAACACTAATCTTGTGCTTCTTAAATGCATATATGTCAAGGATATGTCGTAGACCGTTATACAGACAGTTTTAAACGGGTTATGTTTGGAATGCCGTTATGTTTTCCTAGCGCTGAGGACACGAGTGTTTATCGTGGCACCGGTGAATAGTGCAGCCGTTGTTGTTATTTACCTTATGGGCTTTACATATTGCTCTGTGCTTATGTTTTGTCGGCATAATGATCATGCATCTCTAGTATGCTTATGATATCTTGTTGTATTAGCTCTTGAATATCTCATTGGCCATATCTTGTGTTGTTTGGGTATGAGGTTAATTACACCGAGATTCAATGCGTTGAATTGAATCTCATTGTAGCTTCGAGTCGGGAGGACCACGGTTCGTGGATCGAGGCAAGTACCGGAGTAGGCGTGCGCTGAAGACTATCTCTATCTTATCGTATTCTGTTATTACACTATTTCCTTTCTAAACCTTAGGATTACTGTAATCATTACAATGTTACGCAATGGTTGATGTTTTGGCTAAGAATCCAATTACTCTTTCGCTCTATTGCTCTACTCTGATTGTTTGTTTGAAAAAAAAATTTCCGCATTTCAAACATGGGATGTTACATTTATGGTATCAGAGCATGAAATTCTGGCAAGTATTTAACTATGTTACCACGGACAGTTTGGTGCCGAAGGAAAGGCTAGTCTACGTGGGTGTGCCATAAGTCACTGCTAATCCGGTGAGGCCCCCATGGTAGACACTTACCCGGCCATTCATTCGGATAACGGACCGGAGAAACCGGTCGGATCAGATCATTCATCTGATGATGACAACTGTGAGTATTTCCAGCTGTTAAGCTGTCAAGACGATTCGAGAATGAATCTTTCTATGAACCCAACATCCTACGACAAGTTCTAGTTACGAACAGAACGCTGATAAGCACTATACGATCAAAGCATTGGATGGCGGAACAACGCAGCAAGACTATTAGAAGAGCGTACTTCCGATATGAAGTTATGAATTACGAACGCGAAGGATTTTAACCACTGGTCATAAACCAGCTGGATGATGTAATATACGTTAGCATGTACATTACATCCAATATCAAAACATATAAGTTTTGATGCCACGTGTTGTGTTATTTTCTGACACATATATCTGTTATTTAATTAAAGGAGAGAGATAAAAATGGCGATACTAAGAGGTGCCGGTGCACCAAGAGGCCGAGGCCGAGGTCGAGGCTGAGGTAGAGGAAGAGGCAGATGCCTCAGGATGAACGGAATCAAGTACCGAATCAACCCGGACATGACGAAATTGAAGAGATGCGTAGAACTCTACAAGAACAAAGAGTATTGATTGATGCTCTCTTGGCAAGACAAAACCAACAGGACCAGGAGGCACAAAGACAATTGGAAGCACGTCAACATGAAGAGGAGCGAGAAAATGAGGAAGATAACAACAACAATGATGAAGAAGAATATGATGACAATGATGACAACGACAATGATGAAGAGCCTGAGGGGTCTGAGAGATCCCAATCACCACCTAGGCGCGGTCAAAAAGAGAGAACCACTGAAAACTGGGTAAACCAGTTCTGCAAGTTGAAACCACCTGGTTTCCGAGGGAAGAGTGAGCTAGCTGAGGATTGGCTTCTGAGTCTTGAGAAGATTTTTGAAGTCATAGATTGCCCTGGAAATCGGATGGCCCAGCTAGCAATTTACAAGCTTGAGGGAGATGCCCACAGGTGGTGGAAGAGTGTTTCCACAACCCTGCCCAGTCCTGTTACGTGGGATATGTTCCTTGAGCAGTTCAATGAACAGTATTTTCCTCCATCAACACAGGTAATTAAAGAAGAAGAATTCCTGCAGATCAAGCAAGGAGCTGAAGAGTCATTTGAGGACTACTTCACCCGTTTTACCAACCTGTCACGGTATTCATCATACCTAAAAATCTACAAGAATGAGAGCTGGAAGGCTAACCGACTAGTAACCGGATTGAAGTACGATATAAGGTCAAGGTTAGTATCTCAGCAATTTCCAAGAATGGCCCAAGCAGTAGAATCCTGCAGGGATGACGGAGCGCAATTTAAAGGAACTGCGCAAAACCCGAGGCCAGGAAGGTAACAATACAAATCGCGGTGGATCAAACCGTGGAGGTGCCTCACAGAAGAGGAAAGCGCCTTGGAGCGAAAACCGAGGTGGGAACAAGAAACCCTACCAACAGTACAATCTGAAACAGCAGGGATCCCAGACGTGTCAGAAATGTAAGAAGTACCATCCAGGAGCCAACTGTGATGGGAAACAAGTCTGCTTCAGGTGTCAGAAGCCTGGACACATTAGCCGGGATTGCCCCGAGAAGGCTGCAGAGGCGAGACCTCAAAGCGCTGGCCGGATCTTTGCGTTGACAAACACAGAGGCCAAGAAGTCCCCAGAGATGGTTCAAGGTACCATCTATCTCAATGGAAATCTACTTGAAGCATTGTATGACTCGGGTGCTAGTCACTCGTTTATTTCCTATGATTGTGCAAGTCGGTTAGGATTGCATGCCTGTAGATTACCATTTGATCTTGTTGTATCTACACCGTTGGGTGTAAAGTCTTTAGCTTCTGATGCGTGTATGAATTGTACTGCTGACGTGGATGGACGAGTTTCTAAAGTGGATCTTATCCGTCTACCTCTTCACGGCATCGACGTCATATTCGGTCTGAACTGGTTAACGGCCAACGACGCAATGATTGATTGTGGCAAAAAGGAGATATCATTTGCCGGAGACAAGGTTGAAGTGAGCCTGAACTTTCTCTCCTCTACAGAAGGCGATCGGTGCGTGAAGCAAGGATGTCATGCTTTCATGGTATTCTTTTGTCAAAGCGAAGTGACCTTTCACTCCAGGATATCCCCGTGGTGAATGAATTTTCTGATGTATTTCCGGAGGATCTTACCAAGTTACCTCCTATCCGAGAAGTGGAGTTCAATATTGACTTGATGCCTATCAAAGGCGCCGTATCGAATGGCTCCTAACGAGATGCGGGAGTTAAAGAAGCAGCTAGAAGAGCTTTTGAAGAAGGGGTTCATTCGACCCGAGTGTATCACCATGGGAGCCCCAAGTGCTTTTGTAAAGAAGAAAGATGGAAGTTTCCGACTCTGCATCGATTACCGCGAGCTCAACAAAGTAACCGTAAAAAATAAGTACCCACTTCCCCGGATTGATGATCTTTTGGATCAATTATCTGGTTCCACAGTCTTTTCGAAAATTGACTTGTGTTCGGGATACCATCAGTTGCGAGTTAAGGATGGCGATGTTCCCAAGACAGCTTTCGAGAACCGAGATATGGGCATTATGAATTCCTTGTGATGCCTTTCGGATTAACAAATGCACCTGCGGTATTCATGGATTACATGAACCGAATTTTCCGACAACACCTAGACCAGTTTGTGGTGGTGTTCATTGATGACATTTTGATCTACTCTAAGAGTAAAGAAGAGCACGAAGAACATCTGCGAAAGGTGTTGAGCATACTCAGGGAGAAGCAACTTTATGCTAAGCGGATACTACCGCAGATTTATACGGGATTTCTCGCGTCTTGCCCTACCATTGACAAAGCTTACGAGGAAGAATCAACCCTTTATATGGGGAGATGATTGCGAGGAGAGCTTTCAGTCCGAGGAGAGGTTGACCACAACACCGGTATTGATTATCCCCGATCCAGATGAGACCTATGTTGTCTACAGATGATGCCGGTGGGCAAGGATTGTGATGTGTCCTAATGCAGCGAGGCGGGGTGGTGGCCTATGCCTCTCGTCACCGAAACCTCACGAGTTAAACTATCCTACACACGATTTAGAGCTGGCGGCTATCGTGTTCGCTTTGAAGATATGGAGGCATTACATGCGGTGTAACCGTAGAAGTGTATTGTGACCACAAGAGTCTGAAATACTTGTTCGATCAACGAGAACTCAACATGAGACAACGTCGTTGGATGGAGCTGATTAAAGATTACACCCTGGAGATCAAGTATCATCCGGGTAAAGCAAACGTTGTTGCTGATGCTCTTAGTAGAAAGACAGTGCAGGTATCATACATGATGATACAAGAGCAGAAACTGTTGGAAGATTTCAGAGACCTGAATCTATCCAATCAAATCTGCATGGGTCTGCACGCACCAGCTGATGCCTATCTTGCTACACTTCTTGCGAGTCAAGGGGAGTACGATCTGAGAGATGAAGTGGAGAAAGCTCGAAGCAAGATGATTGGGCAAAAGAGATACGTGAGAAGATCACTCGAGGTGAGACCCAAGACTATGACCTATCACTTAGTGGTTTGGTCAGGTATAAGCAGCGAATCTACATACCGCCAGTTGATGAATTGAAGCGGACAATAATGGATGAGGCTCATAAGAGTAGGTACACTCTACATCCAGGCATGGTCAAGATGTACCCGTGGCCAAATGCTTGACCTGTCAGAAAGTAAAGATTGAACACCGTCGACCCCCTGGTCTTTTGCAAGGACTAGAACTGCCGGAATGGAAATGGGAGAACATAACCATGGATTTTGTGATAGGTCTGCCCAAAATCAGAAATCATGATACAATTTGGGTAGTTGTTGACAGATTAACCAAGTCAGCACACTTTATTCCCATCAGTATCCACTACTCTCCGGAACGATTGGCGGAGATTTATATCAAAGAGATAGTGAGATTACATGGTGTTCCTAAGAGCATTGTCTCCGATCGTGATACACGATTCAAATCCCGTTTCTGGCAAGCGTTACATGAAGGTATGGGGACTAAGCTAAGGTTCAGTTCGGCTTATCACCCTCAAACTGACGGTCAATCTGAGAGAACCATACAGACGCTGGAGGATATGCTGCGAGCATGTGCCATGGATTTCAAAGGAAGTTGGGATCAACATCTTTCGCTAGTGGAGTTTGCATATAACAACAGTTATCATGCTAGTATACAAATGGCCCCGTTCGAGGCATTGTACGGGCGGAAGTGTCAGTCACCATTATGCTGGACAGATTCGTCCGAAAAGTAGTTACTTGGGCCGGATATGCTTGAGCAGACCTCTGAACAGATCGCATTGATCAAGAAGAGACTCCTAGCCGCACATAGTAGACAGAAGAGCTATGCGGACAAAAGGAGGAGACCTCTAACGTTTTATGTCGGCGACCATGTATTTCTAAAGTTATCCCCAGTAACTGGTGTCGGCAGAACGCTTAAGAGGAAGAAACTCAGTCCACGATACGTAGGACCTTTTGAAATCTTGGCTAAGAGAGGAGAAGTAGCTTATCAGATAGCTTTACCCCCAAACCTGAGTAATCTCCACGACGTTTTCCACGTGTCGCAATTGAAGAAGTACCAACCAGACAGTGATCATGTCATCGAGTACGAGGATGTCGAAGTACGGCATGATAATACCTTCATAGTCGAGCGGAGCGCATCATTGATCACAAGGAGAAACGGCTCAGAAACAAGACAATACTGTCAGTAAAGGTAGTCTGGAAGGGTTTGTCACCCGAAGAAGCGACTTGGGAAACCGAGAGTGACATGAAGGAGAAGTACCTAGAGTTTATGGCCCGAAGTTTAGTTAGTATAGATTAAATTTCGAGGGCGAAATTTTGTGTAAGGGGGGAGAAATGTAATACCCGGATATTTATCTGGAATATTATAAATAAAGATTGGATATTTCTGATAAGTGAAATTTCAATCTCCGGTCTTGTATAAATACAGTCTATTTTCTAAGTAGAAATTCTGCAAGAAATTTGGGAGTTTAAGGGCCAAAGTGCCAAAATGACCAAAATGCCTCTAAGGGACATAAATAACTTAGAAAATTTATGGAAAAATCCTAAAAGACAGTTAAATGACCAAGTGAGTTAGGAGAGTATATAATCTCTAATTATTGTAATTTTATAAATTATGAAATTGGAGAAATTGTTGGAAAATACTCAAAAAGAAGTAAAATGACCATAATACCCTTGTAATTTCTAAAAATGCAAGAGGCATGAAAATACTAATGTTAATACAAGAGTATGAAGGTAATGAGGCTTTGTAATTAAGAAAATTATCAACAGGTGATAATGAAGTAATTAAGTAATATTGGGCTAATTACTTAAGCATAAGCAAAGGAAATTCAGTAATAATTATGTGAAGCTCAAAAATTAGTGGATATTAGTGGACTATTAGTAAAAATGTATTTACTAATTAATTGGAAATTTCTATGAAAAATCATTGAGTTTAGGTATTTTTAAGCCTAAATACAAGAATGCAATTAGATAATTTGGTGGAATTTTTGGAAAAGTTAAATAAATAAATCATTAAATAATTAATTAAATAAAAAACAAATATCTATTAAAAAATAAATAGGGCCAGCCGATTTTCCCAAGAGAAAAAGAGAAAAAAAATGAAAAATGAATATATATATGTACATATGCAAGTTGATATTAAAATATTAATATAATTAATTAAAGTAAAAAAGATCTAGGAATATGAATTCCAATGTCGATAGAATATTGATCGGTGGAATTTTATCTTCCGTTAGACTCTTACTAAGTAAATTCTGAGTCCGTTTGTGCATTTTCCTAATAAAACAAAATAGGGAAAAATGCGTATAGGCATATTTTTGGAAATGAAGAAAATAAATTCTAACTCAATATCTAGGAATGAGTTTGAATTTATTTTGACATATTTGGAATCAGTGAATTTTTCAAGAAGTTGGTATTTTGAAATGCGTTCAAACCGGACGCGATCGGACACGTTTTCGAGAAAACTTCAACTGGACTGTTGGAGGCCTATATGGAATCAAAATATAGGTTAACTTGGACATTTCTACTAAGTGAGAACATGTCTTCAAAGTTGTAAATCCAGAATTTTGAGATTTCTCCGAAATCACGCGAATCGGGTACCGATCGGAGAAATCGGTCTGAAAGCTTCTGGAAGGTGACACGTGGCCACCTCCCATTGGCCAAACCCTTTATTTTGAGCATGGATTTTCGTTCAAGTGTGAAAGGGAAGAAGGGAAAAAAGGGTTTTTTGAAAAGTTGCTTTGGACGGCCGAGATCGCTCCTCACAAAGTTGATCCGACGGCCGAAATCCTACACCTTTTCTTATAAATACCCCCTCCCCCCT
Organism: Acacia pycnantha; assembly: GCA_025563575.1. Taxonomy (NCBI): domain Eukaryota; kingdom Viridiplantae; phylum Streptophyta; class Magnoliopsida; order Fabales; family Fabaceae; genus Acacia; species Acacia pycnantha. The sequence goes on along the minus strand of JAMWYP010000089.1, from coordinate 1,449,482 downwards.
TTGGTTTTTTCACCCCATTCTAAAGAGAGAATTCAAACCTAGAGAGAGAAATAAGAGAGAAGGGATCTGGAGAAGTTCTGTTTATTTTTGAAAATCAAAATGGCGTCGAAGTTCGCAAAATTTCGGGAAGAAAATTTGTCGAGTAACGGCTTCGCGAAATTCCGCCGATTAGGGGTAGAAGGGCAAAATGGTAATTTTTACCTAAAATGCCGCTTATAGTGTCAAATCACTAATAAAGGTGATATTATTCTTATAGGATATCAGAATCTCTGATTTGCTGCCGTCACGCTGCCCGACGAACCGCTGTTTGAAGTTCACGTTTTTCCGTAAAAGTACGTTTTCCGCCGGTAGTACCTAACGTCGCAAACGAAGGTACGGACGCGTACTGTAACACTAATCTTGTGCTTCTTAAATGCATATATGTCAAGGATATGTCGTAGACCGTTATACAGACAGTTTTAAACGGGTTATGTTTGGAATGCCGTTATGTTTTCCTAGCGCCGAGACACGAGTGTTTATCGTGGCACCGTGAATAGTGCAGTCTGTTGTTGTTATTTACCTTATGGGGCTTTACATATTGCTCGTGCTTATGTTTTGTCGGCATAATGATCATGCATCTCTAGTATGCTTATGATATACCGTTGTATTAGCTCTTGAATATCTGTTGGCCATATACGTGTTGTTTGGGTATGAGGTTAACTGTTACCCGAGATTCAATGCGTTGAATTGAATCTCACTGTAGCTTCGTGGTCGGGAGGACCACGGTTCGTGGATCGAGGCAAGTACCGGAGTAGGCGTGCAAACAAGACTATCTTGTTATTACACTATTTCCTTTCTAAACCTTAGGATTACTGTAATCATTACAATGTTACGCAATGGTTGATGTTTTGGCTAAGAATCCAATTACTCTTTCGCTCTATTGCTCTACTCTGATTGTTTGTTTGAAAAAAAAAAAAAAATTCCGCATTTCAAACATGGGATGTTACATATATCCATGTCCATTATATATATATATAGACACACACATATACTTATTTAGAAACTTTATATTTTTTAATTAATTTATGATCTTTGAATTCAAGAGAAATAACTAATCATGATTAGGTAGTTATAATATATCAATTTTGTAAAATTCTAAATTCCAATAATAAGTGGGAAGTAAAAAAAAATTTATGCAAGTAATGAGGTATTTTTTTTTTCAGTTGATTTATGAGAAATTTGCAATTTCATTTTTTCAACGGGCATGAAGTCATGGTTTTTTTATACTATTTTTAGATTATTTATTTAAGAAAATGATAGGAAGCTATAATATATGATAAAATTTTCTATCGTTTTCTTTTGATTTCAGATAAATTTAAACTTTAATATTTAAAGTTATGATTAAAACATTATCATATTTTTTGATTCACATTGTTGGCAAAAAAAAAAAAAAAAATCTAGATTCAAATCATTATGGATTTCATTGAACTATACTTTTTCTAATTTTTAGTTTTAACTTGGTCTCATCATTATTCATACAAATTAATAAAATTTTTAAAATTTATTGGTTATAATAAATTCACCCAAAATAGCTTGAGATTCTTTAGTAAAAAAAGATGAAAAATATTCTGCTACATTAATATTAAATATATATGTTGCAACCAAAAAACATATAGGGAACCTTGAGTTAGTTACCAACTCCAATAAAGGATAATGGGGGGCTAATTATGTTGAGGCGGAGAACATGAGAGGTTAAAAGTGGGGTGAGAAGAATCAACTCAAAAAATACTTCATGAAATATAAAAATCATTTTTTATTTCTAAAAAGTATTAGTAGTGAGATCTGGATGAGTGCAACCTCATAAAATTTCAAAATATTTTGAAACTATCCTTTCATTATCTCTATATTTTTAATATTTTTTTTAACAATATTATATTTCATATTTTAATATTTCAAAGTATTTTGCAATTTGTAACTGTGTCTCCCAGATATCTCTCTTTATTTTTGAGTATATTTTGTTTTTATCATTATTTGAGTTGTTATGATATTATGGCAGAAGGAGGGCATGAGAGGAGGGACTCTCAACATAAAATATTTTGTTTTGTTTTAATATTTTAAAATTCATTGTAATTTTTAACTATATCCTGATATCTTTTTCGAGAATATTTCATTTTGTATCTTTATTTTAGTTGTTACATGGCAGGAGGAAAGCCTGCCCAGATGGCAGGAGGAGGGACTCTCAATGTCCTCCATATTATATAATCAATAAATATACACGTTTCTTTCGATGATCTACCTACCTACATACATACATACATACATTTGTAATTTTTAACTATATCCTGATATCTTTTTCGAGAATATTTCATTTTGTATCTTTATTTTAGTTGTTACATGGCAGGAGGAAAGCCTGCCCAGATGGCAGGAGGAGGGACTCTCAATGTCCTCCATATTATATAATCAATAAATATACACGTTTCTTTCGATGATCTACCTACCATACATACATACATACGTCTTTTTAATAAGATTTAAATAAATAAATTATGCGGTTTAAGAGATATGTTAAAGTTAGTTAAAAGTATTAAATCTATAAGAAATGTACTTTTTATAATATGTCTTTGTTTATAAAAGGGTGAATAAGAGAGAGACAATGAAATATTTGGGAAAAATAAAACGAGAGAGTATATTATTAGGGTTGAAATTGGTAAAAATCAATTTAAAATTTAGATAACCCTAAATTAGATTTTATAAAAAGAACTAGATCAATTCAAAAATTTGAATCATATAAAAATGATAGGGGAGTATATCCTAACTTCATTTCATTCTATGGTATCTTATAAGAAAAAATTAAGATTCAAATAAGCACAAGCCTTATCATGTACTCCCTCTGGTCTTTATTATAAGGCACCAACTAACTTTTCTCACAAACCAATAAAAGTAGTTAAAGTCAATAAAGTTGTCCTAAAATCTAAGTAATTTCCAATATTATCCCTACTAATTGCCCTAAACTCTAATATCATATTAATTACTACTCTCACCCACTACCCTTATTAATTATGGGCAGGTATGGAAAAAAAATAATTAATGCTCTTTGTAAATAAGCAAGTGCCTTATAAAAAGGACTAAATAAACTTGCTAGTTGGTGCCTTATAATAATGACCAGAGGGACTACCACTCTGGTCCTATTTATAAGTCCAGTTTGACTAAATCTCACATACCAAGGAGAGGTAGTTGACACAATGATTATGTGGGTAAATTTTCAACTTTACCCTCATTTATGATTGAGTAATTTTTAACTGTTTATTCTCTCTCTATCTTTATGAGTATAATTAATATGGGTAAAATTGTCACAATCTCATTTATTATATGAAACTGAACTTATAAATAGGATCAAATTTTTTTGGTCAAACTGGACTTATAAATAGGCCCAGAGTGGTACTTAGGGATCTTCAATACATATTTCTATCTTAAATGCAAAATTGAAAAATTATAATCCTTTGTTTGCCTAATTAAGCAAATGTCTAAATGCAATTCCCTTCTTTCAAAGGCATAAAATTCCAACACCCAAACACTAGAGCGGGCCTCCACCCACTTGCATGAGGAAAATAAATTCAAATTAGGCAAGAGATTATCACAAATTAAAGAGTCATATCTAACTTTATGAATTTAGGGGGAAAGTATAGAACAAATTAATGCCAGTCTAATTAAAACAAGATTTTCTAAACCTTCCTTATCTAAACTGGTTCTACTAGAACTTGTTTTAAAATCCATTCTCATCTGGTTGGAAAAAAAAAAAAATCCTTTTTATACCGATTTCTGAAGGGCTATTAGGATTAATAAAAAAAATCCATCAGATCTTAAATTATCATTACGATTTACGAGACCCATTATTCTAAAATTCCTTTAAAACATTTTAAAAAGTACTTATACTAATTAACGAAGTCCTTATGTCTATAGTAAGAAACCAAGAATTGAATTTATTCTAGCTTTCGTTAGTCATGGGACTAGTTCTATTATCCAATCGGACCAACCAAACGATTATAACTAGATAATAAATTATAAATAGTTATAAGCTATTTGACCATTAATCGACAATTCCAAGAGTTTAAAAAGCTTTTATCATTGTGACTTGTTGGTAAACCAGCCCTAAACTCTGTGTGTAATTATATTATTACCTCAAATTATTCTTGATATGCAACGAATATAATGGTCCCACTCCAGTATCCTCGATCTCAAATTCATCCAGAATTAGGGAGCATTAAGTTTGTATAATTTCAACCGTTAAAACCCATTGAAAACTAGCCATCTCCTTTTTTTTTTTTTCTTGGAGTAATCCACCGGTATTCGGCACTATTGGCATTCAACTAGTCTGATTGGTGAGAACATAGATACATAATGGGGAACTTCACTATTTCAGAATAATTACTGCAGCTGCATACCTAAGGTTTGAAAACGAGACTATTGATTAAGTTGGAACGACTCATACCCCATCGATCCAAATGCTTGGTGGATCTTAATTGCTTTAAATCCACCACTTATTATTATTTTTTTTTGTTTTTGGGAAAAAACTGTCTATTATTATTATTATTATTATTATTATTATTATTTATACCTTGTTTTGAAAGCTTAAACAATGTTAATTATAACATTTTTAATATTTTTGATCAAATTATAATATTTTTAATTACATTATTTTATTTACTAACTATAATTCAAATAATTGTGGACATAATGGATAAAAATAAATAAATGGCTCATTAGAAAATTTAAAAAAATTGAAATTTCTTTCATCATCAATGTGATATATAGAACTAATTAAGTACTAACATTTGAACCTTGAACACAATAGTTCAATTACCATATTATTACTCAATTACTTGATTAATGTTGGATTGATTACTTTATTATTTGATACAATCTTGAGTCCATAAAATTTGTTGGTGGGTAAATTAAAATTTCTTTACAATTACTCTAAAATTTATAAAAACTAGCACAACATTTTTTTATTGGCATATGTATTCTACTATTAGAGACAATCTTGTTTGAAACACTATTAATTACTAAATATAGACACATCTTCTAATGATGGATATTTAAATATTGGTTTACCATGTTATAAAAGACTAGCTCCTTCCACTTAACCCAATCTATGTTAGTAAACTAACATGATTTTGATAAGCAACAAAACCTAACTGACTTATGCTTTAAAAAAAAAAAAAAGGTGGATGGGTCATCTGGATATGTCATAATGATCGTGCCCCGGCCCTTCTGAAAAAGTTGTAAGCTGTTTTGATCTCGATGTGAACAACTAAGACTAAGGAAATCAAACGAGAAAATATTGCTTATATGAATTTTAGTTAATCTAATCCGTGCAAGATATGCCCCTCATCAAACCAGACTAAAATTACTGGAAAAAAAACAGTGACAAAAAAACAAGGAGAAGATTATCTGCAGAAAGAGGAGACATTCTATTTTTTTTTAGGTTCTATTAAAGGCAATCCAATTTGAAACAGTGTCGGGCACAAAATGTGAGCTCTCACAAAGGGATTTGAACCTTGTAGACATTCTAAAATCCCTAAGAGCAACCTCTGCAATTCTTGTTGGGCCTGGGCATCATGGAAGGGTGGAGAGTCCGGCTGGGCCCCGTAACAACAAGATGCATATATAGAAGTGGATACAACGACATATCTTAACCCAAAATCTTATTAGGCATTGAGTATATGGGTATTTTGCGTTTGTCAATTCTATCCGGTTTAGGACTTCTATCTCCCATATCAAGCCAAGTTCACTGCCAATGTGAGTTGGTATAGATGGTAAGAGGTCCAGGATTAGGCCCTTGGGTCGTGGGTTCGATCCCCTCTACCGTCGTTGGGACTCCTTTGGTAGGCGATCTCGTAAGTCCCCAGTAAGTGCTCATAGAGCCCGGGGCCGTGCCCTGGACATGGTGGGGGACTGATGTCGAACCCCTCCAAAACTTTTTTTATATAAAAAAAAAAAGCCAAGTTCACTCACATTTGACATCATAAGGCCCTGTTTGGTATATGGAAGATGTCGGAAGGAAAGGGAAGATGAACAAGTTCTCTTGTTTGGTACACTTTTTGTGTCCAATCTTCCTAGAACTCAAGTTTCCGGACCCACATTGGGCCCACCAATCTTCTCTATATATGAGAAGATAAGATCCCACCAAAATTGGTGGGAACTTAAGTTCCCACGTGAATAGTGACACTTTCGGACATATTTACCCCTCGTATTTTATATATATATATATATATATATATATATATATATATATATATATATATATATATATATAATGCAAGAAAATAGGATTAAATTCAAATTTATGCGCTAAATTCGAACTTATGCAATAAGTTCGAACTTATGCGATAAGTTTGAACTTGGCAGGAGAATATTTTAGCCAAATTGGAACTTGACGGGAAAATATTTTAGACAAATTTGAACTTGACGGGAAAATATTTTAGACAAATTCGAATTTGACGGAAGAATATTTTAGATAAATTCGAACTTGGCAAAAGAATATTTTAGACAAATTCGAATTTGATAAGATGATATTTTTTATATATTTTAAAATATATTTTTCCTTTTCATTTTGAATTAATTACTTTTGAGGGTAAAATATATATTTCTTGATTCTTTACCAACTACTACCCCTTCATTTTCTTCTTACCAAATAATTCATCTTCCTTCAAGCTATCTTCCCTCATCCCTCAAAAACTTCATTTCCTTTCCCTCCTTTAAGTTCTTATCCCTCCTCAAATCTTCCTCGTACCAAACCCGGCCTAATTGATAACAATATGATTAGTGTTGGAGGACACTGTTCAACAGAAACACAAAACAAAGGCTAATTTTCAGTCATAGAGGGCAACAAGTATTTAAAACTCAAAATACAAAGGCTTTAAAAAATATATTGTGTCCCAGTGGCTCGTTGTTGTACATTGAAGCCCACTACTTCTCTTAACCCATTCCCAAGAAAACATGTTATATACGGACTTATGCTCTCACACTACCAAGTAACGTGACACTTTATTTCTTTGACACACCCACATAATATTCACAACAACAAATCCAACCCGAAACGATCGCAAGAAAGTTTTTGTGCCTCAAAGTAAAGTCCCTCATTATTCTTGAATGCATTGAGGAAATATGGCCAGACATCTCTTTGCTTCCAAAAGATCCATGCATATAATAATATACAAGACCATAGCTAGGTTTTAGATGAATCTTTCTTCTAATACGATACCAGATCAACTATGGCTCCATTTTACATAACTTTTGAACATGAACAAGTTAAGAGAAGGAAAACAAAGTCAAGAAAGTGCTTGAAATTCATCAAATATTGGATGATATCAATGCTTGGAGGGACAAATTCATGGCTTCAGAGATTCAAACAAGTTCATGTCCTCAAAGAAATAACATTCCTGACTACGGAAAGCTTTTGATATATATCTTAAGTAGAGTAGCGACGAATTCTTGAATAGTTTAGCAGAACAAATGTTTTGTACCTCTTAAAGGAAGAAGATGGGATGCAGCTACATGTTCTGTAATAAAACTATAATTAAATTATTGAAGTCTAATTTGGCAATGTAAAATACCACGTTTTGATGCAAATGTGTTCCTAATAAGAAACATGACATGAAAGTCAGTTAAAGAAGTAGACTGCATTTGATTTCTAAAATATAAAGTGATATGAATGAAATTGATTATCTAATATTTGGTTGTGGAAAAGTTAGTTAAGATATAAATCTGGTTGATTCAAGAGATTGAAATAACCGGTTGTGAGCTAGCTGATCTAGAATTCTAATGGCATGTATTTTCTTCATAATAGATTTTAATTGTTATTGGGAGCAATATTTTTTTTACTGTGCGTGGTTTTGTGATATCTTTTATTGAAATCTTCAAGTTTTCTTTCCATGTAGTAATTAATATATGCGAAAAAGACAATTAATATATAATTTAAATTTTTTGCTAAAATTATATCAATCTGCTTAAATTTAAACTTTACTAAATTGTTGACATATGCTAAAACAAAGTTCTGAAGTGATTACTTTTCCCTTTGGACATTTTAAAGCTTTTATTTTTGTAAGTTAATCAGCTAGGAGTTTACATTTTGAGAAAAAAGAAAGAATAATTATTTTGTTTTGGACCAAAGTACACCCACTTCCTATAAAAGTTGAGTGTCAAATTGTTGAAGTTTAGAAAAACATATCAAGATCGATGAATGCAAAAATTCAATCTTAGCCAAATTGTTAGGACATGCCTCTGGGCAAATAACACTTTCTTGCTTATAAAGGTACTTACATATTGCTCACCAATAATCCTAATATTGGCAGCGGAATTTAATTAAACACATGACCTTATAGGTTATGAACTAAATCCATACCAAATGTATCAACAAGTTGGTAAGACTTTACTTGCTTTTATATAATCTAAACCTTCTGAGTTATATAGAGAAAAGATTGAAGGAAAATTGTATAATCTAAGACTTAATCTGAGCCTAATGAGGTGTGTATAAAGGCACGTTGAAAGAATTTGAAACATAAAATAAGAAAATTGTGAAAATTCACATGTTTTATTTCTTATAAATAATGTACTTTTAATAATTAATTGTATATACTATTATTGAATTTACGTTATAGGATGTAGTCCCTTTTCTTATGATATTGCACCCCATAATGTGCCATCGGAACTCTCTTACATGACCAATTAACTAGCAAGCGTAGTTGATTTTTTTTTTTTTTTATTTGATAGTTTACGAACATAAAATTTTTGGGCAATGCTGGGAGAAATATTTGTTGACGAAAGCGTAATTTTTTAAACATAATTGCAAGATATTGGATGAACTGGTGAGGGTGAGGCGACTAGATCAAGTAATTAGGAGTCTTTTGAAGAGAGAGAGAGAGAGATTAAAAAAAAAAATCAAAAGAGTCTTTGGTTAACAATTTATCTAAAGATTTAATTTGGTTGTTGATAAAGTGCAACGATGTCGTGCAATTTATATAGCTGACTTCACCTTATAAGATAGCTAGTTGTCCTTATCACTGCAAGATGCTGTCTTTCGACCCATAACACTATGCTGGTCCTGAAAACCTCTAATAAATGTGCGGGCAATATGTTAGGAAAATCTTTCTTTTAGAAGCGATAAAATACCCTTTTAATAATCTAAATCAATGTTATCGCGATCTAAAATATAACAACAATACCAAAATTAAAACAGGCAAAAAATATTAAAAGCAAAATACTCATGCTTTCAAGTTTGAATAGATATAATATCCATAGGATAAAATAAAACTTTTATTTATTCATAGAACACTGTTCCACATGAACATATTGTAGCATATGATTGTACTTGTACAATAGTATATTCTTGTATGGTCAGAAACGATAAGATCGTAATGACCAATAACTAAGATGTAGATATGCTTCGCGGCATGTAGTGAGTTTGTGTTCGGTAGCCCAAACACGAAGTAATACTACTAAGAAATGAAGAAAGCGGAATAGTGAAATGAAGTAACGTGGGATTTGCTCATATGCAAAAACGATAGTTAAAAAAGGTGAAGCATATAAAATTTGAGGAAGGTGGAGGTGGTGGAGATTTTGCTGGGGGTGGCGATGAATTTCTTAGGCTAGGAGGAGGAGGTGGTGGAGATTTTGCTGGGGGTGGCGATGAATTTCTTAGGCTAGGAAGAGGAGGTGGGCTAGATGTTGGTGGCGGCGGCGGCGAATTTCTTGGGTTAGGGGAAGGCGAAGGTGGAAAAGTTGAAGATAAAGAAGGGTGAGGAGTGAAAATAGGTGGTTTTGAGGGTGAAGGAGAAGAAAATAAAATTTGTGATGAAGGAGGAGGAGGTATGGAGTTAATTCTATTTGACGACAGTGGCGAAGGACGAAAAGTTGATAACATAGAAGTACGGGGTGCTTCAATTTGTTTTGAAGGAGAAGTAGATGGAGATGGAGTTTGTGAAAAATGGGGAGGCAAAGAGTTAAAGGAATTTATTAAATGTGTAAGGGGAAAAGGAAGAGTTGATGACATAGAAGGACGTGGTGCTACAATTGGCTTTGAGGGTGAAAGAGAAGGCGTAGGTGAAGGCGGAGAAGTTAATTGTAAAGATGCGCCAGAAAAGATGGTTGATCCTGCTGGTAAAGGAGAGGGTGGTAATATATTAGGCGAGGAAGGCTTCGGTGAAGGTAACAAGGACGGAAAATGTGACAAAGGTGTTGATGACATAGAAGGACTAGGTGACAAGATATTTGATGCTAATGGTGGTGATGACTGGTCATTAGGATGCAGAAGATGAGACGGAGTTTGTGGTAGTGGTGGTGGCAGAGGTGACATCGGCGAGTTTTGGTATTGAGCAGTTATCCCACTTAGAATCGAGCATAATATGATGAGGTAAGAACACAGAGGCAAAGAGCTCCCCATTTTATATCCTTTCATCATATTATGCAGAATACTTTAATTTGTTTTGAGAGAGTGCAAAACAACAATCCCTTTTATACTTGTGTTCTTGGACATGCTTGTTTAAAAGTTAGGTATAAAAAATCGAGCAATTAATTTAAACATTAATGTTGTCTGTTATCTTCCCCCGACCATTAAGTGTATATGCTTCTCTTGGTCAAGAAATGGACCATCCTTGAGGGAGTAAACAACTTTTAGCCCGGCTGGCTATATTTACTTCATAATTAAATCTTTACCATTAAATGTATATTAAGCTCATAATTATATGGAAATTTCTGTTGTGCCCCCTCTATATATATATATTATCATCATGTATCCGATTTAGGGTTTGTGATTGTCACTCAAACGATAAGTGTAATACCCGGATATTTATCTGGAATATTATAAATAAAAGTTGGATATTTCTGATAAGTGAAATTTCAATCTCCAGTCTTGTATAAATACAGTCTATTTTCTAAGTAGAATTTCTACAAGAAATTAGGGAGTTTAAGGGCCAAAGTGCCAAAATGACCAAAATGCCCCCGGAAAGGGTAATTAACTTAGAAAATTTATGAAAAATCCTGAAAGACAAGAAAATGATCAATTGAATTAGGAGAGTATATTATCTCTAATTATGGTAATTTAATAAATTATGAAATTGGAGAAATTGTACAAGAATGTGCCAAAAGTAATAAAGACCAAAATACCCTTACAAATTATAGAATAATGTAAGAGGCATGGAAATACTAAGGTTAATGCAAGAATATGAAGGTAATGAGGCATCCTAATTAAGAAAATACCAACTATGGTTAAAAGAGTGATTAAGTAATTAATGGCTAATTACTTAAGCATAAGCAAAAGAAATTCAGTAATAATTATGTGAAGCTCAAAAATTAGTGGAAATTAGTTGAATATTAGTAAAAATGTATTTACTAATTAATTGAAATTTTTTATGAAAAATAGTTGAGTTTAGGTATTTTTAAGCTTAAATACAAGAATGGACCAATTAGAGAATTTTGGGGAATTTTTAATAAAAATTGAATTAAGTAATTAATTAAATAATTAAATAATTCATGAAAAAGATTTACAAATCCAAAAAAGTGCCCAGCCGAAATATGACCAAAAAAATGAAGATAAGAGTGAAAATTTTAATATCATGATATTTTCACAATTGTAGCACATGTTTTATTATTTTAATATATAATTAAAGTGCATGAATAGTAATGTATAAATTAGGAAACGGACCCTATCTAGAGATCTAGGAATAGGAATTCCAAAGTCAAGGTAGATTATTGATCAGTGGAATTTTATCTTCCGTTAAACTCTCCCGGAAGTTAATTCTGAAGCCAATAGGGCTTTTTCCTAATAAGACGAAATAGGGAAATTCTGAGAAAAGGGCGGATAGCCAAAGTTGGAAGTAAAGACTTCAAAATTAGAGTTGTGACAACTGAGAAAGAATTGGGAAATTTTATGGACATATTTGAAATCGGTGCATCTATGACTATGTCGGAACTTCCGGATTTTCGTTTCGAAACCGGACATGTTCGGACACGTTTTTCGAGAAAACTTCCGTCAATCCGAAAATGGTCTAGGCAGAGTCAGAAAAATAGTTGGAATAGACATTTCTAGTATGGAAGAGAAGGTCTTCAAAGCTAGTTAACCAGAAAACTTATCGGTAGGACAGCTTCTTGAGGAAGTAAGTGACATCACCACCATGACATCATGGCTTTAAATGATGATGTCACCGCCAAGTGGCCCGGTGAGGATCGTGACATGTGGCAAAGTGCGATCCTATGCCGATATCCGATATGAAAAAGTAGTGAATAGTGTCACATTTTCTTCTATAAATAGCCAAGTTTCCTCTTCATTTCTCACACCATTTTGAAGAGCAAAACCGATTCTAGAGAGAGGATTTTAGAGAGAGAAGCTCTGGGTAAGTTTTCCGGTACCGAGCTTTAAGCTTTCATAGTTCTTTCAATAGTTAGTAATGCTAGAGTAGTCTTTATTTTTATGATTGGATATCATATGGGAGGGCTATTTTAGTCTTTATTTTCAAAAATCATGATGGCGTCGAAGTTCTGGCAAAATTTTGGGAAGAAAATAGCCTATGTAGCGGAAGTGCTGGCGAAATTCCGCCAAATAGGGGTATAGGGGCAAAATGGTAATTTTTACCTAAAATGCCAGTTATAATGTCAAATCACTAATAAAGGTGATATTATTCTCATAGGATATCTGAAACGCTGATTCTGCTTTGCTTGAATACTGCTGCCGATGTGCCTATAGGACTTTTGCACGTTTCTCCGTAGAAAGTACGTTTTCCGCCAGGTAGTACCTAACGTTGCCAACGAAGGTACGGACGCATACTGTAACACTAATCTTGCACATCTTAAATACTTATATGTCAATGATATGTTCGTAGACCGTTATACGCACATGTTATACGGGTTATAGTTTTGATAACGCCGTTTTGTTTTCCTAGCGCCGAGGACACGACTAATTATCGTGGCACCGGTGAATAGTGCAAGTTTGTTGTTGTTATTTACCTTATGGGGCTTTACATATTGCTCGTGCTTATGTTTTGTCGGCATAATGATCATGCATCTCTAGTATGCTTGTGATATACCGTTGTATTAGCTCTTGAATATCTCATTGGCCATATACTGTGTTGTTTGGGTATGAGGTTAACGTTACTCGAGATTCAATGCGTTGAATTGAATCTCATTGTAGCTTCAGGGTCGGGAGGACCACGGTTCGTGGATCGAGGCAAGTACCGGAGTAGGCATGCACCGAAGATTTATCTATCTTATCGCTTTCTGTTTCTTTCTGTTATTTCCTTCCCAAACCTTAGGATTACTGTAATCATTACAATGTTACACAATGGTTGATGTTTTGGCTAAGAATCCAATTACTCTTTCGCTCTATTGCTCTACTTTGATTGGTTGTGTAATACCCGGATATTTATCTGGCATATTATAAATAAAAGTTGGATAATTCTGATAAGTGAAAATTCAATCTCCAGTCTTGTATAATTATAGTCTATTTTCTAAGTAGAATTTCTGTAGGAAATCAGGGAAATTAATGGCCAAAGAGCCAAATGACCAAAATGCCCCTAAGGGACATAAATAACTTAGAAATTATGGAAAAAATACCAAAAGTTAGTAAAGTGACCAAGTAAATTAGGAGAGTATATTATCTCTAATTATTGTAATTTAATAAATTATGAACTTTGAGAAATTGTACAAGAATGTTCAAAAAGTAATAAAAGACCAAAATACCCTTGCAATTATGGATTAATGCAATGGGCATGGAAATTCTAGTGTTAAAGCAAAAGTTTGAAGATAAAGGAGTGTCTTAATTAAGAAAATTACCAACAAGTGATAATAGAATAATTAAGTAATATTGGGCTAATTACTTAAGTGTAAACAAAGGAAATTAAGAGATAATTGTGTAAAGCTCAAAATTGGTGGTAATTGGCTTAAAATTAGTAAAAATATATTTACTAATTAATTGGAAATTTTGGAGAAAAATAGTTGAGTTTAGGTATTTTTAAGCCTAAATACAAGAATGGACCAATTAGGTAATTTTGTGGAATTTTTGGAAAAATTAAATAAATAAATAATTAAATAATTAATTAAATAAAAAATTAATATTTATTAAATAAAAAATGGGCCAGCCGAAAATGGACCCAAGAAAAAGAGAAAAATAAATGAAAAATGAAATGAGAAAATATTTATGCAAGTGGACATATTATATTATTATAATTAATTAAAGCAAAAATATGTGAATAGTAATATTTAAGTTAGGAAACGGACCTATCTAGAGATCTAGGAATGGGATTATCAATATCAAAGTAGATTATTGATCGGTGGAATTTTACCTTCCATTAGACTCTTTCGGAAGTTAATTCCGAGGCCGTTTGTGCATTTTCCTAATAAAACAAAATAGGGAAAAATGCATATAGGCATAATTTTGGAAAAGAGGAAAATAAATTCTAACTCAACATTTAGGAATGGGTTTGAATTTATTTAGACATATTTGGAATCAGTGAATTATTTCGAAGAGATTGATATCTCCGAAATTAGAATTCCGGACGCGTTCGGACACGTTTTTCGAGGAACTTCAACCGGACCGTTGGAGACCTATATGGAATCAAAATTTAGGTTAACTTGGACATTTCTACTAAGTGAGAACATGTTTTCGAGTTGTAAATCCAGAATTTTGTGAATTCTCCGAAATCACGCAAATCGGGTACCGATCGGGCAAAATGGGTTTTTTATAACCCAAAATGCCAAACAAAGCCTTGAATTTGCCAAACAAGGCCCTTGTTTTTTTCCTATAAATACCCCCCCTCCTTCATAATTCTCACACCTTTTCTTCCTTCTCTTGGCCGAAATTTTTGGTTGAGAAAGAAGAGAAAGGAGCTCTGGGGAATTGTGCGTAAGCCCTAAGAGAGAATTGTCCGGAAAGTCTTCAACGGGTAAGTCTTTCGGTCTTTAGTTTTTAGTTTAGTAGTTAGTAGAATTGTTAGTTAGATTTAGAAAGTAGGTGACAAGATTCCTACAAATGTTTTAGAGCCTTGTTTGCGTTGAAAAAATATGCAGAGGTGTAAACATAGTAGGGATCGAGTCGCTGAAAAGTTGTAGTTTTATAGCTCTTTTAAAGGTTAGGGGTAGTAATAGCCTTTAAATTTTGAGTATGATTGGGTATCATATGGGAGGGCTATTTTAGTCTTTATTTTCGAAAATCATAAATGCGTCGAAGTTAAGCGAAATTTTGGGAAGAAAATAGCCTATGTAAGTGGCGAGGCGAAATTCCGCCAAGTAGGGGTATAGGGGCAAAATGGTAATTTTTACCTAAAATGCCGTTATAGTGTCAAATTACTAATAAAAGTGATATTATTCTTATAGGATATCGAAATCCTAATTTGTTGCCGTTCTGTTGTCCAACGTGCATTGTCGGACAAGCCGCATTTCCCGTCGAAAGTACGATTCCGCGAAACATCTACGTACATCAACGAAGGTACGGACGCGTCTTGTAACACTAATCCTATAGCTCTCATATACATATATGTCATAGATACGTTCATATACCGGGCTCTGCTTAGGGTCGCCGCTTTACATACTGACCTTGTACGGGTTATAAGACATGATAATACCGCTTTGAGTTTTCCTAGCGGCGAGGACACGTGTTCGTGGCACGAGTAATGTGCAGTGCTATATATGTGTAGGACTTTACATACTGCTTTATGCTTATGTCACATCTCGTGTCACAATGTTGTTGTGTAGGACCTTACATAATTGCTTCATGCTTATGTTACATACCGTGTCACACTTCGATGAGATGTTCTTTGTTATGTCATGAATATCTATTGTCTATATACTTGTTTTATTTGAGCATAAGGTTAACCGTTACCCGAGATTCAATGCGGTGAATTGAATCTCATTTGTAGCTTCAGTGCCTGGAGGACCGCGAATTGATGTCGGAAAGCAGCAGGAGTGACTTGCGGAAGAAGTCATCTTTATCTTATCGCTTTCTTTTCCTTTCTGTCGATTACTTTCCGAACCTTAGGATTACTGTAATCAATACTTTATTACACTATGGTTCATGTTATATTATGGTCAGTTACTCTTACGCTCCATTGCTCATCTCTGATTGATTGCAAAAAAAAAAAAAATTTCCGCTTTAGAAAATGGGATGTTACACTTTATGGTATCAGAGCAATCTTTCTGGCAAGTGTTTAACTATGTTACCACGAACGGTTTGGTGCGAAGGCAAGGCTAGTCTACGTGGGTGTGCCAATCATCACTTGCTAACCCGGTGAGGCCCCATGGTAGACACTTACAGGCCATTCTGTTCGGATAACGGAGTTAGGTTCTTAAGCCTTTTAATCTTTGAGCACGTTTTGAAAAGAAGTGCTGTTATGACCACAGTGTAATAGGTAGTGATGGACTGAAACAAAAAGTCGTAGATCTTCTATCCCGTAATAATAGGACGTAACGCGCGTAGATCCGTAATTCCGAGACGGCGGGACGAAGACGAAACCACGATATTTCTAATGACCCCAAACCGAAATATGATCGACTTAGGGTAGAGTCAATGGCTAGTATGCCCGTAGAACCAGAGAAACTCTGTTGGCTCGATCATTCATCGATGACGACAACGTGGGATATATAATGTAACCACCGGTCATAAACCGAGTTGGATGATGTAGTATACGTCAGCATGTACATTACATCTAATATGAAAATATATATGACTTGATGCCATGTGTTGTGTTAATTCTGACACTTATCCGTTATTTGATATAAAGGAAAAGTTAAAACATGGCCATCATAAGAGGTGCCGGTGCACCAAGAGGTAGGGGCCGAGGCGAGGCCGAGGAGTCGGCGCAGCGGCCCTCAAGGGACGTAATACCCGAGCAAAATGCTATACCAAACCAGCGGTACAAAAGCGAAGTACAAGAACCGAGAGAACTCTCCAAGAGCGAGAGGGCTCTCATTGATGCTCAGTTAGCAAGACAACATCAACGGGATGAGGAAGCCCAAAGACAATTGGACGCACGTCAACACGAAGAGGAAGAGCATAACAATGAAGAAGAGGAAGAGGGGAGGACAATGACAATCAAAGTGAGGGAGACCAGGAGGAAAATGCTGAGGAATCCGATAGATCACAATCACCTCGCGACGAGGAAGAAAGGAGAAGAATACCGGTATTGGGTGAACCAGTTCGTAAGTTGAAGCCACCAAATTTTCGAGGAAAGTGGACTTGGCGGAGGATTGGTGAAAAGACTAGAGAAGGTATTCAGGGTGATTGACTGCCCTGAAAATCGTAAAGCTCAACTAGCAATTTACCAACTTGAAGGAGATGCCGACCGTTGGTGGGAAGTCACGGCAGAAACCCTACAGACCAATGGTTGTCATTGACATGGGGAAATTTGGAGAAATTTCATGAGCAATATTTCCCTCCTTCGGTGAAAATGAACAAGGAGTCGGAATTTCTCCATATCCGACAAGGGCGGGAGGAATCTTTCGAGCGATTACTACGCCCGATTCACCAACTGTCCCGATACTCAGCACATCTTGAAGGGCGATGAAAGCAGTATGGTGAATATTCTAATTCATGGGCTTAAATATGAAATTGGTGAAAGGCTCATGTCCCAGCGATTCCAGAACTTGACAAGCGCGGTGGAAACTTGTCGGATGAGGCGAGCGCAATCTCGAGAGGATTCCAGAGATCAAGAAATTTCAACAACAAAATGCTGGTCGAGGTGGATCCAACCGCGAGAACTCTTCACAAAGAGGAAGGCGCCTGGAGTAATCCCGAGGTGGGAATAAGAGGCCATTCCAAGCTGGACAACAAAATTATCCGAGAGCTAGGGATCTCAAGACAGTGCCCAAAATGTAAAAGGAACCACCGGGAGTGGCTGAAGGAAGCGAGATATGCTTGAGATGTCATAAGCCGGACACTATAGCGAGAGAGTGTGCGAGAAGATTGGAGAGGCGAGACCTCGAGCACAGCCGAATCTTTGCACTTACCAACACGAAGCCGAGACAATCCCGAAAATGGTCCAAGGTACAATTTCTCTCAACGGAAATCTACTTGAGGCATTGTATGATTCGGAGCAGATCATTCTTTCATTTCCTATGATTGTGCAAGTCGCCTAGGAATGAATGCTGTAGTTTACCTTATGATTTGGTAGTATCTACACCAGCTGGTGTAAAATCTTTAACTTCGACGCATGTATAAATTGTATTGCTAACGTGGATGGACGAGTTTCTAAAGTGGACCTTATCCGTCTACCTCTTCACGGCATCGACGTCATACTCGGTCTAAATTGGTGACGGCCAACGGTGCGATGATCATTTGTGGCAAGAAGAAGATATCATTTCTGGAGAAAAAGTTGAAGTGAGCTGAACTTTCTCTCCGCTACTGACGATCGATGTGTGAAGGTGGATGCCATGCCTACATGGTATTCTTTTCGATCAAAGCGAAGCTGATTTTTCACTCCAGGATATCCCTGGTGAATGATTTTCCGATGTATTCCCGGAGGATCTCACGAGTTACCTCCTATCAAGAAGTGGAGTTCAATATTGATTTGATGCAGTACGGGATCAATATCAAAGCGCCAGTATCGAATGGCTCTAACGAGATGCGGAAGTTGAAGAAAGCGGCTAGAAGAGCTTTTGAAGGAGGGTTCATTCGACCCGAGTGTATCATAGTAGGGCGGTGTTATTTGTAAAGAAGAAAGATGGAAGCTTCCGACTCTGCGTAGACTACAGTGAATTGAACAAAGTAACGGTCAAAAACAAATACCCACTTCCAGGATTGATGATCTTTTGGATCGATTATCAGGTTCCACATCTTCTCCAAAATTGATCTGCGTTAGGGATATCATCGGTGCTGAGTTAAAGATGGTGATATTTCCAGGCGACTTCGAGGACCGAATACGAGGCATTATGAATTTCTTGATGATGCCCTTCGGATTAACAAATGCACTGCGGTATTCATGGATTACATGAACCGTATCTTGGAAACACCTAGACCAATTTGTGGTGGTGTTTATTGATGACATTCTCATCTATTCCAAGAGCGAGAGCACGAAGAACATCTGCGAAAGGTGTTGAGCATACTCGGGGAGAAGCAACTCATGCTAAAGGCGAGCAAATGCGAATTTTGGGCTGCCGGAAGTGAAATTTAAGGCCATGTTATATCTAGCGACGGAGTTGCGGTTGATCCAAGCAAGGTAGATGCGATTCGGGTAGAAACGGCGAGAAGCTGCGGGAGATCCGTAGTTTTCTTGGTACAGCGGGATACTACCGCGGATTCATTCAGGATTTCTCGCGTCTAGCCCTTCCATTGACAAAGCTTACGAGGAAGAATCAACCCTTTGTATGGGGAATGAGGTGCGAGGAAACTTTGAGAGAGAGATTGACTACTGGCACCGGTGTTAATCATCCCGAGATCCGGATGAAAAGTATGTTGTTTGAAGTGATGCCGGTGGGCAAGGGTTGGGATGTGTCTGATGCAACAGGGGCGAGTGGTGGCTTATGCCTCTCGTCGGTGAAGCCTCACGAGTTAAACTATCCTACACACGATCTAGGCAGCGGCTATCGTGTTCGCTTTGAAGATATGGAGGCATTACTTGTGCGGTGTAACCGTAGAAGTGTATTGTGATCACAAAAGTTTGAAATACTTGTTCGATCAACGAGAACTCAACATGAGACAATCGTTGGATGGAGTTGATTAAAGATTACAACTGGAGATCAAGTATCATCCGGGAAAAGCAACGTTATTCTGCGATGCTCTTAGCGAGAAGACGGTGCGGTGGCATATATGATGATACAAGAGAGAAATGTTGGAAGATTTGAGAGATGGAATCTATCCATCAAGTCTGCATGGGTCTTCATGCACCCCTGATGCCTATCTTGCAACTCTTCTTGTTAGTCAAGGGAGTATGATCCGAGAGATGAGAAGTTGAGAAAGCTCACAGCAAGATGATTGGGCAAAAGAGATACGTGAGAAGATCTCTCGAGGTGAGACCCAAGACCATGACCTATCACCTAGTGGATTGGTCGTGTACAAGAAGCGAATCTATGTACCGCTCGTTAATGAATTAAGGCGGAAGATAATGGATGAGGCTCACAAGAGTAAATACACTCTGCATCCGTGCATGGTCAAGATGTACTGAGTATGAAGTCCGAACTTTGGTGGCCCGGAATGAAGAAAGACGTTATAGAGTACGCGGCCAAGTGCTTGACTGTCGAAGGTGAAGATTGAACACCGTCGACCTGGTCTTTTGCAAGGACTAGAGCGTACGAATGGAAATGGGAGAACATAACCATGGATTTTGTGGTAGGTCTCATTTCCCAAAATCGGGAATCATGATACGATTTGGGTAGTTGTTGACAGATTAACCAAGTCGCACATTTCATTCCCATCCGCATCCACTATTCTCCGAACGATTGGCGGGATTTATATCAAAGAGATAGTGAGATTGCATGGTATTCCTAAGAGCATTGTCTCACGATCGGACACGCGTTTCAAATCCCGTTTCGGCAAGCGTTACGAAGGTATCCTGGGACTAAGCCGAGGTTCGGTTCGGCTTATCACCCTCAAACCGACGGTCAATCACTGAAAGGACGATTCAGACCGGAGGATATGTTATGCGAGCATGTGCCCTTGATTTCAAAGGAAGTTGGGATCAACATCTTTCGCTAGCCGAGTTTGCATATAACAACAGATTATCATGCTAGTATACAAATGGCCCCGTTCGAGGCATTGTATGGGCGGAAGTGTCAATCACCATTATGCTGAATGTATCTCATCAAAAGCAATTACTTGGGCCGGATATGCTTGAACAAACCTCCGAGCAGATCGCGTTGATCAAGAAGAGACTCCTAGCCGCACATAGTAGGCTGCAAGAGCTATGCGACAAAAGGAGGAGACCCTTGACGTTCTACGTCTGGGCGACCATGTATTCCTAAAGTTATCTCCAAGAATCGGTGTGTAAGCGTAACGCTTAAGAGGAAGAAACCGAGTCCACGATACGTAGGACCCTTTGAGATTTTGGCGAAGCGTGAGAAGTAGCTTATCGATAGCTTTACCCCGAACCTCGAGTAATCTTCACGACGTTTTCCACGTGTCACAACCGAAGAAATACCAACCGTACCAAGGTCATGTCATTGAGTACGAAGACGTTGAAGTACGGCATGATAATACCTTCATAGTTGAGCCGTAATGGCATCATTGATCATAAGGAGAAACGGCTCGTAAATAAGACTATTCGATAGTGAAGGTGGTCCGGAAGGGAAATGTAATACCCTGATATTTATCCTGGAATATTATAAATAAAAGTTGGATATTTCGAATTAAGGGCCAAAGTGCCAAAATGACCAAAATGCCCCTAAGGGACATAAATAACTTAGGAAATTATGGAAAAATACCAAAAGTTAGTAAAGTGACCAAGTAAATTAGGAGAGTATATTATCTCTAATTATTGTAATTTAATAAATTATGAACTTTGAGAAATTGTACAAGAATGTTCAAAAAGTAATAAAAGACCAAAATACCCTTGCAATTATGGATTAATGCAATGGGCATGGAAATTCTAGTGTTAAAGCAAAAGTTTGAAGATAAAGGAGTGTCTTAATTAAGAAAATTACCAACAAGTGATAATAGAATAATTAAGTAATATTGGGCTAATTACTTAAGTGTAAACAAAGGAAATTAAGAGATAATTGTGTAAAGCTCAAAAATTGGTGGTAATTGGCTTAAAATTAGTAAAAATATATTTACTAATTAATTGGAAATTTTGGAGAAAAATAGTTGAGTTTAGGTATTTTTAAGCCTAAATACAAGAATGGACCAATTAGGTAATTTTGTGGAATTTTTGGAAAAATTAAATAAATAAATAATTAAATAATTAATTAAATAAAAAATTAATATTTATTAAATAAAAAATGGGCCAGCCGAAAATGGACCCAAGAAAAAGAGAAAATAAATGAAAATGAAATGAGAAAATATTTATGCAAGTGGACATATTATATTATTATAATTAATTAAAGCAAAAATATGTGAATAGTAATATTTAAGTTAGGAAACGGACCCTATCTAGAGATCTAGGAATGGGATTATCAATATCAAAGTAGATTATTGATCGTGGAATTTTACCTTCCATTAGACTCTTCCTAAGTAAATTCCGAGGCCGTTTGTGCATTTTCCTAATAAAACAAAATAGGGAAAAATGCATATAGGCATATTTTTGGAAATAGGGAAAATAAATTCTAACTCAACATTTAGGAATGGGTTTGAATTTATTTAGACATATTTGGAATCAGTGAATTATTTCGAAGAGATTGATATCTCCGAAAACGAATTCCGACACCGGACGCGTTCGGACACGTTTTCGAGGAACTTCAACTGGACTGTTGGAGACCTATATGGAATCAAAATTTAGGTTAACTTGGACATTTCTACTAAGTGAGAACATGTCTTCAGAGTTGTAAATCCAGAATTTTGTGAATTCTCCGAAATCACGCGAATCGGGTACCGATCGGGGAAAATGGGTTTTTTATAACCCAAAATCCCAAACAAAGCCCTAATTTGCCAAACAAGGCCCTTGTTTTTTTCCTATAAATACCCCCTCCTTCATAATTCTCACACCTTTTCTTCCTTCTCTTGGCCGAAATTTTTGGTTGAGAAAGAAGAGAAAGGAGCTCTGGGGGAATTGTGCAGCGAAGCCCTGTAGAATTGTCCTAAAGTCTTCAACGGGTAAGTCTTTCGGTCTTTAGTTTTTAGTTTAGTAGTTAGTAGAATTGTTAGTTAGATTTAGAAAGTAGGTGACAAGATTCCTACAAATGTTTTAGAGCCTTGTTTGCGTTGAAAAATATGCAGGTGTAAACATAGTAGGGATCGAGTCATTGAAAAGTTGTAGTTTTTATAGCTCTTTTAAAGGTTAGGGGTAGTAATAGCCTTTAAATTTTGAGTATGATTGGGTATCATATGGGAGGGCTATTTTAGTCTTTATTTTCGAAAATCATAAATGCGTCGAAGTTCGCGAAATTTTGGGAAGAAAATAGCCTACGTAGCGAAGCGCCGCGAAATTCCGCCAAGTAGGGGTATAGGGCAAAATGGTAATTTTTACCTAAAATGCCGCTTATAATGTCAAATTACTAATGGAAGTGACATTATTCTCATAGGATATCCGAAATCCTAATTTGCTGCCGTTACGCCGTCCAACGTGCCGCTTCGGACAAACCGCTTTCCGTCGAAAGTACGCTTCCGCCGTAAACATCTACGTACATCAACGAAGGTACGGACGCGCATCGTAACACTAATCCTATAGCTCTCATATACATATATGTCATAGATACGTTCATATACCGGGCTCGCTTAGGGTCGCCGCTTTACATACAAATTTGTACGGGTTATAAGACATGATAATACCGCTTTGAGTTTTCCTAGCGCTGAGGACACGTGTTCGTGGCACAGAGTAATGTGCAGGCTATATTTGTGTAGGACTTTACATACTGCTTTATGCTTATGTACCGTCTGTGTCACAATGTTGTTGTGTAGGACCTTACATATTTGCTTCATGCTTATGTTCTGTCTGTGTCACACTTCTGATGAGATGTTGCTGTTATGTCATGAATATCTATTGTCTATATACTGTTTTATTTGAGCATAAGGTTAACCGTTACCTGAGATTCAATGCGGTGAATTGAATCTCAGCGTAGCTTCGTGGTCCGGAGGACCGCGAATTGATGTCCTGGAAAGCAGCAGGAGTGACTTGCGGAAGAAGTCATCTTTATCTTATCGCTTTCTTTTCCTTTCGTCGATTACTTTCCGAACCTTAGGATCACCGTAATCAATACTTTATTACACTATGGTTCATGTTATATTATGATCGCTTACTCTTACGCTCCATTGCTCATCTCTGATTGATTGCAAAAAAAAAAATTTCCGCTTTAGAAAATGGGATGTTACACTTTATGGTATCGAGCAATCTTTCGGCAAGTGTTTAACTATGTTACCACGAACGGTTTGGTGCCGAAGGCAAGGCTAGTCTACGTGGGTGTGCCAATCACCACCGCTAACCCGTGAGGCCCCCATGGTAGACACTTACCTGACCATTCTGTTCGGATAACGGAGTTAGGTTCTTAAGCCTTTTAACTTTGAGCACGTTTTGAAAATGAGTACTGATATGACACTGGTGTAATAGGTAGTGATGGACGAAAACAAAAAGTCGTAGATCTTCTATCCCGTAATAATAGGACGTAACGCGCGTAGATCCGTAATTCCGAGACGGCGGGACGAAGACGAAACCCCGATATTTCTAATGACCCCAAACCGAAATATGATCCCGACTTAGGGTAGAGTCAATGGCTAGTATGCCCTTAGAACCGAGAAACCCGTTGGCTCGCATCATTCATCCGATGACGACAACGTGGGACATACGATATAACCACCGGTCATAAACCAATGGATGATGTAGTATACGTTAGCATGTACATTACATCTAATATGAAAATATATATGACTTGATGCCATGTGTTGTGTTATTGTTCTAACACTTATCCGTTATTTGATATAAAGGAAAAGTTAAAACATGGCCATCATAAGAGGTGCCGTGCACCAAGAGGTAGGGGCCGAGGCAGAGGCCGAGGTCGAGGCGAGGCAGCACCTCAAAGGGACGTAATACCCGAGCAAAATGCTATACCAAACCAAATGAATGTAACGAAGTACAAGAACCGAGGAGAACTCTCCAAGAGCAGAGGGCTCTCATTGATGCTCGTTAGCAAGACAACATCAACAGGATGAGGAAGCCCAAAGACAATTGGACGCACGTCAACACGAAGAGGAAGAGCATAACAATGAAGAAGAAGGAAGAGGAGGAGGACAATGACAATCAAAGTGAGGAAGACCAGGAGGAAAATGCCGAGGAGTCCGATAGATCACAATCACCTCCACGACGAGGAAGAAAGGAGAAGAATACCCGTATTGGGTGAACCACTCGTAAGTTGAAGCCACCAAATTTTCGAGGAAAGCCGGACTTGGCGGAGGATTGGTCAAGAGACTAGAGAAAGTATTCGTGGTGATTGATCGCCCGAGAATCGCAAAGCCCAACTAGCGATTTACCAACTTGAAGGAGATGCCGACTGTTGGTGGGAAGTCACTAAGTAAACCCTACGTACCAATGACTGTCCCGTGATATGGGGAAATTTCTCGGAGAAATTTCATGAGCAATATTTCCTCCTTCAGTGAAAATGAACAAGGAGTCGGAATTTCTCCATATCCGACAAGGACAGAGGAATCTTTCGACGATTACTACGCCCGGCTCACCAACTCGTCCCGATACTCAAGACATCTTCGAAGGGGCAACGATGAAAGCAAGATGGTGAATATACTAATTCATGGGCTTAAATATGAAATTGGTGAAAGGCTCATGTCCCAATGATTCCGTAACTTGACAAGCGCAATGGAAACTTGTCGGATGATCGAGCGCAATCTCGAGGATTCCAGAGATCAAGGAACTTCAACAACAAAATGCCGGTCGAGGTGGATCCAACCGCGAGAACTCTTCACAAAAGAGGAAGGCGCCCGGAGTAATCCCCGTGGTGGAAATAAAAGGCCATACCAAGCCGGACAACAAAACTATCCGAGACCGCCGGATCACAAACATGCCCCAAATGCAAGAAGCATCACCCGGCGTGAACCGTGAAGGGAAGCAGATATGCTTCGATGTCATAAGCCGGACACTATAGCAGAGAGTGTACTGAGAAGATTGGAGAGGCGAGACCTCAGAGCACTGGCCGAATCTTTGCACTTACCGACACAGAAGCCAGACAATCCCCGAAATGGTCCAAGGTACAATTTCTCTCAACGGAAATCTACTTGAGGCATTGTATGATTCGGGAGCCGCCATTCTTTCATTTCCTATGATTGTGCAAGTCGCCTAGGAATGAATGCCCGTAGTTTACCTTATGATTTGGTAGTATCTACACCACTTGGTGTAAAATCTTTAGCTTCGACGCATGTATAAATTGTATTGCTAACGTGGATGGACGAGTTTCTAAAGTGGACCTTATCCGTCTACCTCTTCACGGCATCGACGTCATACTCGGCCTAAATTGGCCGACGGCCAACGGTGCGATGATCGATCGTGGCAAGAAGAAGATATCATTTCCTGAGAAAAGTTGAAGTGAGCCCGAACTTTCTCTCCGCTACGTAAGCCGATCGATGCGTGAAGCAAGGATGCCATGCCTACATGGTATTCTTTTCTCACCAAAGCAGAGCTGATCTTTCACTCCAGATATCCCCGTGGTGAATGATTTTCCGATGTATTCCCTGAGGATCTCACCGAGTTACCTCCTATCCGAGAAGTGGAGTTCAATATTGATTTGATGCCCGGCACAGGTCAATATCAAAGGCGCCGTATCGTATGGCTCCTAACGAGATGCAGGAGTTGAAGAAGCAACTAGAAGAGCTTTTGAAGAAGGGTTCATTCGACCCAGTGTATCACCGTGGGAGCCCCAAAGCTATTTGTAAAGAAGAAAGATGGAAGCTTCCGACTCGCATTGACTACCGTGAATTGAACAAAGTAACGGTCAAAAACAAGTACCCACTTCCCTGATTGATGATCTTTTGGATCGCTTATCCGGTTCCACCGTCTTCTCCAAAATTGATCTCGCGTCGATATCATCACTATGAGTTAAAGATGGTGATATTTCCAAGACAAATTTTCAGACTGTGTACGGCATTATGAATTTCTTGTGATGCCCTTCGGATTAACAAATGCACTCGCGGTATTCATGGATTACATGAACCGTATCTTCCGACAACACCTAGACCAGTTTGTGGTGGTGTTTATTGATGACATTCTCATCTATTCCAAGAGCAAAGAAGAGCACGAAGAACATCTCGCGAAAGGTGTTGAGCATACTCGTGGAGAAGCAACTCTATGCTAAACCGAGCAAATGCGAATTTTGGCCGCCTAAGTGAAATTTCTCGGGCCATGTTATATCTAGCGACGGAGTTGCAGCTGATCCAAGCAAGGTAGATGCGCTCGGGACTCGGAAACGGCCGAGACTCGACGGAGATCCGTAGTTTTCTTGGTCTCAAGGGATACTACCGCAGATTCATACGGGATTTCTCGCCTAGCCCTTCCATTGACAAAGCTTACGAGGAAGAATCAACCCTTTGTATGGGGAGATGACTGTGAGGAGAGCTTTCAGAAACTGAGAGAGAGATTGACTACAAAGACCGCTGTTAATCATCCCGCATCCGATGAAAAGTATGTTGTTTACAGTGATGCCAGTGGGCAAGGGTTGGGATGTGTCCCGATGCAACAGGCGAGTGGTGGCTTATGCCTCTCGTCACCGAAGCCTCACGAGTTGAACTATCCTACACACGATCTAGAGCCGCGGCTATCGTGTTCGCTTTAAAGATATGGAGGCATTACTTGTACGGTGTAACCGTAGAAGTGTATTGTGATCACAAAAGTTTGAAATACTTGTTCGATCAACGAGAACTCAACATGAGGCAACGTCGTTGGATGGAGCTGATTAAAGACTACACCCTGGAGATCAAGTATCATCCAGGAAAAGCAAACGTTGTTGCTGATGCTCTTAGCAGGAAGACGGTGCAGGTGGCATATATGATGATACAAGAGCAGAAATTACTGGAAGATTTCAGAGATCTGAATCTATCCAATCAAGTCTCGCATGGGTCTTCATGCACCACCGATGCCTATCTTGCAACTCTTCTTGTTAGTCAAGGGGAGTATGATCCGAGAGATGAAGTTGAGAAAGCTCAAGCAGCAAGATGATTGGGCAAAAGAGATACGTGAGAAGATCTCTCGAGGTGAGACCCAAGACCATGACCTATCACTTAGTGGTTTGGTCGTGTACAAGAAGCGAATCTATGTACCGCCGCTGATGAATTAAGGCGAAGATAATGGATGAGGCTCACAAGAGTAAATACACTCTACATCCGTGCATGGTCAAGATGTACTAGAGTATGAAGTCCGAACTTTGGTGGCCCGGAATGAAGAAAGACGTTATAGAGTACGTGGCCAAGTGCTTGACCCGTCGAAGGTGAAGATTGAACACCGTCGACCCCCGGTCTTTTGCAAGGACTAGAGCCGCTAATGGAAATGGGAGAACATAACCATGGATTTTGTGGTAGGTCCGCCCAAAATCAGAATCATGATACGATTTGGGTAGTTGTTGACAGATTAACCAAGTCAAGACACTTCATTCCCATCGCATCCACTATTCTCCGAACGATTGGCGGGATTTATATCAAAGAGATAGTGAGATTGCATGGTATTCCTAAGAGCATTGTCTCCGATCGGGACACGCGTTTCAAATCCCGCTTCGGCAAGCGTTACACGAAGGTATGGGACTAAGCCGAGGTTCGCCTCGGCTTATCACCCTCAAACCGACTGGCCAATCTGAAAGGACGATTCGACGCCGGAGGATATGCCGCGAGCATGTGCCCTTGATTTCAAAGGAAGTTGGGATCAACATCTTTCGCTAGCCGAGTTTGCATATAACAACAGCTTATCATGCTAGTATACAAATGGCCCCGTTCGAGGCATTGTATGGGCGGAAGTGTCAATCACCATTATGCCGGATGATTCATCCGAAAAGCAGTTACTTGGGCCGGATATGCTTGAACAGACCTCTGAGCAGATCGCGTTGATCAAGAAGAGACTCCTAGCAGCACATAGTAGACAAAGAGCTATGCGGACAAAAGGAGGAGACCCTTGACGTTCTATGTCGGCGACCATGTATTCCTAAAGTTATCTCCAAGAATCGGTGTCGGCAGTAACGCTTAAGAGGAAGAAACCGAGTCCACGATACGTAGGACCCTTTGAGATTTTGGCGAAGCGCGAGAAGTAGCTTATCGATAGCTTTACCCCGAACCCGAGTAATCTTCACGACGTTTCCACGTGTCACAACCGAAGAAATACCAACCGCACCAAGGTCATGTCATTGAGTACGAAGACGTTGAAGTACGGCATGATAATACCTTCATAGTTGAGCCGTAATGCATCATTGATCATAAGGAGAAACGGCTCAGAAATAAGACTATTCTGATAGTGAAGGTGGTCTGGAAGGGTTTAACACCCGAAGAGGCAACTTGGGAAACCGAGAGTGACATGAAGGAAAAGTACCCAGAGTTCATGGCCCGAAGTTTAGTTAGTATAGATTAAATTTCGAGGGCGAAATTTTGTGTAAGGGGGGAGAAATGTAATACCCGGATATTTATCTGGAATATTATAAATAAAAGTTGGATATTTCTGATAAGTGAAATTTCAATCTCCGATCTTGTATAATTACAGTCTATTTTCTAAGTAGAATTTCTGTAGGAAATCAGGGAAATTAATGGCCAAAGTGCCAAAATGACCAAAATGCCCCTAAGGGACATAAATAACTTAGGAAATTATGGAAAAATACCAAAAGTTAGTAAAGTGACCAAGTAAATTAGGAGAGTATATTATCTCTAATTATTGTAATTTAATAAATTATGAACTTTGAGAAATTGTACAAGAATGTTCAAAAAGTAATAAAAGACCAAAATACCCTTGCAATTATGGATTAATGCAATGGGCATGGAAATTCTAGTGTTAAAGCAAAAGTTTGAAGATAAAGGAGTGTCTTAATTAAGAAAATTACCAACAAGTGATAATAGAATAATTAAGTAATATTGGGCTAATTACTTAAGTGTAAACAAAGGAAATTAAGAGATAATTGTGTAAAGCTCAAAAATTGGTGGTAATTGGCTTAAAATTAGTAAAAATATATTTACTAATTAATTGGAAATTTTGGAGAAAAATAGTTGAGTTTAGGTATTTTTAAGCCTAAATACAAGAATGGACCAATTAGGTAATTTTGTGGAATTTTTGGAAAAATTAAATAAATAAATAATTAAATAATTAATTAAATAAAAAATTAATATTTATTAAATAAAAAATGGGCCAGCCGAAAATGGACCCAAGAAAAAGAGAAAAATAAATGAAAAATGAAATGAGAAAATATTTATGCAAGTGGACATATTATATTATTATAATTAATTAAAGCAAAAATATGTGAATAGTAATATTTAAGTTAGGAAACGGACCCTATCTAGAGATCTAGGAATGGGATTATCAATATCAAAGTAGATTATTGATCGGTGGAATTTTACCTTCCATTAGACTCTTCCTAAGTTAATTCCGAGGTCGCCTTGTGCATTTTCCTAATAAAACAAAATAGGGAAAAATGCATATAGGCATAATTTTGGAAAGAGGAAAATAAATTCTAACTCAACATTTAGGAATGGGTTTGAATTTATTTAGACATATTTGGAATCAGTGAATTATTTCGAAGAGATTGATATCTCCGAAAACGAATTCCGACACCGGACGCGTTCGGACACGTTTTTCGAGGAACTTCAACTCGACCTTGGAGACCTATATGGAATCAAAATTTAGGTTAACTTGGACATTTCTACTAAGTGAGAACATGTCTTCAAAGTTGTAAATCCAGAATTTTGTGAATTCTCCGAAATCACGCGAATCGGGTACCGATCGGGGAAAATGGGTTTTTATAACCCAAAATGCCAAACAAAGCCTTGAATTTGCCAAACAAGGCCCTTGTTTTTTTTCCTATAAATACCCCCCCCTCCTTCATAATTCTCACACCTTTTCTTCCTTCTCTTGGCCGAAATTTTTGGTTGAGAAAGAAGAGAAAGGAGCTCTGGGGGGTGGTGCAAATAAGCTCCTCGTAGAATTGTCCTAAAGTCTTCAACGGGTAAGTCTTTCGGTCTTTAGTTTTTAGTTTAGTAGTTAGTAGAATTGTTAGTTAGATTTAGAAAGTAGGTGACAAGATTCCTACAAATGTTTTAGAGCCTTGTTTGCGTTGAAAAATATGCAGAGGTGTAAACATAGTAGGGATCGAGTCATTTGAAAAGTTGTAGTTTTATAGCTCTTTTAAAGGTTAGGGGTAGTAATAGCCTTTAAATTTTGAGTATGATTGGGTATCATATGGGAGGGCTATTTTAGTCTTTATTTTCGAAAATCATAAATGCGTCGAAGTTCGCGAAATTTTGGGAAGAAAATAGCCTATGTAAGCGGAAGCGGCGAAATTCCGCCAAGTAGGGGTATAGGGGCAAAATGGTAATTTTTACCTAAAATGCCGATTATAGTGTCAAATCACTAATGGAAGTGATATTACTTTTATAGGACGTCCGGAATCCTAATTTGTTGCCGTTACGCTGTCCAACGTGCCGTTTCGGACAAACCGCTTTTAAGTCGTAAAGTACGCTTTCGCTTGAAACATCTACGTACATCAACGAAGGTACGGACGCGCATCGTAACACTAATCCTATAGCTCTCATATACATATATGTCATAGATACGTTCATATACC
Source organism: Acacia pycnantha (assembly GCA_025563575.1). Taxonomy (NCBI): domain Eukaryota; kingdom Viridiplantae; phylum Streptophyta; class Magnoliopsida; order Fabales; family Fabaceae; genus Acacia; species Acacia pycnantha. The sequence continues at coordinate 1,418,132 of JAMWYP010000089.1, read as the reverse complement.
AGGGCTCTGCTTAGGGTCGCCGCTTTACATACAGCCTTGTACGGGTTATAAGACATGATAATACCGCTTTGAGTTTTCCTAGCGCTGAGGACACGTGTTCGTGGCACAGAGTAATGTGCAGGCTATATATGTGTAGGACTTTACATACTGCTTTATGCTTATGTCCCGTCTCGTGTCACAATGTTGTTGTGTAGGACCTTACATATTTGCTTCATGCTTATGTTCGTCTGTGTCACACTTCGATGAGATGTTGTCATTATGTCATGAATATCTATTGTCTATATACTTGTTTTTATTTGAGCATAAGGTTAACTGCTACCCGAGATTCAATGCGGTGAATTGAATCTCACCAGTAGCTTCGTGGTCCGGAGGACCGCGAATTGATGTTCGGGAAAGCAAAGGGAGTGACTTGCGGAAGAAGTCATCTTTATCTTATCGCTTTCTTTTCCTTTCTGTCGATTACTTTCGAACCTTAGGATTACTGTAATCAATACTTTATTACACTATGGTTCATGTTATATTATGGTCAGTTACTCTTACGCTCCATTGCTCATCTCTGATTGATTGCAAAAAAAAAAAAAATTTCCGCTTTAGAAAATGGGATGTTACAGGTTGTTTGAAAAAAAAAAATTTCCGCATTTCAAACATGGGATGTTACAATAAGTGTCTCTTTTGGGGCCCAAACTCAAGACCTAAAGAGATCTAACAAGGTTTTACACTATTAGACACCTAAAGAGATCTAACAGGGTTTTACACTATTAGACTAATTTTATGTTGGTATTTATGTTGTGCTTCTAATGGTTAACAATAGTGTGGATTGCATGTGAATATAAATTTAGACCGCATGATCTTGTATATTACTATCTCACGTCCTAAATATTAGATATATTTAACTAATTTGGGTAGATCAAGGAAATTAATTAAATTAGTTATTTATAAAAAAAATGTGTTAGTTTAAAAAAAAAAACCTTTTAAAATCTTTTTCATTGAAATGAGTCTTTGATGCAATTTCTCTTAACTTGTGCATTCGATAGGGATAATTTTGGAAAAAAAAAATATAAATATGAGAACAAAATGAATTGGAGCCTTATATTTTAAACCAAATACAACCCCTCAACTAACCATAATATTAGAGATCAGGGTTAATTAGTATATTAATTGAGATGTGAACACGTGTTGTATTTCTATATAAAGAATTATGATGCAATAGTATAGTCATAAAATTAATTTTACCATCCAATATTTAAATTAATTTAAATTCAAATGACTCAATCTCTCAAATTAATAATTTAACACAAATTAAAAATCATATATGCAATCTAAAAAGTACACAAAAATGGCTTATATCTATTAACGAAAAAGGTTTATAATGTATGTTATATACTATTCTGGTCCTATTTATAAGTCCATTTTGACCAATTCTCATATACCAATGAGAGGTAGTTAACTCAATGATTATGGGATGAATTTTCAACTTTGCCTTCATTTATGATTGGCTAATTTTCAATTGTTTCTTCCCTCTCCATCTTCATGAGTACAATGAATATGAGTAAAATTGTCACAATCTCATTTATTACATGAAATTGGACTTATAAATATTACCAATTTTTTTGGTCAAAATGGACTTATAAATAAGACCAGAGTGGTATATTTTAATCTTATGGAATGATGAAAACCCAAATAAGTACGTACCTCAAATTCACAAAATGTTTGATAAGATCAAAGGCACAAAATTGAACTTCAAATTTAAAGGTTTTTTTTTTTTTTTACTTTACTACCCTTCAGTATAAAAATATTTTCACCTCTGCCAAATGACTGGATTTCCTCCGCCTAAAATTAACCAAATTCAAAGATGGAGCTTTTCTTTTTCTAATATGAGGGCCAGCAAAGTCAATTCACCAAATTCTGAAATTCCAAATGAGTACTGCTTTTGTTCTTATCTGACATTTTGTAAATTTGAGATAATGATTGGAGTTTTCACCGTTTTAGGAGGCATTTAACTGCCTTTTTTTCCTTCCATATTCCACGTCTTTTTCTTATGATCAATTGATCATAATTAACGAATGAATTAGACTTCTTCAAGCAGTGATACATTATGAAATATTTATAATTATAATGATATTTATTCAAAAGGATGATTCTACACAGATATGATAACTTATCCTTAATAAGACTACTGTTATTTTGAAATTGCTTCTTATTGATATTTGAAATCTATAAATTTTGGGCATACTTGGAATTCGACTTGCTAAAGTGCTGGTTAATTTTTCTTATTACATGACTTTCATGTAAAGTTTCATGAGGTTGAAAACAAAAATTTTGTTTAATCGTTGTGCAAATCCATAACTACTTACAGTCCTCATGAATTATTAACTTTAACTTATTACACTAATTAGTTATTAATCATTAATCCGTAACTCTTTACGGTACTCATAAATATTCATAACAATTTATGATATTCAAGAGTTTCATGCTTACTCGTTTAAACAACTGTTGGGGATTAGGATAACTTGATAAAACAACTATTAGAGATTATGATTATCTTATATCACTCGAAGACTTCAATGTTGTTGATGTCCTCTAATGTTGATCCACACGGTAATTCCCCGATTGCAACGAGAATTCCTTCTCTTGAAACCTCACACTCCTTGGATGCTTGCTAGGCAAAGGCAAGGTTGAGATTTTGTTTCCTTGGGTTTTTCTCTTTTCAAGAAGGTGGTGGTGTCTTGAATTAGGTTAAAGATATGATGAGCAAGATTGAAACCTTACCCTTTTATGGATGACACCTTTCTAAACCTTTGGTAGAGATTGAAATTTAGAGAGTATAGAGCCTCTCTAATTTCGTCCTACCTCTCTCTTTTTATAGCCTTGGTGGGCCGAAAATTTCAGGCGCTAATTGCCTTAGGAATTTTCGACTTATGCACTAAGAAAAGAGGTTTTAGGTAATAGGCTCACTACTTGTTAACCAAGTCACATTAAATTCACATCTTCAATTGAATATGATGAATCATATTCATATCTTGATTGATTGATTGAATTTAAGATGATGGATCACATTTATTTCTTGATTGATTGATTGAGTCAACCATTTAAGATGATGGATCACATTTATATCTTAATTGATTAATTGAATAATAATTTAAGATGATGGATCACATTCATCTCTTATGCTAAAATTCAAAATCTTTTTTAATTCAATCTTCATTTATATATAATTCATAATTATCTTTTATAACCTAACCTTTTGAATTTAAATTTAAATTTAAATTTCAAACTTAAATTCAAAATTTGAATTCCAAATTCAACTTGGCCTAAGACCCCGTTGGGTCTTCTAACACATTTGGGCCCTTTTGTGGAGAAACTTATTTCCAATTGGGAACCATATATGTGACGCCATTTTCCTCCTAATTGGACTTGAGTTCTACTCCAACTTAATTACACCTTTACTCTTGATAAAGCCCAATAACAATTATTGGTCCAAGTTTGCTAATTTTTAAGTAATCATGAATAATCTTTGTGTGTGACTCATTAGATCCAATTAGTCACTGACATAAATAAACTTGGACCAATTAAAACTCCTTTAACGGGTCCAATTTATTTAATGACCTCATAAGACACAAGCAATGCTTTGCGGCCCTAGAACTTATTGAGTTGATCAAGTAATCTACCTTTCATATTTGGATACCGTGCAGACATCATCATTCATATTGTCATTCACATTTAGTCGAGAGCAAAGATAAAGTATCATCTCTCTTAATTGAATAAATGTAGATAATTCACAGAACTAGGAATATTCTTATATTAACTCTATAACGGATCATAACTCTTCATGATCACTTGCTGTGCACAAAGACTCCTGAGTTAATTAGAAAAATGTGTTAAAAAGGGTAAAATTGTCATAATTATTGTAATTACTCTTATTCATTATTTCTTAGGAAGATTTGATGTTGGCTTGATTGGTTTAAATTGTAAGTTCTTGAAGAAATTGAATCAGATTTGAAAATGGAAGTTTGAGCTCAAGTTATAAAATTTTCGGTTTAGTCCCTCTACGAAAATTTTTAAAAGCTTGAGTTAGGTCCCTGCATTGAAACTCTGCGTTTTGACCAAAACTAGGGCAACTGACATTTCTTCATTCAAGAGAGCAGACCCGACATTAGAGGAGGGAGGAGAGATAGTGCACCCCGAACCGGAGAACGAGAACTTGGATCTTGGATCTTCCTCCTTCCTTCCCTTTCTTCGTTTCTCTCTCCAGTAGCATCATCCACCACCAAGTCCGCCAGCGAGCTTCATCGTCACACCCACCTCCATCGTGCTCCATCACCACCACCGTTCCTCCTCTTTTTTTAGCGCCGCGAGAAAGAACACATAAGAGGAGCACCATCGCCGTCGGTCTCAACTTCACTGTTGATGGAATCACGACGACCACCGTCGAAACAGGGAACCAAAGCACCATTCATCTTCTCTTTCCATTTTCCGACGACAATCTGTGTTATTATGACGACTTTTTCCAAATTCCAATGAGTCACTGAATTTTCCAGCGAGGTGATGAATTTTCGGGCGAGTGCTCAGATTCTAAGGCAATGAGAGGCTGATTCCCTTGCTTCTTGGTGATGAGGACTTGTTTTTGAGCTCAATGGACTACATAGGGGAGTTTTTTTTTTTTTTTTTTATCATTCCATTAGTCTAGAGTTATATATTTAAATTGCATAGTTTTAGGAATTATTGTATATGATTCTGGAACTGAGATTGATATTAATTGTCTCTGTTGGTTTGATTATTGTAGTTGAGATTGGATTTTGTAGTGTGAAAAATATACATGTTTGAATTTCTTTGTGGTTGCAATGAGATTATGTTAATTAGCATGGTATTGTCTAGTTAATGTGGTCGATTTGTGCTCTTGAGGAGTTGTTTAGCACTCAAATTTAAGAAGACTCATTTTGCATCATTCCAATTTTAATTGCACATTAAGTGGTTTTAAACAATATCTCAAGAGGTAGTGGTTAGCTATGGTTATAGGAGCTACTATTAATTGAGAATATTGGACTCAAGAGGTATCTTGATTCTTGAGGTTTTCATTAAGACTTAATGAATTGTAACTCCTATACTTTTTGAGCAAGGATAGTCATGTCTTCATTACCAAGAGCATTCATCATTCATATTTTCAATTCCATATCATATCATACCATTCCATTCACTAATTCACTATTTTTTTATAAAAAAGATACCAAAAACAATAGTTAGCATTCAATTAAATTGCATTCATATTTTAGTGTATTAATTTGAAAATCCAAAACCAAAATTTCCCCTTGTTTTCATTGCATTTGCATGACATTTAGATACTTAGGAATCAATAAAAGGCTCCTCGAGAAGAGAGAATGATCCTAGGTTTGCCTATATGCAATCCTTGGTTAATTTTTGATTGTGGACCCCAAGGCTAACGATAAAAGGCCCTCATCAGTATAACCCAGTACATAGTGTTTGATGACATCCTTAAGTCTAGGATGATCCGCACTATTAAACAATGAGAGACTTTACATATCCAACGATACTCTCTACAATGAATCTTTGTGGGGTGTCTCGGTGGGTCTGTTCGATGCTATCTTTTCTCCAACAAATCTACCCACGACATTAGCTAAGGCATCAAATTATCATGATATTTCTATTTTAACATTCTTCTTTTATGAATTATTTATATATTCTTCATAAATTTTAATTAAGCATATATATAAATTATTTTTTTACTATAATTTTTATTTATAAAAAAATTATATTAAAAAAATGTTTTAAAATATAATATAAATATAATTAATTAATTAACAATTTATAATTAAATATATTATTTATTTTGTATTATATAATTATTAATTTAAATTTATTATTAGTAAATTATATTTTAATATTATTCATTTATTTAAATTTTAATTAAATAAATAAATTAAAATATAAAACCTACAAGGACCTGATTAAGAACATGTGAAAGTATAAAGACCTAATAAAAAGAAAAAAAAAACTAGAGGGACCTAATAAAAAATTAGTTGAAACTCTTAGAACATGTAGGTTAATTATCCCTTATGAATAATCCCTCTGTTTCAACTTGCTAATATTTTTTTTATCTGATCAAGAATTTTTTTTTCTTTTTAAAGCTTAAAAATGTAAAGAGTTTTTGTCTCTTTTGACAAATGCGCTTCTTATAATTTAAAATAGGATGACCCATACTTCTTTAACCAACAACTAATTGATCAACTCTCACTTCAATTCTTACTATAGGCCCTTTTTGAAATAATCCTCACATGTTAATGAATGACATTTAAGTCTTTCAATATATCTTAAATTCATAAAATTTTTAAGTTTACCTTTATTGAAATTTTCTCTCTCTACTTTACAAATCATTTTCAGCTCTCTCTTATTTTTCTCTCTTTCCATTTTCCAACTAGAATTAAAAAATGGTAAGAAATGAAAAAAATAATTGATAGCCCTCTAAGTGGACTTACATTTAGGACACAAAATTATGTCTGCTAAACAACTGGAGTGGTAATTAATAATGGTAATTTTAGAAAAAAATATTCAAGACAAGAAAGATTGATATCTTATACTCATATGATCATTTTCATAATAAGCAAAGAGAAGGTTTTTCTTCCTATGTATAAGTTACATCATTAATTTTTTTTATTTAAATATATAATTTTATCCTTTATTTATTGCAGTGTAAACTTTATGTTCTTATGGTAGAGTGTATTTTAAATAGAGCTAAATTTAAAAAGTTATTAAATTTTAAGAGAGAATTAATGAGAATTAAGATTTTTCTTGATTCAAATAAAATATATTAAAAGTAACTTATAAATAGCATCAGAAACGTATTTATAATTAATTAATTTTTTTTCTAAATTCCTTAACTAACTCATACGCAGAAGACTATATGAAGATTCCTCGTTTTCAAAATACTGGTGTCCCAAATCCCAATCACTCAATCAAGCAGTTATATATTTATGGTCTTGTGTTGAAGAAGAGGTGCATTCACTAGTGCAAAAAAGGGCTTTAAGACTGCCTCATTTGGAGCGGATAATCGACGCACCGGTCTTAAAGGTGTGACCGGTGGCAGTTTTGTAAATAAAAAGAACTTCTTAAACAATGAAGGGCTATAAGACCGCCTCATTTAGAGCGGATAATCGAAGCAACCGGTCTTAATGGTGTGACCGGTGGCGCTTTGTAAATAAAAAGAACTTCTTACACAATGAAGGACGCCTCATTAAGACCGGACTAATTATCGACCTGGTCCTAAATATGTGACCAGGTGGCATATTTGTAAATATAAAGAACTTCTTATTCGATCAATTTTTCATAGATCTTATCCAGACCTGTTAAAATAACAACCGGCCTTAAAAATGTTAATAAAAAAATTGAAATATCAAATACTTTTATGTAGAAATCTCATCAAGGCAGGCTTATATTTTCTACACTCCAAAATAATACGGAAAAATATAAATATAAAGATATTAAAGTTTTAAGACCGAACATATATAAAAGCCGGTCTTAAAACTTTGATTTTTAAGACCGAACTTAAAATTTGTCCTAGGTACTAAAGTTTAAATAAAAAGTAATAAATGTTAAGACCATTGTTACAGAATGACCGGTCCTAAAAGTAAGACTTTTAAGACCGGACAAAAAATTTGGCCGGTACTAAAGTTTGAATAAAAAATTAATTAATTTTAAGACCTAGACATATATAGAGATCGGTCTTAAAGGTTATCTTTTAAGACCGTATATATGTATTTGTCCGGTCTTAAAAATGAAGCGCCAAACGTTAACTTCGCGCGACGCTTTTGTCACTCTCACACTCTCACCGAAGAACCCCTGTTCACGTTGCGAAACCCTTCCCTGTTCCATTACCTCTCTTCCTCGCCCGCGTACTGTTAGCCTCTCATTACTCCCTCATTTTCTCGGGCATTCCTCTCTTCTGTCTTGAAAATGAACGGTGAAAACGATTCCACTCGTGTTCTTGAAACTCCGAGATCTTGGTTTGACTGGGGAGGGTCGGACAAACGAACCCTCTTCATCTCACATTGAGCCTCCTCGGCTGCACGTGCCACGTGGTAGAAGCGGCACACGAATGATGGAAGTATCCCTTAGTCGAATACTTGGGACGAAGCTCGAGATTCATTTTGATGAAAATTTGCAACCTTTCGGTCCTAATAAAAGCACATATACTAGTTTTGTCGGCGCTCTAGTACGCAGCAAGGTTAGCATTTTGGTGATGAGTGGAAAAATGTGGACCAAAAAACAATAAAGGATCCTATGTGGGACACTATCCCGCTTACATTCACCGTCCACGAGTCTCGAGAAGTTCAAAGACTCAACATTGTCTTATTGTCTTGAGCGGTTCGGGAAGTTTAAGACCTTTACGCTAACACTTATATTTTGCCGAGGAGAAGCGACCATCAACCACAGGACAAGTACAAATTTATTGATGAACAAACTTGGCAACAATTTGTTCGAAGCGGACCACTCTGAAGCTCGTGAGTTATATTTAGTTTTGTTTGCACTTTTGTTTGCTTATTAACTTTGTGAGGATATGTGAATGTTATTGTGTACATCTAATCCTGTTAGTTAAATGGTTTGGTGTGTGAATAGAAGTATACATTTGCTGCCTTTGTCCCGCATGAGAGGAGCATGTCCTAGTTCCATGCAAGTTTGATATGTAAAGCGTGTAATGGCCATGGTTAGACGTTCTTTGTTAGTTAGTTAGTTATTCTAATATGTGTAGGAACCATTTATGATGAATGAATGAATTGACCGAGTTGGCGGCATTTCGCAACTCCCTTTCCTTTGGTTTTCCCAATTTCTTCTACAATGCTACATCTTCCTTAAGTAAAATGTTGAAACTTGATGAAGTGAATTTGACTAATGTTTGACGTTCATATCAAGCTGAAGTTCTCTAATTTCTGTTAGTGACATGGCTGGAATTCATAATTGATATATAGTTGTTTTCAATCTGATTCACATAAAATAAGGGAAAAATATCAGGAGATTGGGAGAAAGAATGATTGCCCACACAGGGCTTCTCGCGGTGGATATGAAAAGGCCGAAAAAGATTTGATGGCAGCCAAACGGAAGAGATTAGAAGATGAAGCTGAATCCAATCCTTCTACGGTAGTTGACCAGCCGCCATCTCCAATACGTCGCGAGGAGCTCTGGTTGTATATTCGGCAAAAGCCAAGCGGCGCCTACACGAGTGAAAAAACTCGTGTAGTTGCTGAACGAATTGTAAGTATCGATATTGTTATTTTTTTACTTACTAAACATGTTTCATCACTAAGCTTCTCGTTATCTGTATCTTACAGGAAGATCTTAAAAAGAAAGAGGCAGAGGGATCTTTTGCGTCGGACGGGAGGAATGATGTTCTGACCGCTGCGACCGGAAAACCAGATCACGCGGGGCGTGTAAGGGGGATTGGAGGACGGGTAGGCCTAAAGCAATACTTTGGTAAATCCAAACGCCACGAGACAAAGTATGGTTACCCGGGAGGAGATGGATCGAGGCCGGCCAAATTAAGTGAGGAATCGGCGGCGAAAGATGCTACATTGAGGATGTTTCAATCGAGATGAGCAAGATGAAGGAGGAGATGGAGAAAATGAAGTTCCTCCCGAGCTCTCGGCCGAGACCAAACAGTGGATCCCTTGACACCTTGGTGAACCTATGCAGCAGCGAGCACTAGAGGGAGCTGCATTGTTGGACAATCAGAGTCAGAGCAACCTTGTCATCTGTATGTGGAGGATCGTGATGGTCATAGACAATTGGTTGCTAAAGGGACTGTCCACAACTTGGGATCAACTGTACACCACGAACAAATGGTGATGATGAAGTCGAGTGTCGAGTTGAAGAGGTGATCTTTGATGCACTGTCCCTCTCCCAACCGATGAGCTGAAGGTTGTGAGTGATGTCAAGGGAACCTTCATCTCTTGGCCAGTGAAGCTTGTAGATGTCTCTACTCCTCCTCAAGCTCCACCCCTCATCAAGCTCCACCCCTCCTCAAGCTCCACCCCCTCCTCAAGTTCCATCCCCTACCGCTAACTTGACGCCAAGGAAAAAATAAAAGATTTGGTAGCCAAAAATGGTTTAAAGATAAATCGTGGCTGTCAATGAAGTAGTAGGCCTCCCTCATCCTCAACCGCTTTAGTTGATAATGAAGATGTAGAGTCCATGCCGCTTCACGGAGCTGAGGTTACTAGTGCATGTGTTCAACTATTTATGAAGTAAGTATCTTCTTCCTTGATTACATAATTGAAATGCACCGTTTAGACACACATATATACATATATACTAATTCCCTCATCGATGTCATTCTTGTAGGTGCATGCACGAGAAACTGGTTCAAGAGGGCAGAATTTCGGATTTTGGATTCTTGTGCTCAGTGTATGCAAGCACAACACTACCTCTGGAATTGAGACAGGAGTACATATCAAATAGGTTGTGTAAAGTGCAAAGAAAGGTGTACTTGTTTCCACACTGGCTCGGGTATACATATATACTTGTCTGCAATTCACTTAATATAATTATGCTACATATATATATATCACTGAGTACTTTATCATTGTGAATTTTCAGCAACCACCGGCAAATTGGTCGTCATGAACATGGAGTTGCATTATGTTATCTTCTTATGCTCCACTCACGGCGATCCATCGACTACGTTGAAGCCGATGATCACCAAGTAAGAATGTCATTTTGATTGTCTTGTCTCGAAATCTCTGTTGTGAATTTTCGGTGAACATTACTGATAAATTTCTGATTTTGATGATAGTGCCATGAAGACCTTCCGTGTTGAGGTAAAAAAAAAGCGTGGTGCTCAGCTCACAGATCCTAAATGGCACAAAATTAAGGTTAGTACATAATTGGACATGACATAATTGCCTTCTGAAGTTGGTCAGTAAGCTATATATGCTCTTATATATATTTATTGTTATTTTTAGACCCGTCGGCAACCAGAACGATCGAACTTATGTGGCCCGTACGTCATGAAACACTTATATGATATTGTGACGGAGGGAAACACTAAAGTCACTTTAAGGGTAAGATGTTATGGCTGAATTCGATCCACGATGGCTTAATGTTACATATGAAATATGCACATAATATGTTAATTTTTTGTCTTTGATGTTACGAGGTTTGCTGTGAAGAGCCATTTGATGATGATGAAATCGAGCACATACGCGAGGTTTTTGTGAATATCTGTATAAACTAGTCTTAGAAAATCCAAGTCAAGACAATAATTAATGTCCTAAATTAATTCATTTGTAAATAATATATGATCTTTGTAGCAACAATAGCCTTCATACATTTGTTTATTTTTTCGACTAGCTAATTCATTCATTTGTAAATATAGCAATGTAATTCAATAATAAATTTGTTTATTTTTTCGAACAATTTGTGTGTGTCCATTTTGGGTTTCGAATGAATGGGATGGTGGATAAAGCTATTTAGTGCTTGAAATTTGAGGTACAAAGGATGTTGAAAATGAGCCGATGAGGCTCTGAAAAGTATTCGCGACTTTTAGGACCGTATATTTTTTAAAAGTGCGGTCCTAAAGGTCTTCGTCCATTTTAAGACCGTATATTTAACAAATATCCGGTCCTAAAAGTCTTCGTCTAATTCTAAAAAATTTGGGTAGAGACTTTTAGGACCGTATATTTGTTAAAAATACGGTCCTAAAGGTCTTCGTCCATTTTAAGACCGTATATTTAACAAATATCCGGTCCTAAAAGTCTTCGTCTAATTCTAAAAATTTGGGTAGAGACTTTTAGGACCGTATATTTGTTAAAAGTACGGTCCTAAAAGTATAGAAAATATACGGCTAAATTATTAGGACCGTTTATTTGTTAGTAGTCGAGTCTTAAAAGTCTTCATTTTATTTAATAGATTGCCGAAACCTTTAGGACCGTATATTTGTTAATTGTCCGCTCCTAACTTTAAATTTTAAAATAAGGCTTAATTTTTAGGACCGAGGAATTTTATACGTCCGGTCCTAATATTCTTCATTTAAATAGAGTTGGTGACTCGATTTTGAGACATATCGTTAGGGTTCAAGGCAACCATGTTTCTGGCGTTCTTCTCAAGTTTTGTGCTTCGTTGTTCTCGTTTCTACTTTTACGGATGTGAAGAACGTCATCGGTGTCCCTTTTCTTTTTGTCGGAAAAAGAAAGAAGATAACAAAACGACAACGAAAATTTTCATCACATCCGGAAAAGTAGAGGGAAGACAACGATGGTCCAAACTTGAGAATAGTCGTCACTCTGTTTGTTTTTATTCGAAAAAAGGTAAATAATGTTTTTTGTTTTGTTTTGTATGGTCGCAACTGTTAACTTTATTCTGCAAATTTTTAAGATTGATCACCACGAATAGGACAATGTTTTGTTTGTTCTTGTTGTCGGAGAAAAAGAACATAAAGTTAAAGACAAACAAGGAAGGCGATTGGGAAATAAAAATTTTATTTAATAATTTTTTTTTTCTGCTGCCTCGTGAGGCAGCAGTACAAAAAAAAAAAACTTAAAAATTTCTAATCCTCCCCATCGTTGTCGGAGGGGAGGGAAGGGTCGGAGACGTCGTCATCAGAGATATGGTACTCAACGTCATTGGCGTAACGGAGGAGGATATGGAGGTGCCTCTCGCCCGGCCACGAGGACCTCGTCGTGGTGGAGGAGCCATTACGGTGGAGGTTGTAGGAGGAGATGGAGATGAATGTGAAGAAAGAAAGTAACAACGGGTTTAAATAGAGAACCCATCCCGAAGAATGTGAAACGCCTAAACATTAACGAGGAGACGCATATTTGCTCGAATACGAGGAGACGCCTAGTTGGGAAGTTTATGTGGAAGCCGAAGAGACTCGAATTCATTTCAACAATGGGGAAGGACTCTTGAAAAGAATGAACTTTCATTTCAACAATGAGTTTTAGGACCGGATATTTGATAAAAGGACGGTCTTAAAAGTAATTGAATTAAAAATTAGTTTTAGGACCGGATACCAAGTAATATATCGGTCTTAAATGAGTTTTAGGACCGGATATTTGATAAAAGGACGGTCTTAAAAGTAATTGAATTAAAATTAGGACCGGATATAAGATAAAAGTCCGGTCTTAAAAGTTTGTATAAAAGTAAATTGACGAATTCATCATCGACGTTTATCTCTCCTGCCATCTGTCTTTATATACTCCACACACTACCTCCTCTTTGTCCTTGTTAACTCCTCACTTCCTAGCTCTGCCCCAACTTCTCAAAATCCTCAAACCATGGTTAGATACAAGCAAACCGCTCGTAGGGGTGCATACACGCCTCACTCTCGTGCCATGGCTAGATCATTATATGGTGCGCCTCCTCCAGGCGACGGTCGTCGTATTGTTTCGAAGACTCTCGGGTCGTTGGACCCATTGTTATTTCTTCGGATGATGAAGAGATTGCTCATGCCGCACCCCCTCGATCCTTCCGCCGATCCTTTTCTTGCCGAGTTCAACCGTCATCTTGAAGCCGGCCATGCAGATGTTCGTAATCCCCCTCTCCAACTTCGTTGGCCCAGGCGCGCCTACCTCGACCCCTCTCCGCTCTCCTGTAATGATCCATTCATATTGCGGGTGGAGAGAATAAGACAACAACTTGCCGATCTCCGGCGGAAATTAATGCTCTTCACGCCGAAATCGCCGAGGTTGTTCATCAATTCTTGTGGATGATAATATTCAGCTTGTTTTTCATTTGTGTTTTTGTTGTTGTGTATATATTCAAGTAATGTAAGAAACATTAAGAACACTTGTATGAATTTTTGGCTCTTCTCCAAGTAATTCATTAAAGAAACTTATTCTCCAATTTTGCTTTATTTTTTGTCCAAAAAATATCATTTATTTTATTGATTTAATATACCAATCACGAAGGCCATTAAGACCGGACATTTTATTTTATAAGTAACGGATCTAAAGATAATTTGAATTTTAGGACCGGATGTTTTATAAACCTCCGGTCTTAAAACTTAAAATCTAATAAAATTTTAGGACCGGATAATTTTAAAACTCCGGTCTTAAAATGTTAGTTGTATCTTTAGGACCGGACATTTAATTAATAACCGGTATTAATAAAATCCAAAAAGCTAAATAAGGTATCTTTGTCGCGCGGAAAAATTAAATTTCCCTCTCGAACTCTTGTCGCGCCGAAAGTGAATACTCGAGTTCCGACTCGAAATTTCCCTCTCGGCTTCGTCGCCGCTTCGCGTACCTTTCTCGACAATCACTCTCTGGTTCCTTAGCTAAACGTCTATAGACGAAGCTATAAGAGATGTTTCGGTTAAAACTTTATTACTTTCCAGCTTATCGTTCTTGGTTTTTCATGGGTTTAACGAAATCGGTGTAATGTTGTTATGGGTATTCTCTTTTGTTAACGAATATTGTTTTTTGAAGATTATATTTGCACTTTAGACCTACCCAACCGACCAACAAGTGTTTTTAGGTTACTCTTGCTGTCTTGTCTCGCAACATCAACGTTCGTGAGCGGAGAAGTAAGACGACTCGGCAAACGCATATGCTACAAGTTAGTCCACAAGACCTTCATCCCTGCATTTAATTTCCTCGTCTTGCATTTATTTTGGTTCTTCGATTCACCGTGATGCATTTATGACCAAAAGTAATTCTTAATTCGTCTAAATAATATATAGGAATTCTACTATGGATCACGATTGGATAGATGCTTTACGAACGAGTATTGAATATCGAGAATGGGGTTAGGAATTTATAGAATTTGCTAAAAAAATGCCCATGATGATGGGGAAGTATTATTGCCCTTGTGTAAAATGTTTGAATGAGTGTCGACTATGTCACGAAGTTATACGCACACATTTAATTTGTCACGGATTTTGTAAGACTTATACAGTATGGGTATGGCATGGTGAACAAGTGCCATCAAGTGGGAAACAACATGGGGAAGTGGCCTTTGATGATAATGACACGGATATGGATGATCGCATAGAGGACATTATCCGTGATGTAGGAGAAGAGGCTTTTGAGCGATCACATGCATATGGTAATATGTGCAGTGATGCGAGACACCGCTATACCGTGGGTGTAAAAATACCAATTGTTGAACGCCGTATTGAAATTGGTAAGCTTGAAGGCACGTCATGGATGGAGCGACAAGAGTTTTTCGAATTGCTTGAGGCTTTGAAGGACATGCTTCCGGATGATAACGTGTTGCCGCATCGCTACTATGATGCTAAGAAGATACTTTGTCCACTGGGATGGAGTACAAAAAGATCCATGCATGCCCGAATGATTGTGTATTATATAGAAAAGAGTTTGAAGAGAAGCGAGTTGTCCGATGTGTGAAACCCTACACAAGTCGATAAGGGGCCTGCAAAAGTGTTGTGGTATCTTCCAATCATACCAAGGTTCAAGCGGTTGTTTGCGAATGAAAATGATGCAAAAATCGAGGTGGCATGCAGATGAGAGGATTTCGGATGGACGGCTTCGACATCCGCCGATTCTTCTCAATGGAAGAAGATCGATCAATTATTTCCGAACTTCGGCGAAGAACCTAGGAACCTCGGGCTTGCCCTTAGCACGGATGGAATGAATCCCTATGGAAGCCTTAGCAAAGATACATAGCTCATGGCCCGTAGTCCCGATTGTTTACAACTTATCTCCTATGTTATGCATGAAACGAAAGTACATCATGTTTGTCTATGTTGATTTCAGACCAAAACAACCCGGAAATGACATAGATGTTTACCTAGAGCCCTTGATCGAAGACTTGAAGGAGTTGTGGGAAGAAGGTGTCGATGTTTTTGACTCTTTCAAGAAGGAGGTCTTTAGAATGAGAGCCATGATATTTTGTACTATAAACGACTTCCCAAAGATATGGGAACTTGTCGCAGTATAGTGTAAAAGGCCATAAAGCATGTCCGGTTTGTGAAGAAGGCACATGCTACCATCAACTTCAACATGGAAGAAAGACGGTGTATCTTGGACATAGGAGATTTCTTAGACGGGGCCACCCATATCGTCGATTAAAGAAGGCCTTTTTTGGTGGCCAAGAGTATGAAGAAGCTCCGGTGGCATTGACTGGGAGCAAGTGTATGAAAAGGTTAAAAATATCAGTGTCATCTTCGTAAGCTGGAAAGAGTAGAAAAGAAACAAATATATGGAAGAAGAGATCTCGTATTCTTTGATCTTCCCTATTGGCGCAATCTTGATGTGAGACACCGTATTGATGTCATGCATGTGGAGAAGAACGTATGTGATAGTATTGTGGGCACGCTTCTCAACATACAAGGTAGTTCGAAGGATGGTGTGAAGGCAAGATTGGATTTGCAAGCAATGGGAATACGCGAAGACTTGCATCCAAGGCCATATGGGAAGAGAACTTATTGTCCCCTGGCTTCTCATACTTTGTCTAAGGATGAGAAACGAAGCTTTTGTGAGTGTTTACATGGCACAAAAGTTCCCTCGGGGTATTCTTCAAATTTTAAGAGGCTTGTCTCGATGAAGGACTTGAAATTAGTAGGCCAAAAGTCTCATGACTGTCATGTCTTGATGCAACAGCTACTCCCAGTAGCTATTCGAGGGATCGCCGAATATGATCTTCGGGTCGTTTTGACTAGACTTTGTTTCTTCTTCAATGCGGTTTGTAGTAAAGTTTTCAAGATTGAAAAGTTGGATGAATTGGAGAATGAAGGATATCTTATCTTGTGCCACCTTGAAAAGCTTTTTGTTCCTTCATTTTTTGACATCATGGTTCATCTCATTGTTCATCTAGTGAGGGAGATAAAGTTGTGCGGCCCTATCCATTTACGGTGGATGTACCCTATTGAAAGATCTATGAAATTCCTAAAAGGGTATGTGAAGAACGCGTACCGGCCGAAGCATCAATTGTTCGAAATATGTTTGAAGAGGCCATGGAATTTTGTCAAAATTATTTGGCCAAAGTAAGACATATTGGGCTTCCAAAACGTCGGCATCTTTGAAGGGGGTAGACGTGGGGCTTCGGTAAAGAGTGTGGATCGTGATGAATTGTCACAAGTCCACTTATACATCTTGAATAATGTTGATGAAGTTCAAGCCAGCATATCTCGCACATAAAGAGGTCGTAAGGAAAGAGAACCATCGAATGACCGAACAAAGGTTGATTAGGGAGCATAACGTAACTTTTGCAAACTGGTTCAAACAAAAGGTCGAGGGATCTGAATGTGTTTCGAGACAATGAAATGGTTAGCACGTGGTCCCGAGTTTGATGTCATAAGTTGGAATTCGTATGTGATCAATGGTTATACATTTTACACGAAGTCCCTAGATGATAGGAGCACAGTCGAAGCAGTGGTGTTATGTTAGAGGTGAATCTATGCACTTCTCCAGTTCGAAAGACAAGAGGCCTAAATTGGCGGTCATGCCATATTATGGGGTTATTGAAGAGATTTGGGAGGTGGACTATGTCAAAGTTAGATTTCCCATCTTCAAATGCAAGTGGGTTAATGTCAATAATGGTGTTCGGATCGATCGACTAGGATTCACTTTAGTCGATGTCAATAGTAGAAGTTTTGGAGATGAACCTTTTATTATGGCGAGATCATGCAAAACAAGTGTTCTATATCACCGATCAAGAAAATAAAATGTGGTCCGTAGCTCTCCAAGGAAAGAGGGTCATTGATATTGATGAGGAAAGTCATTCAAATTATGGTGTTCTTCCCGAGAGTACTCCTTTTACAAGGGGTCTACCTGGACATGAACGAAGAAGATGAAGCGGATAATGAACCCGGCATAAGAAATGATCATCAAGAAGGGATATGGGAGGATATCACTTTATAAAAGTGTCAATTTATAAGGTAATTAATATTCATATGCAGATTCTTAGAAAACTTTAAGGTTTTAACAATTATTATATGTTTCTATGTTCTTAATTAAACAATGTCATCATTGAATATGAATTTGTTCTTGTTTTGTTTTTGTGTGGTGGATCCGTTTCAAAGGGGCATGTTATAAAAGAGGATGCATGTTACGTTGTTGGGTGGGAATCAAATGAAGGCATGGTGAATAATATATTGGACTACATTTGTATGTTGAATTACGTGCTGCATGTATTGTAACTCATTGCCTTTGTAATTAGTTATATGTTAGCTTATTGTATAAATTACTTTAGTTGTTTTAGACTTAATTAAGAGGCCATATAACTCATGGTGGATAATATTTGTATTCTTTTTCCCAATTCAATTTATTCATGTTCATAGCTTGTAGCTTAAAGTATATCGATTTTTATGTGCTGTTTTGGATGGTGGATTTGTGTATATATATTGATCAGAAGAACAGAACAGGGAAAAATACGGGAAAATTTAGACCGCAAATAAAAATACGCTCTTAAATGTTCAAATATTAAGACCGGATGTATATATAACACCGCTCTTAAAGGTGTTAAGCCGGTCTTAAAAGTTGGTCTTTAAGACCGGTCCATTGAAAAAAGTCGGTCTTGAAAGTCGGTCTTTTAAGACCGGTAATTGAAAAAGTCGGTCTTAGAGTCCTCTATCTTTAGGACCGGATTGATATTTGTCCGGTCTTAATATTTGGATCTTTAAGAGCGGTCGATATTTATTTAGTACGACTTTTAAGACCGAAGGTTTAAAATGTCCTATTTTAAAGAAAATCTTTAAGACCGTGTAAAAGTCCGGTCTTAAAGGTCGACTTTAATACCGCCCGAACAAGATCGCCATGGTCCGGTCCTAATGTACCTTTTTTGTCCGGTCTTAAAAGCCTTTTTTCCACTAGTGATTTTCATGGAAATTAAAAGCCATGACGAAGAACCAACGGGGGTTTGCACAAGTGGTAAGCGGCTTGTGTCGCTTAAGTAAGGTTTCGAGTTCTAGTATTGTGAATAGAGAAATCCCCCGCTAGGAGACTCACCCACCATAGTCAGGTGCGCGATCCAGGTTGGATTCGGATTAGTCATGGATACTGGATGGGCAGCCAAAAAAAAAAGCCATGACGAAGTCAGATTCCAAAGTGACATTAAGTTTGGGTTTGAATTTGGGTGAAGAAATATCAAAGAATAGTTGACATGGGAAGAATTGAACGAGCCTTTTGATTTCTTTTAACCTATTTACCATTATTAAGTTAAAAATATTTTTAAAACATATACTAACATATACTACCTCCAAGCCATGTATGACAAAAAAATACTAACTCCAAGCCATGAATGACAAAAAAAAAAAACTAACTCCAAGCCTATTTATAAAAAACAAATGATAATTTATTAACTTTTACTTGTTTCTTACAAATAGGCCTAGAGGTAATATTTTCTATGATTATCCCATTTTAAAAATTTATAAAGGACTTATTTCATTTTTTTTTAAATGTGCCTTAAAGGTTGTTTAATACAAGAAAAAGTTATTTGAAGAACAGGGGGAAAAGCAAGGATAATTTTCCCCCCCTGTATTTTAGTAAATGACAACTGACAAAGCGACTTTGTTAAAAAAATGATAAACTATACATTTGTTCTTCTAAGTTTAGGTCAAGATTTAGATTAATTCCTTAAATTTATAAAGTGTATTTTCAATATTAATGTTAACTTAAACTAAATTACAAAGGGCACTCGGACAGAGAAAATACAAAAGCATAATAAAAGGATCATTTTGTATTGATGTTTTTTTTTCTTTTGAGGAATTACTATGAAATATCAATAATAAGTAATAAGTGATAACAAATATGAGTATATGAAATGTCAACCCCTTATTTATCTATGATTTCTTGATAATTAAGTCTATTTTTTAAAGTCATCATAGTAATTTGGTAGTAAATTGTCATTTCCCAAATTTGGGACTAAACTGTCATTTTTGAAATTCGGGACTAAATTGTCATTTCCGAAGTTCAGGACCAAACTGTCATTTCTGAAATTCGGGACCAAACTGTCATTTCTGAAATTCGGGACTAAACTGTCATTTCCGAAATTTGGGACGAAACTGTCATTTTTGAAATTCGGGACTAAAGTGTCATTTCCGAAGTTCGGGACCAAACTGTCATTTCTGAAATTCGGGACTAAATTGTCATTTCCGAAATTCGGGACCAAACTGTCATTTCTGAAATTCGGGACTAAACTGTCATTTCGGAAATTCGGGACCAAACTGTCATTTTTGAAATTCGGGCCGAAACTGTCATTTTTGAAATTCGGGACTAAACTGTCATTTGGGAAATTCGGGACGAAACTGTCATTTCCGAAATTCGGGACCAAACTGTCATTTCCGAAATTCGGGACCAAACTGTCATTTCTAAAATTCGGGACCAAACTGTCATTTTTGAAATTCGGGACCAAACTGTCATTTCCGAAATTCGGGACCAAACTGTCATTTCCGAAATTCGGGACCAAACTGTCATTTCTGAAATTCGGGACCAAACTGTCATTTCCGAAATTCGGGACCAAACTGTCATTTCTGAAATTCGGGACTAAACTGTCATTTTTGAAATTCGGTACTAAAATGTCATTTCCGAAATTCGGGACCAAACTGTCATTTCTGAAATTCGGGACTAAACTGTCATTTCGGAACTTCGGGACCAAACTGTCATTTTTGAAATTCGGGCCTAAACTGTCATTTTTGAAATTCGGGACGAAACTGTCATTTGGGAAATTTGGGACTAAACTGTCATTTCCGAAATTCGGGACCAAACTGTCATTTCCGAAATTCGGAACCAAACTGTCATTTCTAAAATTTGGGACCAAACTGTCATTTTTGAAATTCAGGACCAAATTGTCATTTCCGAAATTCGGGACCAAACTGTCATTTCCGAAATTCGGGACCAAATTGTCATTTCTGAAATTCAGGACCAAACTGTCATTTCTGAAATTCGGGACCAAATTGTCATTTCTGAAATTCAGGACCAAACTGTCATTTCTGAAATTCGGGACTAAACGGTCATTTCCGAAATTCTGGACTAAACTGTCATTTCTCAAATTCATGACTAAAGTGTCATTTCCAAAATTCATGACTAAACTGCTATGAACATTTTCAATGATCTCCACGAATCAGGTTGAAGAAAATTAACAAATAGTTTCACAAGCAAGATGTATATTATTATATTTGAAGTATGTACCATAAAAATAAAGGAGTTCCCCAAAAAAGTGTCAGTTCAATTATATTGATATATTTGGCTCCTCCATTTTTGGTGGTGTCTTAAAAGTTTATGAAGATTTAAATATCATACTTTTTTTTGCCAGTAAATATCCTAAGTGAACTGTCTTAAATTCACAGATGTACGATGTATCAACTATCTACATGCTATAAAGGTTACAATTAATTATTGTCCTCATTTGAACTGGGTTAATTAAAATTGAACCCGACCCATTTTGGGACTTATCCATTCATTCTTGTATTAGACAACGAAATATTTCCACAAATCGGACCATCAAAAAATGTATTTGGAAAAAGAGTAATAAATCATATCACATATATGAATTTAATGACGTTTGATGTATCTACTTGGTGAAGTTGGTTATACACCATTGTGTTATATAACCAATCAAATTTTTATTTTATCCAAAAATTGTTGATCAAGACATCTAGCTCAATAATTTTGTGGAGTGTTCTTTTGGTATTCCTCTACCTTTTTTATAGAATTTCATATTGTTTGATTTACATTCTTCACCAACGAATCCAATAGTCATATTTATACATGTTTGAACCACCTGGATGATTTATTTTTACCATTTTCTTTTTGATAGATGACACTCCAACTCTTTCTCATATATTTTAATTACAAATATTATATTTTCTTATGTAACCACGCATCCATCTCGGGCTTTTAGGAGTATGATAAAAATTTTCTTTTATCTTATTAAGTACTTTTTAATTACAAATAATTTAGGTAACCTTTCTTAATTATAACCAACCAATTTGAATTCTACTATTAACATCGCCATCAATTTCTCCATCCTTTTGAATAATTAATCCCAAATATCTAAACTTTACCATATGTGGAAAAATAAAAACTAATTTAAATGGATATATGATTAACAACTATGTTTATTTTCTTAAATTTCATAATACTCTCTCTGGTCTTAAACGTAAGACCTATTTATATAATTTTGGTAGATCAACAAAGCTAAATATATTACTTAATTATTTATAGAACAAGTAACACGATCTCCTTAAAATATTTCTTTGTAACATTAGATTATATACCGATATACTAGTATAATTTAAGAAAATTAATTTTTAAAAAATGATTAATATACTCCCTCCGGCCAGTTCTAAATATAAGACAGAGTTGACTTTTTTTTAGAGAGATTAATGAAGCTAAATAAGTCTCTTAATCATATCATATGTTGTATCCTTAGATTATATATTAGCTTATAAGTTAGACAAAATAGTTTGGAGAAAAAAATGAGAAATATAAATATTTTAAAGTAATTTAATAAGTTTTCTTGATATCTCTAGAAAAATTCAACTTTATCTTATATTTAGGAAAAGGAGTAATTGATAAAATAAAACAAATGTCTTACATTTAATAACCAAATTCTTTCAAATTAGATATTACATTTATATATGGATATATGGTAAAAATAAAATATTCCACAAATGAAATATCAAATTGATTCATCAGCCTCAATTTCAGTGGCGCCCGAAAAACTTTTATTATAATACTATAATAGACCATACAAAAAATATGGTCCAGAAAATATTAAACTAATCTTTTGGGGGCGGCGGTTATGATATATTACAAAGTCTTCAAGCTTCAGTTTGGTACCCTCTGCCCATCATTTGCAGCTTTAATCAATTCTTAAACAATCGGACTGGAGCGCACAACCAGACCAATTGAATTATCAACCATCTTTAGTAATTTCTGATAAGACATATATATGCCATTTTTGAAATGATGGTCAAATTTTGAAATGATGTTGTCTTATAAAAGGGGGGTTCGTTAGAAACGAGAGTTTGAAACTGAGTTTTCAACTATGTTATGGTAAAGGCAGTACAGAACTGGAAGGACAAAAGCTGTTGTAGATGTACACGGTTTGTTGGGTCTTGCCAGATGTTTTGAAATGTTTGAAATCGCTGGCTTTTGATAAGTGCTCTTTTTGAACAAAGTTTTTGAGGGGATTTGTTTTGAGAGAAAGAAAATCGTATCAGCAGTAAACACACCCAATCCATAACATTTCGTCTAGGGCATTTGTTTTGTTTAAGTATAACCTTACTATCTATGGCTAGACTGAGTTTCCGGTAGATGGGGTTGCTACTTTATGTGCCAGTGTGAACACTGCGTCTCTTATGGTAGGGGCGGAGGTTCTCTGTAACATCCCAACTTTTTAAAAGCAGTATAAATTTTTTTATTATCAAACATCATTTCAAAATGATCAGAGTAGAGCACTGGAGCGATTGAGTAACTGATATGTATATATAAAACGCCGTAAGTCTGGCTGGATACAACAGCGGTACAGAAACCGTGTGGTTCAAAAGTGTATAACAATAGAAAGAAATCTTCAGCCGGATCTTCAAGCAAGTCTCCCGCCGAGTTTCTACGCAGGCTGCTTGTCTTTCTCTGCAGCTTTCGGCCCTCCCGATCCTGAATCTATGTTAAGGGCTGAGACCCGCACCGGATCTCAGGTAACGGTTAACCTCATGTTTATGTATACAACCTCCAGCATGCAGACAGATTGCACCCAGCATAAAGACAGATTGCACCCAGCATACAGACAGATTGCACCCATCATACAACAGATTGCACCCAGCATACAGACATATCCTCTAACCATTATATGCACTCAAATAGTATAACACCACTACACACACATACCACATATATGCATAACATAAACATCAGAGTTAGTGTTACAGTACGCGAACGTACCTTTCACCGTGTAATGGCCAAACGTCCGGCCTTCTAAACCCGACTCCGGACCTCTCGGATATCCTATACGTTATCGTCGGATTATTCCTTTTTCCCATAATATCACAACTAATATTCTATCTCTTAGAATAATATCAAAAAGGTTATTTCCACCCACTTTGACATTTCTACCCTTGGGGTATTCATTATTACAATTTTGCCCTTACATTTTCTCAAAAACGAAATACTGAATTTCTGGGCAGATTTTCCAACAACTTTGAAAAATCATAATTAATTCTACAAAAATCGAAACGATGATCCGTAAAATTCCTCGAAATCCTTAGGATGTCTAGTTTCAAATAAAAATATTCATTTTCGCCCAGATTTTCTGAGTCATTCCCAGGTTTAAGGTTTCTAAACTCTGCCCAGAATTTCGTCTGGAAAAATAGCCTAACTTCAAGGATTTTTATCTCCTTATGTAGAACTCCAAATGATACATATTTTATATATTTGGAAATCCCCACATGTCTACTTTCTTCATATAAAATATCATGATTTTTGAAGATCATTTGATGCATAAAATAACATCTTAAATAACGCTGCCTTCAAAAACTTTCAACCGTAAATTTTGTCAGAATTTTGCTACTTTGATCTTCAATCTTCAAGAACTTTGCTCTACCATATTTTCTATCATATTTTCGAAATAATAAAATTTCTAACCATAAAAACATGATAACAACACTACTCTTGAATCTTTAAGATCAAAGCATAAACTAATTATGACTACAAAAACTACAAAAGCTAAAAGACTAGCTAGAACACTTACCCTTGAAGAACTTCCTCCTCCTTCTTGCTTCCCACTATGATTTTCTCTCTACTCTTGCTTCTCTAAAACTCATCCACTTTGGTATGAGTTGGTGTGAAGAATAATGAAGAACCTAAGCTCCTATTTATAGAGAAATCTTAGGACCCATTTGGCATTACAATTTCCCCATCTTTTCCCTTAGCCATGCGAAATGTTTGGCTCCCATTTGGCCAAGGATATGGCCTTGTTGGCCCCTTCTCCCCCTTTCTTTAGTAAAGTAGATTTTGTGGCTTTAAATGGAGCCTATGTGTCTCCTTTAAATTCTCTCATTTTTCCCTTTGAATATGTGATAGAAGTTTAGGCCACATGACCCTCTTCTTCCTTCAAATTTTCGTCCTCCTCCCCTCTCTCATTCCCTCTTCTTTTCTCAAGCCTTGGTGGCCTCTCCACCATCATGCATTTCCCAACTTTGTATTTTTAATTCCTAGTTACACTAAATGTGTTTGTAACTAGATGACTTTGGTAGTTTTAATTAAGTTTCTTCTTCAATACTCTAATCACAAAATCATGGCTTTATTAGAAGTCTCTAATAGCCCTTTAATCATTTTAAGATTAATTTCAAAAGTTGAGAAAATGATTAATTACTTAATTTAATCCCTTACTAATTTTTGACAATCTCCTTCGCTTAAGCTTAAGTAATTAGCCAATAATTACCTAATTACTTCCTTATCAATAGTTGATAATTTTCTTAATTAGCATGCCTCATTACCTCATAACTTTTGTATTGACATCTTTGTTTTTATGTCTCTTGCATTATCTTAGCATTTACGGGGGTATTTCGGTCATTTCCTTACTTTTTGAGTATTCTTCTACAATTTCTCCAAGTTTGTAACTTAATAAATTGCCTAAATTAGGGACAATATCCTTCCCTATTTCAAATAGATTTTTACTTGCCTCCTTTATAGCTTTCACAGGGTATTTATAACCCATAATGTATTTTAGGGACCTATATGCAATTTTCAACATTTTAGGGACCTAATTGCAATTTATATAATTTCAAGGGAAATTACCCTGACAACAAGGTAAACTCAATACAAGGTGCTCGAGACCTCATATTCACCTATTTTTAATAGGTATTATTTACTCATTTTATGATTTTTACTCTAAGTCAGATTTTAGGGTATTACATTCTCCCACATTGTTGACGGTACTGCTTATGCAGAGGCCGGATTTGATGATTGGGATAGGGCACTTGCTGTACCAAGTGGTTGAAGTGGTGGCGTGTGCTCTCAATTGTAAATTTTATAAATCATCCCGCTCACGAAAATGTGCCAATAGTAAATGTTTTCTAAAACCGCTCCGGCAGTGAATGTGTTTTCACGAATTTGTGTTGGCAGCGATTAAGTTTGATAATGTGATAGCGCTATTACTTTTTGGTATAGTGCAGATTGCAAAATGTACTGAGACCACGGAAAATTTTCAATGTGTGAAAATTTGAAAATGAGACAACATAATGGTTTTGGGTAGCGATGACATGATTGTCGATGCTACTGTGTTGAAAAGAGAAGCGGTGTATTTGGAGTTTATGATATAGGAACATGAACTATTAGAAAACTCTAGAACAAGGTTAAGATAATTAGTAGTTGTCAGCTATAGTGCTAAGTAAGTGAAAGTAGTCTAAAGAGCTTGAATGGGAAAGGCTCAGATGAAATAGAAGAGCAGATGCTCAAGGCAATAAGACCTGGTGTGTAAGTGTGCATGGGGCGGTGTCCCTAGGCCATAAGACCAGTAGTACTTAGCACTGAGTGAAATGCTGATTGTCATAGACTAATATGTCTACAGTGCATATCGAGTCTGGCAAAACATTCATTGTACCAGGTGGTAGTTGAGATGCCTAAGGCCTGAGGATGATTTCCTAGGCAGTGAGGCTAGAATCTCCAGTGCTGTGGTAATAGATTGAGTCGGAAGGCCAATATGTATTAAGCCGAGAGGCTAAATAAGTTAGGCGGTGAGGCCTGCATAACCAAGCACTGAGAGAATGGATCAATGGATCCTATTTTTAAATACTATACCTGGGTACAAGTTGGATGAGATTTCTAGGGTGCATGTTTAGTAAGCATCCATAGGAAAGGATTAGACTGGATGTCTAGATTAGTTCTCTGAAGTTTATACGTACAAATTTAGAGGACGGAATTTAATTTAATGGGGGGAGAAATGTAATACCCTAATTTTCATAACTCTTATAAACATTGTATTTTGATGAATAATTAGCAAAATACAAAGGTGAATATGTGTCTCAAATTTCATTAATTTGTTAATTATAATTTTAGGCAAATTTCCTTGAGATTAAATTAACAAAAGGCTAGGTGTAAGACCAATTTTAGAGATCATAAAATGTGATAAAATTAGCACATAAAATGATAATTAGTTATGGCTAAAATAAGAAAGAAAATGTTATGGAAACACTTAAACAAGTTAAAGGAAATTAGCAAAAACTAATGGGCAATTAAGCTTGCATTAATTAAAATAATTTGTGTAATTCTTCAAAATTAATCAAGGGGCAAATTAAGAAGCAACAATTAGGGGATGTCTTAATTCCAAAATTAAGGGCCAAAGATGAAGGGATTAAACTTGTTAATTAAAACACTAATGGTCATGATTAGCTAATAAATCAATTAACCAATGAAACATGTAATCAATGGGGCAATTAAACATTTCAATTGGATGCTAATTGAAGAATAAAAGTGATCAACCCCTCAATTAATGGAGAGGGACGATTTGCACATGGAGGGGGAAGTTTTATCGTATTTAAATCAAGATATTATAATATAAGAGCACATGTGTTGTAAATGAAAAGATCTTCAATAGTATTAAGATTTTTCTAACAACAATGGAAGGTTGGGATTGAGTCTAATAAAATTAAATCTAATGGTCTTAATCAATCACAAAATTGGGTTAAATCCTTGTAATAATGGGAGAACCAATAGGAGGCTTTGGGTAGTGATTGTTTGACACAAAAGAAACACAATCAATTGACCAAGTGAAGGGGGGAGGGGGACGACTAGGCTCTTGTGGAGGGAGAGTATCAAATAAAAATCAAGACATTAAAAGCAATCAAGCACATGGGATAAGGTAGTTAAAGGTAATTAAAGACCATGGAAGAGGATAAGGCAATTAAAGACAAGTTGGAAGAGATAATATAAGATAATTAATGAATGGAAGAGGATAATGAGAGAGAGGGAGCACGGTTTGGTTTGGAGAGGGAAAGAAGAGATGAGTATTGTAATCAATTAGAGTTGAAAAGTCATAGATATCCATTAGCCAATGAGAGCAATGGACCAAAAGATGTTTTGTTAATAAAAAATAATAATACATTAAATGGCTAAATGAGAGGATGGATGTCGGCAAGCTCATGGAAGGATGGGATTAAATATGAAAAAGTGGATTTAATCCTATGGTTGGGAAGAAAGAAGGAAAATTGGATTGCTTGGTAAAAGACCACCTTAACCCTTAGAATTCTCCTATAAATAGGAGGCTCCTCTCTTCACAATTCTTCACACCAAATCATCTCCAAGAGGTGATTTCTAAAGAGTATAGAGTGAGTGAGGAGTAGCTTGAAGGAGTAGAAGCAAGATCAAGTAAGTTCTTGAAGTTTTGTCTTTAAATTCATAGTTAAATTGTGTTTTGATCTTGAATATTCCAAAGTAGTTTTTTTTTCATGTTTTTATGGTTAAAAATGAGTTTATTTCGAAAATTTGATGGAAAATATGGTGGAACAAAATTCTTGGAAGTTGAAGATCAAAGTAGCGAAATTTTGGTAAAATTTACGGTTAAAAGTTTTCTGGAGTCAGCCACGTTTAGGCTATTATTTTATGTTTAAAATGAGCTTTAAAAATTATGAGGATTTACAGGAATAAATTAGACATGTAGGGATTTCCAAATATATAAAATATGTATCATTTGGAGTTCTACATAAGGAGATAAAATTTGTTGAAGTTAAGCCATTTTCCTGAAAGTTAATCTGGGCAGCGTTGAGAAACTTAAAACCTGGGAATTATTCTTGATGTTCTAGCTTCTGGGAATATTTTTACTTGAAAATAGACATATCAAGGGTCATGAGGAATTTTGAAGAATTCGAAAATGATTTTTGTAGAATTAATTATAATTTTGCAAAGTTGCTGAAAAATCTTCGCAGAAAATCCAGTATTTCGTTTTTAATAAAATGTAAGGGTAAAAGTGGAATAACAAGTCCACCAAGGGTAGAAATGTCAAAATAGGTGAAAATATCATTTTTGATATTATTCTAGGAAATATGATATTACTTATAATATCATGAAAAAAGAAATAATCCAACGGTAACATTATAGGATATCTGAGAAGTCCGGAGTCGGATTCAAAAGGTCGGGTGTTTGGAATTACACGGTGAAAGATACGTTCGCGTATTGGTAACTTTAATCGTCTATATCTTATATGCTTATATGTGATAGATGATTCATAGTGTGGCTAAGACTCGGTATTAGGTCACAGTTTATATATATTCAGTTGTATGCGGGTTATAGTCTTGATAACGCCGTAGTATTGTTTTCCTAGCGCTGAGGACACGAGGGGCCGTCGTGGCACTGGTTAGTGCAAACGTGGATAACATTACCTGTGTTGTGTGCTATGTACTGTTGTGTTGTTAACATTACATCTGTTGTGTGCTTATGTATTGTTGTAACCTTACATCTGCTGTGTTCTATGTATGGTTGATGCTGATATGTAATGAATATCTGTCGTATATTGTTATATCTGCTATAGAGGTTAACTGTTACTTGGGATTCAATTTCGGTTGAATCTCAGCCTTGACTAATAGTTCAGGAAAGGAACCTGGACCGGAGGAGGTACCGATTGACGGAGCCATAAAGAGGCACCGATGGACGAAGCCGTAGAAAGGCACCGGCCGAGACAAGAGTCCGAAGAAGGACATTAGAGGCTTAGTTTCTGGTACGAATTCAATAGAGTTACTTCAAACAATTTGGTGTCTAAGGAAGGGTTGATCTTGTGGTTCAGTCATAAGTCGCCGTGAAAGATAGGGAGACTTTTACTTGACTAACATCCGTCCTGGCCAATACGTTTGATTAACTATATTGGGTTCTAAGCCACAAGTCTAGTTAAGGCTTCGTTTAAGAGTGTATAGTTACTATTTGAGAGATTGTAATTATACACATGTTGTATTATTGTATCACATGAATATTCCTTCGGGAAATATTTAAGTTAACTGGATTATGCTTGGGCATTTTATATCAGTTACTCATCATCCAAACGTTAGTGCATGCTCTCCGTTTCCGCATTACTCTGATGTAGCACCTCAAACTCCGTTTATTTTCTTAAAACTACGTGTCAGCAGACACACTAAATGGTATAGAATTTGAGGTGTTACAGACTCACTCTAGTCTGTTAATGCCTTCACTCTGATAATTTCACACCAATTAGTCTAATAAGAGATTTAGAACATAAATGGACATCATAATGGACATAGGAATTAGGGGCGTTATACATAATCCTCATTCAAAAAATAGAGATTAATTTTATTTCCCAAAAAGAGATCAGATATATAAGTGATTATCCCTGCTTCTATACATTAGTATATAACAGATGATATTTGAATTATGTACTTGCTTTCACATTTTTTGCTTTCCTTTCTATTTCGATCTGATTGTCAATGTTATTAGATTGAAAAATGGAATCCTTACAACATCTGAGTTTAGAAGCAAATTCGTGTGATTGATATTTTATAATTGGATTTTTTTTTAGATATTTATTTCTAGTATATGTTTTATTAATGCTGGGTTGGTTGCTATTAAAGTTGTTTTAGTTGTTGGTTTTCATATATATACTTGAATGGAGGAGGGAGAGGTCACCCCTGTTACGATCTTGTTGACCTTGCAATATTTTGTTTATAATTATGGTTATCTTTTGAATCTTTACACATCAAACTCAAAATTATCCTATTTAGTATTTACTCTCACATTTTGGAGATCACATATATTGAAATTTTTATTTACTGTCTATTTTTTAATGTAAAATAATTAGCCACTAAAACAGTTACTTAAAAAAAAAATAAAAACTAGTTCGTTCGTGGTTTCACCTGATTTTTAATCAAATCTCTATATCCCCCCTTTTACTGGGTGTAACACCCCCAAATCTGATACTACATATTATACGTATTAACATGTAGTATATGTGGATATCATCAGAGTGGAGCGATATAGCGTACCTATTGGGTTGAGCGCTTGAGTAACTGATACATAGACGTGGCTTATAACTTTAATCTAATTGCGGTGTATCCGGTCGGTACATAAGCGGTACAATTATCCAAGTACTCAAATATCATACAAAATACAGTATAAGTACAGTCCAAAATAAATCCTGTAATACCCTAAAAATCTGTATCATGATTTAGTAAAATTATACCTATCAAAAATAGGTGAATATGAGATATCAAATATTAAGTTATAATTATTCTATTTTCTAAGGAGGAATCTCTTAGAAATTAGAGGAAAAACTAATAATGTGCCAAAATTACCAAAATACCCTTGAGAAGCATATAATAACTTAGAAAAATTACGAAAAATCCTAAGAGGTAGTAAAATAAATTATTAAAAGTGGGGGAGTATATTGTCTCTAATTTTAGTAATTTAATAAATTATAACCTTGGAAAAATTAAAAAGAATCCTCAAAAAGTATTGAAATGACTAAAATACCCTTGTAAATCCTAAAATAATGCAGAGGACATGGAAATAGAAATGTCAGTGTAAAAGTTTGAAGATAATGAGTTGTTCTAATCAAGAAAATTATCAACTATTGATAAGAGAGTAATTAGGTATTTATTGGCTAATTACTTAAGCATAAGCAAGGGAAATTCATGAATAATTATATAAAACCCTAAAATTAGTGGTTTTTGGCTTAAAATTAGTAAAAATATATTTTCTAATTAATTGGAAAGTTTTGAGAAAAATGGATGAGTTTAGGTATTTTAAGCCTAAATACAAGAATGGACCAATTAGGTAATTTTGTGGAATTTTTGGAAAAATTGAAATAAATAAATAAATAAATAAATAATAAATTTTAATTAAAAAAATGGGCCAGCCGAATTATGCCCAAGAAAAGAAGAAAAAAAATGAAAATAGGATAAAAATGAAAATAGAAAACTTAGTTTGTAAGTTTGATTATTTTAATATATAATTAATTATGATGAATAGTAATTAAATAAATAAGAAACGGATCCTATCTAGAGAATTAGGAATAGGAATTTCAAAGTCAAGGTAAAATATTGATCAGTGGGTTTTTATCTTCCGTTAGGCTTTTCCGGAAGTTAATTCTGAAGCCGATTGTGCATTTTCCTAATAAAACGAAATAGGAAAAATGCGAGATAGGCACATTTTTGGACCTGAAGAAAATAAATTCTAACTCAACATCTAGAAATGAGTTTGAAATTATCTGGACATATTTGGACTCAGTGAATTTTTTTCCAGAAGTTGATGATTCCAGAAAATCGTTCCGTAGCCAGGCACGCTTTTCGAGGAACTTCAGACAGACTGTTGGAGGCCTTTATGAAATCAAAATTTAGGTTAACTTGGACATTTCTAATAAGTGAGAATATGTCTTCAAATTTGTAAATCCAGAATTTTGAGATTTTTCCAAAATTACGCGAATCGGGTACCGATCGGAGAAATTCATCCGGGTAGGCTTCTGGAAGGGACACTTGGCCACCTCCCATTGGTCAATGGATGCCACCTAAGCAAGGGGGCAGGTCGGCCAAGAAGGGATAAGAAGCAAGGAAACTTGTTTCAAAAGTTTTCAATTGGACGGTCCAGATCGTTTCTCACAAAGTTGACCCGACGGCCGAAATCCTACCACCGTTTCTATAAATACCCCCCCTCCCTTGTGTTTTCTCACATTTGAGAGCAAGAGTTCGAAATCTAGAGAGAGAAAGAAGAGAGAGGTGCTCTGGGAAAATCTGCAGCGAAGCTCTGGGTAAGTTTTTCGGTACCGAGCTTTTAGTTTCCGTAGTTCTTTCAATAGTTAGAGTTGTTAGAGTAGCCTTTAATTTTCAAGTATGATTAGATATCATATGATAGGGCTATTTTAGTCTATAATTTCAAAAATTATCATTGGGTCGAAGTTCTGGCAAAATTTTGGAAAATCGGAGCCAAAGTAACGAAGTGCTAGTGAAATTCCGCCAAATAGGGGTATAGGGGCAAAATGGTAATTTTTACCTAAAATGCCAGTTATGATGTCAAATCACTAATGAAAGTGATATTACCCTTATAGGATATCAGAAACTCTGATCTGCTGCCGTTACGCTGCCCGACGTGCCACTGTTGGACGTTTCGCAGTTTTCCGTAAAAGAGTACGATTTCCGACGGAAGTACCGTCTACCGTCAACGAAGGTACGTTCGCGTACTGGTAACCTTAACTCTGATGTCTATGTATGCTTATGTGTGATGAATGGTAACTATATGTTTGTTGTGTGGTTATGTAGTATTGGTGTATGTACGTTCACGTACTGTAACACTAACTCTTATGTTTATGGTATGCATATATGTGGTATGTGTGTAGAGGTGTTATACTGTTTGAGTGCATAGAGGTTAGAGGATATGTCTGTATGCTGGGAGCAATATGTCTGTATGCTGGGAGCAATATGTCTGTATGCTGAGAGCAATATGTCTTTATGCTGAGAGCAATATGTCTGCATGCTGGGAGCAATACATATACATTGATTGTGATAGAGTGATGTTAGTAATGTTAATGTCTGCTGTCTGTGTACATAAACATGAGGTTAACTGCTACTCGAGATCCGGTGCGCTAGATCTCGGCTCTTAACATAGCGTCGGTTTCGGAGGACCGAGGACCGAGGAGAGAGGCAAGCACCCGAGTAGAAGACCCCTACCAAGACTTCCTTTTGTTGTTCCAAATGAAGCCTTTCTTCGTTATATACTTCTAAACCACGCGGTTTTGTACCGTTGTTGTAACCAAATGTGACTTGCGGCGTTTTATATATACATATCAGTTACTCAATCGCTTTGTTGCTCTACTCTGATTTTGAAATGATGTTTGACAAAAAAAAATTTATACTGCTTGTGAAAAGTTGGGATGTTACAAATCCTCCGGTTGAGTCCTCATGCTCTGCATACCCTTATCACCGGCTCCAGATCCTCCAGATCCTGAAGCTATGGTAAGTTCTGAGATTCAATACCCATTGAATCTCAGGTAACAATTAACCTCATGCTCAAGAATAAACAATATATGTAAGACAGATCCTCATTACATTTCAGCATACCATACATAGCACATAGCAGATGTAAGGCTACAACAATACATAGCACACAACAAATGTAATGTTAACAACACAACAATACATAGCACACATCAAATGTAATGTTATCCATGTTTGCACTAACCAGTGCCACGACGGCCTCTCGTGTCCTCAGCGCTAGGAAAACAACACTACAACGTTATCAAGACTACAACCCGCATAAATCTGAATGCATATGAACAGTGACCTAAGACCGGGTCTTAGCCGCTCTATGAATCATCTATCACATATAAGCATACAAGACACATTAGAGTTAAAGTTACAGTACGCGTCCGTACCTCAGTCGTGTAGCTAGTGGTACGTTTGTCCGTTCGGTACCAATTCCTGATTCCTCGGATATCCTATAATGTTATCACCGCATTATTTCCTTCATAAATAATATACTAAGAGATACCTTAGCCACTATTGACCTTTTTTACCCCTGGTGGATTTTATATTCCAATTATACCCTTACATTTCCTTAAAAACGGTATTTCAGCATTTCAGCCCAGATTTTTTGGTAACTTTGAAATATCATAATTAATTCCATAAAAATAGAAATGAGGTGATTCAAAATTATACAAAACCCTTGAAATTTATATTTCCTAGGAAAAATAACCGCTTTAACTCAAAATCCCTGATTCAATACCAGTTTTAATTTTTCCAACCACTGTTCAGATTATCTTCCCAAAAACATGACCCAACTTCAAGAATTGTTATCTCCTCCTACAGAACTCTAATTGATGCATATTTTATATCAATGGAAATCTATACATGTCTATTATAACCGTGAAACATTTCACAATTTTTGAAGACGAATTTATACATAAAATAATGCGCTTCATCTGACTAACTCCAGAAAACTGAAATCTGGGAATTTTACCAATTTTCACAATATTACTCCATTGATTCCAAAAATTATTTCCCAATATGTTTTTATCCCCATTTTTCGTTTTAAATGAATTATGGAGGCCTTAAAAACAAACATGGCAATTTATTTCACCATTTTCTAGATTAAACTAACATTTTACCAAAAACTAATACCAAGACTCAAGAACTAGAGACTTACCCTTGAAGAACTTGCTCCTTCCCTTCAAAAAGAAACTCACGTGTCTCTCACTCTCAATCTAGGATCAGAGGAGATTGTGTTTGTTGGAGTGAATAATTATGAAGGAAAGGTTGGCTATTTATAGAGAAAAATTAAGGACCCAAATGGCAATTGAATTTAACCATAACTCATCTTAACCCTTGGATGAAAAATCACTTTTTGAAAGCAAATCTCCTCCCTTGCACATGCTGCCGACATGCCTCCCTCTAACAGCCATTTAATACGTTTTTAAATAGCCAAATAAATTTATAGCTTAATTACCTAATTGGATAGTTGAAAAATCTTGACTTTTCAACCCTAACTATTTAATTTCATCATTTTCTTTTCTCCAACTTTCGAAATCTGCATCCTTTTCTGGGACATTTTTTTAAAATTTATTTTGCCTATGATCCACTTGGATAATTATACAAATGATTTTAATTAGTGCAAGTTTAATTGCCCATTGGTTCTTGCTTATTTCCCTTAATTTGATTAAGTATTCTCATCAAGGTTGTCAAACTCATGAGTCTAAGCAAACTCGTGACAGTGATGTAAACTCGTATCGTGAACTCGAATTGGTAAACTCGTAAGAGTTTACTTTTATCATTAAACATGTATTAATAGTGTATAATTAAAATATAAAAATGACAACAATTTAATTTAAATATATTTTAAATCCAAATAATTGAAATTAAATATATTAACATTCATAATTTATTATATTTAATAAAGAGATTTCTCTAAAATTCATATATAAAGTCGTTGAGATGACAAAATTGAAAAAAATTAACACAATTTTGTAAGCTACAAACGTAAAAACGATAAATTCAGTGTATAAACTCGTAAGTTTATATGAATTTACAGCTGACACGAGTTCACTAGAGACTTAACTCGATTTAATAAGGTAGAAACGTAAAGATGGTAAACTCGGAGAGTCAACTCACGAGTTTGACAACAATGATTCTCATATTACTTTCTTGCCTCTTTTAGTTATGAATTAACTATTATTTCATGTGTTAATCCATTTTAATATGAAATTTGCCTAAAATTATAATTGACAAATTATAATAATTTGAGACACATATTCACCTTCATTAAAATAAAAGGTTAAGGATTTTAGGGAAAATCCTAGGTATTACACTAGGTCTTTACAATTTTCTCAACTATACACGCGTTAGTCTCATGCTCATTAAGTTAAGTAAGTCTAAGTTGGATACTAACGAAACGACATGTAATAAGTTGCCAAAGAATGAAAAAAAAGGGAGGTTTTTACAAATAAATATTTATTAGAAGCATAAAAATGAAAAATTATTATACTCATAGTTGTCTCCTTGCATTTATATAATCTATACTTTGGTTTATTTTGATTTTATGAGGACACATATGACAAAATAAATTCATATGTACCTTGACTGAGAGTCACATCATTTGTTAATAATGTTGTTTCTTTAACAAATAATCAAATTATGAGTATAAAGACCAATCCATATAATATAGTAAACTATATGAACCTAATGAAAGGTAAAAGAAAACTGCAAGGATTTAACTAAACCAAGGTTATATAAGAACCCAATACACATTAATGCCGTCTATTTCCATCACGCAACCCTTGACCGAGAAGTAGTACCATAGAGCAAGGTTGACAAAAAGTTGTCTGAATCGGATAGACAACATAGTTGTGGTTGACAAGATGGTCAGTGCAGATACTCATACAATATAGAGACTAACGAAAACATGTAAAAAGAACTTTAAAAACAAACACAGAAAGGGCGTAATATGTGAAATGTTTGCAAGGGGTTTAGAGAGACGAAGCTCTCATGTTTTTCATATCTGATAGGGCAAAACTTTAAAGCCTTATAAACTCCGCAAGTATACGGGCCGTATCAAGTAATAAAGTAGTGAGAAAAAGATCGTCCCACGAGGACTAGTATTCCAGCCACTAATTCGTTATTTAAGCTTTAGTTGGATCAATGAGTAATAGGAGGTGAGTTGTAACCAAACAGAATTTTTAATGAATTTAATCAAAAATACGCATTCAAGATTAAGAGTCTCAAAAGCGATTGTTTAGAAAAGAGAATTGATAGAGAAAACGCAGCTAGGGCATAGAAATCCCCTATGTTCCTTCGAGTATTTGAATTAAATCCCTAATTGACTATTATTTCCCATGATTGACGATCAATTCTCTAAAATTAGACTAAGTCCCAATGTCTTGACGCTACCTTAGTCCGTTATCTTTGAAAACAACCTAATGTCTTAGTATTGTTTGGAAAGATCAATTATTTAAACCAGAATTATAAGATCGCATAAACTCGTAAGCCTATGTCTAGGTCATGCAACTCTATGACGAATTAACGGTTCTAGTTAAATGCACCAACATCTCTATTGTCATACACCAACCTATGAACAATCTAAAAGGTGATCATTCTTTAAGAAAGCTTTAAGCAAAGATAATTCATTCAATCATGGAAAATAACGTTCAATCAAGAATTCAAACAAATACTCAAATTCGCATAGGGTTCATCCTCGCCCTAACTACTAAAGGAAATTAGCCGAGCATGGCTAGGTTAACAAAATAGAAGAAAAGAGATGAAAATTGGAATTGTTCTTGCATCCTCTTTCTTCCTTCAACCGTCTCCTCCTTTTCTTCCTTTATCATTTCTCTCTAAACCTTTGGTAAATACCGAAGTTTAGAGAGCATAAGGATGTTATTTTCTCTCGTGTGTACTTTGGTTGCTTCTGCGTCTTGTCTCTCCGTGGTCAGTGTGTATCTCCCTTGCTCTTTATATAGAAATTCCCTTAGGCTGACTTGGTCGTGATCTGATCCTCGTCTTAAATACAAGATATGCAATATCCTTTTGAGATCTCCAATCATCTCCAAATCTTTTGCAATCCACTCTCTCATATCACACAATTTATTCAAATTGATTTCCTTTTTCTCGCTCCTTTCTCAATCACTAATAACTCCCGCAAGATATATAAATAGTAATAAATTTAATCCAATATATCTCGAATTGATACTCATTTAATTATAAAATCTGCACTTATCAAACTCTCCCACACTTAAATCTTTGCTTGTCCTCAAGCAAAAGAAAGAGAATTCATTATCTAAATGAGAATGACATTGTTTTTGACTTTCCTAAACAAAGAGCGCTACCACCACACTCGATCATGTTATCAAAATTTATCCAGCTTAATGTCTTATAAGATTGGGTCACTAAGCCAATAGCCTTAAACAATAGCCGAATAAGCACCACAATAAGTTTCATAAAATATTATTCTACTTAATTCCTCCAGAAAAATTCAAATGCCCCCATTAAACCAAGCTTTGCGCTAATTTTATAGGGATCCTCATGTAAGAAATAACTTTTTTTTTTCATTTTATTTATTTATTTATTTTTTATTCGAGCCGTTGTAGGTCCCCTTTTTACGCGACCCTGCACATGGGTGATGCAGCACCAGTTACTCGGTTACTCCAACAGGTACCGTAATCTTGAGCCGTTGTAGGTCCCCTTTGACGCGATCCCGCACATGGGTGATGCAGCACCGGTTACTCTGCTACTCCAACAGCACCTCAAGAGGCTTTTAGCTCAACTCATAACCCTCTTTGACCTTACTGTTTGACGCGACCCGCACATGGGTGATGCAGCACGGCTACTAAGTAGGTCTAGAGAATCATTGGAGTTGTGTTTCTTTTTTTTTTTCTTTTTTTCATAATAACTCACTTGAGTCCTTTCCCTAAACAAAAGTTTTACTTGGTCAACAAAGGGCATAATCTCATCTCCTAGAGGAATCAGGTATCAAAATATTCAAAACCTCTCCAGATTGTTTACAAAAATTCAATGCTCGGGGCTTAGTTGACACATTCTTTTCCTTTTTATTGTTTTACTTGATAATACTTTCTAAGATGGGGATGCTCAAAGTTAAGGTCAATCTGAACAAAAACTCAAGAATTTTTTCAAGGGAATTCTTTTCAATTGAATAAGAACAAGCAACACCAAAGAATTCATATCCCTACCCCACACATAAACCAGACAGTGTCCTCACTGTTGGAACAATAAATAAAAGGAAAGGAACTAGTACTCCCCTGGTTTAAGCCGTTAATGCCGATGTAGAGTGCTCCTGTCAAAAATCATTGGAGTGGTCATCGGCATCCTCCTGTGCGACCGCATCGTCTGAATCGTTGTCGTCCTCAGCTGGTTGACAACTAGTTGGGTCTATATTCTGCTTGATGCAAAGGGCCTCGACCATCCGGGTCAGATAAGTGAGAGAGAAAGAGAAAGAAGAAGGAGGAAAGGGGTGGTTGAAAGTGAGGTAAAATTTTTTTTTTTGGATTTTTTTTTTTTTGGAATTTTCTTTTTTTTTTTTTGGCCACTTGGCCGAGAGTTGGCGCCCTGGGGCCAACTTTCTGGAATTTTTTTTTTTTTTTTAGCATGGAACTTATAATTTGATCCACACTTTTCACATCCTTCCTATCCTACCAATAACTACTAAGACTAAATAAAAATGAAAAAGAAAACTTATTGGGTCGCCTCCCAATCGCCGCTTGT
Organism: Acacia pycnantha; assembly: GCA_025563575.1. NCBI lineage: Eukaryota > Viridiplantae > Streptophyta > Magnoliopsida > Fabales > Fabaceae > Acacia > Acacia pycnantha. Next base: position 1,378,528 of record JAMWYP010000089.1, on the reverse strand, counting down.
TTAACGTCTTGAGCCCGACGGATATCACCTTAATTCTCGCCTTCCAGCTTGCCACGGAGGTTCCTCCTCTGTCAATGTCTCCACCATGGTAAGGCTTCAATCTCGTTGTCCCGGATGAAACGCTTTTGGAAGAATCCTCCCGTCATGCCATCTCTTGATTTTTTCTTGAATGGCAAATGAAAGTGGTCCTTGCGAGTGGCATCATTCAACCTCCTACAATCCATATACATTCTCCAGCCTGCATCTAACAGTTTCACCACCTCCTTCTCGCCACTTCCTTCATAGTCGGGTTAAGTCTCCTCTGGGGCTACCTTACTGGTTTCACATGGTCCTCCATCGAATTTTATGAGTGCAAAATGAAGGACTAATCCCCTTTAAATCGATATAGACCACCCTATGGTAGTCTTGTGGGTAGTCAAAACTTTCAAGAACTTCTCTTTGTCGTAGGGGACAACTCAAGCTAACAATAATGGGATAAGTGTCATCCTTCCCTAGAAAAACATACTTCAGATTAGAAGGGAGCTCCTTTAGTTCCACCTTAGGAGTAACAAGTGGCGCATCATAATCTTTCTTCTTCAGCTCCTCAACCTGTAAATGAGAATTCTCCTTTACAGAAACCTCTTCTTCCACTTGTAACAATTGAGCAAGATCATCCTCCATAGGCTCATCTCGAACCTTTTTGAAAAACTTCTTGAATGGCCTCATCAACCACGTCAATTTTGAAACAAGCCACTATTATCACCGGGTATTTCATGGATCGAAACACATTGTAAGTGACTTTCTCATCATTCATTTGAAACTCCATTTTTCCCGCAGCTACATCAATTACCGCTCTAGCAAAGAGCCAAGAAGGGTCTTCCCAAAAGTAAAGGAATTTTAGCATCTTCCTCCATGTTAAGAACCAAAAATCCACCGGAAGATGAATTTGTCCACTTTCACAAGCACATCCTCAATGACACCTTCGGCTTCTTAATGGACCTATCCGCCAACCGTAATGACATCATAGTAGGCTTCATCTCTTTAATGCCGAGAGCTTTCGAAACAGATAAGGGCATTAAATTAATACTAGCTCCCGATCACAAAGTGCTCGCCCATATTGACATTCCCTATTGCACATGCTTGAACCTTTGGGGGTAAGGAGGTTTTGCATAAGAAGGAATGGGAGGCTTCTTTGTAGCTATCTCCTTTGGAACCTGCTGCACATCACATTGCTCAACCTCTTCTTCCCCTTTCTCAGACTTGTCCTTCATTGGAACAGATTTCTCAACCGATAACTGACTAATCTGATGCTCCAAGTTTCGGATCGAAGCCCCCTGATTTTTGAGAGAAGAATTTGTTTCATTCTGGAAAGCTTTTGTTTCATTCTGGAAAGCTTCGACCCTTTATGTATTCGGTAGTGCCGAGAGTCAACCGTGTCAAAGCCTTTTCCAGATCGGTGGTGGTGGTTTGGTGGAACCGCCGAGGTGCCGCTTGGGGTTTATAGGAGAAGTTTGGGTGAGATTTCCACCAGATTGTATGTGTTGCTATAAGGATTAAACTGATTTCTAGGAGGATTACCCATGTATTTTACCTCACTGTTTCTTCGAATGAATGCTGCACATTCCCCATTAGCGTGTTCCCTTGGCAAAAATCACAAAGCAAAGGAGGCTGAGAAGTGATAGATGATACTTGAGAAGAGGCAAGTTGTTTAGTGATGGAAGCTAACTGCTGTTGGATCACCTTGTTTTGTTGGGCAATGGTCTCATTGTGGGCCAACATTGTATTGTAAGAGTCTAGTCAAGAACTCCCTCTTCGGTTGTGGAGTAACAGTTCATTCTCAAAGGACCCCATATCTTCAAACAACTCCAATGCTTCTTCTGGAGTTTTATTTTTAGCGTACCACCCGCCGCAAAGATTAATCATCATCCTAGAGGACGGAAGCATCCCTTTGAAGAATATTCTCACCTGATCATAGTCTTGCAGCTCATGTTGTGGGCACCTCCTAAGCAACTCCTTGAATCTTTCCCATGCTTCACAATATGATTCCCCATTGCCTTGAGTAAAGCAATTGATGTCCGAAAGCGCTTTGTATACTTAGAAGAAGGGAAGAATTTCTCAAGAAACTTTGTGGTAATAATGTCCCAAGTGGAGAGACTTCCATTAGGACAAGAACGAAGCCAAGCTCCTGCTTTCCCACAAAGAGAAAGGAAACAGCCTCACACGAATAGCATCTCCGTAAACTCCATTCATCTTGATGGTATCACAAATTCGCGAAAAGTCTCGATATGCCGATTAGGATCCTCTAAATCACTCCCACTAAAAGAGCTTTGTTGGACCAAGCTTATGAGGGCTGGCTTGATCTCAAAATTATTTGCATTCACAACAGATTGACAATGCTAGTTGCAGCCCTGGCAGGATTAAGCGTCATGTAGTCGCCCATGGTCTTTTTTGGAGGAGGAGGAGGATCTGCACCAATTTCTGCCATTAAAGCCGGTTTCGCCTCAGTACTCGAACTATTAGCCTCTCCTTTTCTCCGTTTAGCAAGTTTCCGGTTTCTCTTTGCTGTCTTTTCAATTTCGTGATCAAACTGCAGCGAATTTCTCACAATGGTACCTCGCATAAACAGAGTAGGATAACAAAAGAAAAAGAAATCCAATCTAGAGTTTCAATAACTACTCTTAGTGTTGAAATAAAACTAGTCCCCAAGCAACGGCGCCAAAACTTGATAGGGCAAAACTTTAAAGCCTTATAAACTCCGCAAGTATACGGGCCGTATCAAGTAATAAAGTAGTGAGAAAAAGATCGTCCCACGAGGACTAGTATTCCAGCCACTAATTCGTTATTTAAGCTTTAGTTGGATCAATGAGTAATAGGAGGTGAGTTGTAACCAAACAGAATTTTTAATGAATTTAATCAAAAATACGCATTCAAGATTAAGAGTCTCAAAAGCGATTGTTTAGAAAAGAGAATTGATAGAGAAAAACGCAGCTAGGGCATAGAATTCCCCTATGTTCCTTCGAGTATTTGAATTAAATCCCTAATTGACTATTATTTCCCATGATTGACGATCAATTCTCTAAAATTAGACTAAGTCCCAATGTCTTGACGCTACCTTAGTCCGTTATCTTTGAAAACAACCTAATGTCTTAGTATTGTTTGGAAAGATCAATTATTTAAACCAGAATTATAAGATCGCATAAACTCGTAAGCCTATGTCTAGGTCATGCAACTCTATGACGAATTAACGGTTCTAGTTAAATGCACCAACATCTCTATTGTCATACACCAACCTATGAACAATCTAAAAGGTGATCATTCTTTAAGAAAGCTTTAAGCAAAGATAATTCATTCAATCATGGAAAATAACGTTCAATCAAGAATTCAAACAAATACTCAAATTCTCATAGGGTTCATCATCGCCCTAACTACTAAAGGAAATTAGCCGAGCATGGCTAGGTTAACAAAATAGAAGAAAGGAGATGAAAATTGGAATTGTTCTTGCATCCTCTTTCTTCCTTCAGACGTCTCCTCCTTTTCTTCCTTTATCCTTTCTCTCTAAACCTTTGGTAAATACCGAAGTTTAGAGAGCATAAGGATGTTATTTTCTCGTGTGTACTTTGGTTGCTTCGCGTCTTGTCTCTCCGTGGTCGTGTGTATCTCCCTTGCTCTTTATATAGAAATTCCCTTAGGCCGACTTGGTCGTGATCTGATCCTGTCTTAAATACAAGATATGCAATATCCTTTTGAGATCTCCAATCATCTCCAAATCTTTTGCAATCCACTCTCTCATATCACACAATTTATTCAAATTGATTTCCTTTTTCTGCTCCTTTCTCAATCAGCTAATAACTCCTGCAAGATATATAAATAGTAATAAATTTAATCCAATATATCTCAGAATTGATACTCATTTAATTATAAAATCTGCACTTATCAATATCTAACACAGGGAATATTAGATATCCTTTAACATTATTAATGAGAAATGTTTGCTCATAAATCTGGGCTCTCTCCTCTGTGCCATGTAGATGGTGCTGATTTTTTTTGTTTTGGGTACAGAGGCTTTGGATCCAAAGTAGGTTTGAGCTAGAAATAATTAATCTTACTTGCCTTTGTTATAATATGATAACCAGAGAATTTGCGAAACTTACCAATGTTTAACTTGATCTCTCAAACCAATCAAAATTTGCATTGGGAGCAAAAGGAATAACACCAAAATATTTTAAATAAGTTATATATCAATAATAGCATAAAACATAATGATAAGTATCAATATTAACATATATTTTAGCACTTAAACTTAGTCTTTTGCTACTCATTAATGGCTTAATTGGGTTTCATTAGATAATTAATGTGCATAAGGGAAATTATGTCATTTTTTGTGAGTTTTGAATGTTAACTAGATACCGAATTTTTTCTCCCTGCGCACTCGTGTGGGAGCGTTGTTCTCTCCGCCAAGCGTGAGAGTAGTCGGGGGTACTAGGGTGGTGGACGGTGGTTGGAGGTTGTCAGGAGGTCAGGACGGTGGTCAGGAGTGACGGCGGTTGCACAGTGCCGATCTAGTTGTCTACGGCAGAATCTTGTGTGGTGTTGTCGCATGGAGGAGGCACAGATCTCAGATCCTCTCGTATGGAAAGAGGTGGAATCTGAGCGAGTCCTAGTCGGGAAGGTCCTGGCGAGGAAATCATATCTCAGATCAACGATAGAGGCAATTTTACGGAAGGCTTGGAATTTGCAAGAAGGATTCGATGTCATCGAGGTGACTGGAAATGCCTTCATGTTTCGTTTCTCGGAGGAGGAGGACTACTGTAGGATTTTACGTGGTCGACTGTGGTCGATTAACAGTTGTGTGCTAAACTTGGTGGAGAGATCGCGGTATAGCTCTTGTGAGGAGTTTGATTTCAGTCAATGTCCGGTTTGGATCCAAATTCACAATGTGCCAATGGAGGCTTGGTGCCTGGCGAATGTGGTACGGCTAGGCGGCCATGTTGGCGAGGTCATCCTGGCTGAGGATCCGGTCTACAAAGGCAGATATCTTCGCAACTTCCTGCGCGCGAGGGTAGTAGTAGATCTGAGGAAATCTCTGGCGAATGGCTTTTGGCTTCCTAGACCGGATGGTCGAAAGGTGTGGTTATCAATTAAATATGAAAAGCTGCAGAGCTTTTGCTATAACTGTGGGAAGGTTGGTCATGACAATTGGAGTTGTAGCTCTGATAGAGTGATGTTGAGCCCTAACTCTGAGGAACCTAGATTTGGAGCTTGGCTCTCTACTACTGCCAGTCGGACCTGGGACGAGATGCTGACTGTGGTTAAGGAGGAGGGTTCTGAGGCAAGATATGTGAAGAGGAGGAAGGAAGAGGCATCAAGAAGGAAGGAGGCTGCGAACAACCAGGATGACATCAGAAACACTAAAGAGGATGACAATGAGTTGTTTTCCATCAAACTCAATCAGTCGGTAGCTGCTAGGAAGGACGGAAGGCTCTTGAGGGATATAGCTCCAGAGATGTTGGCGAATAAGGTTTTGCTTGAGCCTGACGAGTTCAGTCCGAAACCTAAATTCAGGTCAAGCTCGAACGGTTGTCAAACGGGAACTTGCTCGACGATGGAGGATTTTGACGAAGGTGTGCTTGATTTGGGAGTTGGTCAAGACCTTAAGTCTGAGGAACGAAATAATGATGGACTCAGTGATTCAGTTGCTACTGGAGTGGATCTGGCTAAACCACAGGATGAGAATCCGCTGGCTGTAGTCCTATTTGATGGTAATGCGATACACTCTGTGCTTGTTGACTTTAATAATCTTGGCTTGAAGAGGAAGGTTGATGAAGAGTGGGAATCAATGTTGCCTAGGAGAAGGAAGATCTTGACTGAGTCTCCTGCTCTGATACCTGCTATCTCCACCTTTGCAAGCAATTTAAGGAAGACCAAGGTCAGAATGAGGAGGAATAGTAGAAAGAAGGAAAGGGAGGGGAAGGAGAATATTCCCACACCGCCGGTACTTAATGATGAGGTTATGAAGGAGTCAGGGGATGATGGACTAACGGATTCGGGATTCATATTCAGAGCCAGTGGCAATAGGAAAAGGCTTTCGCCTACTGAGGGTTCTGGTGGCTGTCCACTAACAGCCACCAAGGTCCCATGAAGCTTTTATCATGGAACTGTCAAGGCATGGGAAGAGCCTCGACAGTTCAGAATTTGAGGGATCTTGTGAAAAGATTTCATCCCTCAATAATCTTCCTTATGGAGACGAAGATGTGCTCCATGAAGCTCAGAAAGATTAAACGTAGATGTGGTTTTGTTCAAGATCTGTATATTGAACCAAGAGGATTATCAGGTGGCTTAGCGTTGTGGTGGAGTGATAGTGTTTCGTTGACGGTATTGTATAGTTCGAAGAACATTATTCATGCAAGTTGTAATACCCTAAAATCTGACTTAGGGAAAATATCATAAATGAGTAAATATACCTATTGGAAATAGGTGAATATGTGGTGTCAAAAAGAATGTTAAATTTATCTTATTTTCTAAAGGAAAATTTCTTGGAAAATAGGAGAAATGTGATATAGTGCCAAAATGACGAAAATGCCCCTAAGGGACATAAAGGACTTAGAAAATTCATGAAAAATCCTAAAAGGAAGTAAAATGACCAATTGAATTAAGAGAGTATATTATCTCTAATAACGGTAATTTATTAAATTACAAACTTGAAGAAATTATAGAAGAATACTCAAAAAGTAAGGAAATGACCGAAATACCCCCGTAAATGCTAAGATAATGCAGGAGACATGAAAACAAAGATGTCAATACAAAAGTTATGACTTAATGAGGCATGCTAATTAAGAAAATTATCAACTATTGATAAGAAAGTAATTAGGTAATTATTGGCTAATTACTTAAGTATAAGCAAAGGAAATTCATGAATAATTGTGTAGAACCCTAAAATTAGTGGTTTTTGGCTTAAAATTAGTAAAAATATATTTACTAATTAATTGGAAATTTTTGAGAAAAATAGATGAGTTTAAGTATTTTTAAGCCTAAATGCAAGAATGAGCCAATTAGGGATTTTTGTGGAATTTTTGGGAAAATTGAAATAAATAAATAAATAAATTAGATAATTAATTAAATAAAAAATAAATACTAAATAATTATTATTAAGGGCCAGCCGAATTGCACAAGAAAATGGGATAAGAATAAGCTTAAAAATATCATGATATTTTGCACAAGTTGCATTATTTTATTATATAATTAAATATAGTGAATAGTAATCAAATAAATAGGAACCAGATCCTATCTAGAGAGCTAGGAATGAGATTTCTAAAGTCAAGATAAAATATTGATCAGTGGATTTTTATCTTCCGTTAGACTTTTCCGGAAGTAAATTCTGAAGCCGATTGTGCATTTTCCTAATAAAACGAAATAGGGAAAAATGTAGATAGGCACATTTTTGGATCTGAAGAAAATAAATTCTAACTCAACATCTAGAAATGAGTTTGAAATTATCTGGACATATTTGGAATCAGTGAATTTTTGTCCAGAAGTTGATGATTCCGAAAACGAGTTTCGTAACCGGACCCGTACGGACACGTTTTTCGAGGAACTTCAGACTGACAGTTGGAGCCCTAAATGGAATCAAAATTTAGGTTAACTTGGACATTTCTAATGAGTGAGAATATGTCTTCAAAGTTGTAAATCCAGAATTTTGAGATTTTTCCGAAATTACGCGAATCGGGTATCGATCGGGGAAATTCTATCAGACCGGGGCAAAAAGCAAAAGTTGGATTGGCTCAAGGGGGGGTAGCTGGACGTTTTGTGCAGCATTGTGTGTTCAAGGGTCAATATTTGGCCTTATCAAACAAGTTTAATCCAAGGGCTAAGATTAAATGCAAAAAAAACCTATATGCCCTCAAGTTTTTCTATAAATAGGCAAGGCTTCTCTTCAAATTTCTCACCCCATTCTCACTTGAGAATTTAGAAAGTAGAGAGAGGTTTTAGAGAGAGGAGCTCTGGAGAAAATTTGCAGCGAAGCTCTGGGTAAGTTCTTCGGTCCTTAGCTTTTTAGTTCGGTAGTTTTAGTAGAATTGTTAGTTAGATTTAGGAAGTAGGAGATGAAATTCCTATTGTTGTTTTTAGGCCTCATTGCATTGAAAGATGCCTGACGAGGTAAAAACATAGTAGGGATTGAGTCTCTGAAAGTTGAAAGTTAAAGTAGCAAGCTTTAAGCTTTCGTAGTTCTTTCAATAGTTAGAGTAGCCTTTATTTTTCAAGTATGATTAGATATCATATGATAGGGCTATATTAGTCTAGAATTTCAAAAATTATCATTGGGTCGAAGTTCTGACAAAATTTTGGAAAAACGAAGCCAAAGTAACGAAGTGCTGGTGAAATTCCGCCAATTAGGGGTATAGGGGCAAAATGATAATTTTTACCTAAAATGCCAGTTATAATGCCAAATCACTAATGAAAGTGATATTACTCTTATAGGATATCAGAAACTCTGATCTACTGCCGTTACGCTGTCCGACGTGCCACTGTTGGACGTTTCGCTGTTTTCCGTCAGGAATACTAATTTCTGTTAGACGTACTATTTACCGTCAACGAAGGTACATCCGCGTACTGTAACATTAATCTGATGTTCATTGTATGCGTATATATGATATGTGTATTGTATGTGGTTGATGGACTGTCGTATGTCTATATACTGTTAAGGTAGGTACGTCCGCGTACTGTAACATTAATCTGATGTTCATTGTATGCGTATATATGATATGTGTATTGTATGTGGTTGATGGACTGTCGTATGTCTATATACTGTTAAGGTAGGTACGTTCGCGTACTGTAACACTAACTCTGATGTTTACTGTATGCATGTATGTGGTATGAGTATTGTATGCGTATATGTGGTTGAGGGTCTGTTGATATGTTGTGAGTATTGTTATGTGCTTTTGGATACATGCACTCCGTGTGGTACATTTATATGCACTCCGTGTGGTACATCTATATGCACTCCGTGTGGTACTTCTACATGCACTCCGTGTGATACATACATTATCTTTGTTAATGTGTGATTGTGGTCTATATACTGTATATGTGAATATGAGGTTAACCGTTACCTGAGATCCGGTGCGGATCTCATCTCTTAACATATCGTCAGGGTCAAGAGGACCGAGGAGAGAGGAAAGCAGCAGGTTCATGGATCCGGCTGAAGACTTTTCGACGTTGTCCTTTACTTTTGATCTTCCGGCGGAAGCCTTTCTTTCAGTTGTTTTGTACTTTGAAAACATACGGTCACTGTACCGCTGTTGTATCCAACCAGACTTGAGGCTTTTTGAATCTATATATCAGTTACTCTTCCGCTCAAATGCTCTACTCTGATGATTTTAAATGAAAAAAAATTTATACTGCTTTTGAAAAGTTGGGGTGTTACACAAGTCTGGAGTCAACTTGCACGGATGTTCCTAAATTGGTGACACTGGTATATAGGCCCCCGAAGGAACGTGAAAGAAGGATTGTATGGGATTTAATGAGATCGTTGGCTGCAAGTGTTCATGAGTCATGGCTAGTTGTTGGTGACTTCAATGATCTTCTATCTCAGTCTGAGAAGGAAGGGGGCAACCCTAGATCTTTAAGGAAAATAGTAAATTTCCAAGGTATGATCTCTGACTTAATCTGCCGGATCTTGAGTTTAAGGGCTCCAGATACACCTGGTGCAATAACAGACCTGAAGCTCTTGTTAGAGAACGGTTAGACCGTGCGTTGGGAAATGTGGAATTTAGGGAGAATTTTGCCCAGGCTATGGTTTTCCACATTGATCCCATTGGCTCCGATCATCACACAGTAGTAGTGGACTGCTGCCATTGTGAGGGAATATCTTCTCGGACATTCAAGTTTGAGGCAAACTGGACTCGCCACATAGACTTTCTACAGGTGGTGAAGGGAAGGATGGAGTGCTGTGGACAGAGACTTGGATGATAGGATCTTAGACCTGATCAGGCGATTAGATGCGTGCAAACGTAGATTGTTGCAATGGAGCAAGGAAGCATTCCCAAATTTTATGAAGGTGGTTGACCACTTGAAAAAGCAACTTCATGACTGCAGCCTAGGTGTTATGTCAGCAGAAAAGTTAAAGAGGGTTGAGGATCTGGTGGGTCAAATTGAGGAGGCATGGAATAATGAGGAAGTCTACTGGTGGCAGAGGTCTCAGATTACATGGTTGAATAGCGGTGACAAGAATAAGAAATTTTTCCATACCAGTGTCATTCAACGTATACAAAGGAACAAGCTGATTAGACTCAAAGACGTGAATGGTTGTTGGTTGGAAGACAGAGCTGATATCAATAAGTCTCTCAGTGCATTCTACCAGGATCTCTTTCAGTCAGAGGGGTATCGGGACATGGATCAGGTGCTGTCATATGTGAAGGAAGTGATCTCCAATGAAGATAATACTCAGCTTACTAGTCCAATATCTGACGCAGAGATTGAGGGAGCGGTCTTTCAGATTGGCAGCAACAAAGCACCGGGGCCGGATGGCTTCTCTGCTTTGTTTTATCAATCCGCTTGGCTGGAAGTTAAAACGGAGGTATGCGCCATGGTTCATACCTTCTTTGCTGGCTGTTCTGATCTGAAGCAAATTAACTCCACTAACATTGTCTTGATCCCGAAAGTGGACAAACCCGAAGGTGCTCATCACCTTAGGCCCATTGGTTTGTGCAATGTCTCCTACAAAATAATTGCAAAAATCATGACAAATAGATTGAAAGGACTGATGGACAAAATCATGTCACCCAACCAGAGAGCCTTCATTGGTGGGAGGCTGATCCAAGACAACATCGTTTTAACTCATGAGGCTTTTCACTATCTACAGCACAAAAAGAAGGGCAAGAAGTGGGAATTTGCCTTGAAGATAGACATGAATAAAGCGTATGACAGGGTTGAGTGGGACTTCCTAGAGGCGGTAATGTTGAAAATGGGCTCCTGTCGGGTTTGGGTTGATTGGATTATGAACTGCATAGCCACCACTGAATTTACCCTACAAGTTGACGGCAGTAAAGTGGATACTTTTACTCTTGGTAGGGGTGTTCGTCAGGGCGACCCATTGTCGCCATATTTGTTCATTCTAGCTTTGGAGGAATTGTCCTTAATGCTCCAGACTCATGTTAATCGCAAGGACCTGTCTGGTATCAAGCTGGCCCGCAAGGCTCCAGTTTTATCCCATTGTTTTTTTGCGGATGATGTCATCTTCTTCATGAGTGCTGATATCATTAACTGCAAGGTATTGCGCAAAATCCTTGATGTTTATTGCAAAGCATCTGGTCAACTTGTAAATCTAGAAAAGTCCTCCATCTTTTTTTCTGCAAACACTCCTGTGAGAATAAAAAATGAGGTGTCGGGTTGCCTAGGCATTAAATACTCTGACCAGACAGGGAAATACCTCGGCCTTCCTGTGATTTGGGGCCGGTCCAAAGTGGCTGCACTAGCTTTCGTGAGGGATAAGATTGGCATTAAACTGCAAGGTTGGAAACAGAGATTGCTTTCCTTTGCTGATAGGGAGGTGCTGATTAAAGCAGTAGCCAATGCCATCCCTACTTTCCCAATGACTTGTTTCCTCTTCCCCAAAAAATCTTGTGTGGATATTGATAGCCTTATCTCTAACTTTTGGTGGGGTCAACAAGGAGACAAGGGAGCGATACATTGGAAGAGTTGGAAACATATTACTAGAAGGAAGCTGGACGGAGGGATGGGGTTTAGGGACCTCCTATGCTTTAACAATGCCCTGTTAGCCAAGACGGCATGGCGGCTGCTCAATCAACCGCGAGATTTGTGGTGTCGCGTCCTTAAAGGTATTTACTTTCCAAAAGGTGACTTCCTACATGCGAAGAAGGGTAGACATGCATCATGGGGATGGAGTAGCCCCTTGGAGGGACGTGACCTTTTATTGAAAGAATTATGCTGGAAGATTGGAGATGGAGCCTCTATCAACGTCTGGAAGGATCCTTGGGTACAAGGCCTACCTCACTTTAAGCTTCAGAACAAAGAACTTTCTACTCAGGAGGAGGGCTTAAGAGTGGCGGACCTGGTTTGTGGAGGTAATTGGGATCTCAGTGCCACCAATTCAAAACTCAGTGAGGAAGAAGAGTCCATGATCCACCGAATGCCTCCCCCTTCCATTGGCAGACCTGACCGTGTTACCTAGGTGGCAAGTAAGGATGGCGCGTACTCAACTAAGTCCGGCTATATGGTGGCGAAGAACAACGTGGAGGAATCCAGATGTAAGGACCCTGGTACGTCACATTCTGTTTCAAAAGAATTATGGAAATGTATTTGGAAGATCATTACCCCTCCAAAGGTACATCATTTTTTGTGGCGGGTCTGTGTAGGGGCTCTTGCTACTCAAGATGCCCTCTTTAAAAGAAAATGTGCGTCAAATCCTATATGCCCTGTGTGTCTTAGTGAAAGGGAATCGGTGGAGCACTTGCTATTTTTTTGTCCTTGGACGAAACACTGTTGGTTTGGTTCTCCACTTGGAATTAAATTCAACAAATGGTCTATGAAACGTTGTGAAGATTGGTTATGTATGATGCTCAGTGGAAACGAGACGCTGGACCTGTATGGTAAATCCCTGCTGGCCACAATGTGCTGGGAAATATGGAAGGGCAGGTATAACTGGGTTTTCAACAAAGTGAGGCCTGATGCTAAATCTGTTGTTAGTCTGGTGAATGCGCAGGTGGAGGAATGCTGGAGGGCTAGATCTGTCTTAAGAGATTCCCTGCATCCTGCAGTCAGTAAGGATAGCGGGAGGAAAGTTTGCTGGGAGCCACCAGATTTATGAACTGTAAAATTAACACTGATGGGGCATTCAGGAGTTCGGAGGGGTTGGCGGGCATGGTTTGGTTGGAAGGGATCATAGAGGCGTGTTTCTTGGTGGGCTCAGTAGAGATGTGCAAGCTGCTTCGGCATTCATGGTAGAGTGCTTGGCAGTTAATGAGGCCTTGCTACATAGACATAGGTTTGCACAACCTCAGGTTGTAATTGAATTTGATTGTGCAACATTGTACAGATTGATCAAGACTAGATCGTTGGCAGGATGTGAATGGAGGTGTTGGGATATTATGCAGGAGATTTTTGGCTTGCTGGACTCAATGGAGAAGGTGTCAGTGTCTCTTGTATCTAGACAAGGGAAGAGAGCTGCAGATTGCCTAGCAGCTATGGCGGCAAGGAGGATGCACCAGCCTTCTTGGTTGGATATGGTACCATCTTCCTTACTCTCTATTCTTTCCCGTGATTCCAAGCAGTCCAAATTCACCAGTGTTCATCCCTCGGTAACAGATGTTAGAGTAGGTATTGGTTAATTGGTTTGTTATCAGATTTACTGTGGATAGTATACTGATATAGGTTTATTTTGCAATTGATTTTTTTGTGGTGAGTTGTGTGGTAGGTTATACTGTTAGTTTTTGAGCGTTTCTTTAGCTTCGGCTATTAGCGTTTGTAATCCTTGTTTGGTTATTAATAAAATTAGATTGTTTTGGCCAAAAAAAAATGTTAACTAGATAATTTTGTTAATGCTTTGACTCCTAAATGACTTGGCATCTGGGCTTGTTGACTATCTTTTTGATTTCATGGGTTTTTTTTTTTCAGATTTTAGCAAATGACACTTAAGGACCTGAATTGAAGAAAGTACTTGACTAAGGGCAAAAATGCACCTAGATCAGATCTGATTAATTACCTTGAGCTCTCATAATCTCGCGTGGAGGACAGTGGAAACATTCCCAAATCAGTAGAACAAGGAAAATGGGCTAAGCCCATTAGGCTGGTCCGTTTAGGCCTTGAATTTGCAAGAGCCGGGCTCAATATTTTTGCCTCAAAAGTAAAAGCATGCCTAAAAGGTCTAGTCTTGTAAGGCGGAGAGCCTAAAAGGGCCAGTTATTTTAGGCCTGTATGTTTTTTTTAAAATATTTATTTGATAATAATATTATTGATTTTTTATACTTTGTTAATGATGTTGAAAATATTTAGTCGTCTTTATCTTTTTTAGAATTAAATTTCATAAGAACATCTTGTATTAAAAATTCTAAAAATTATATATGATATTTCTCATTTCATAAGTATTCTTACTAATTTTGTATTTTTTGATTTATTTTCTAGTGATTGTTTTGTTCATATATTGTGTTATTTATTTTGTTGACTACTTATCCTTTTCAAAACATATTTATAAGAACTATTTTTAATTTTTTTGAGTCTTATAATTAATTATTTGTAATTGTGGTATGTGGATAATAGTTTACCTTTGATTATGACTTAGTGACTGTGTTTGTTTGTTGTATGATGCATATTGTTTACATCTTAATTTTAACAACATTTATATGTTAAATTACGACTTTCATTGTTCTTATTTTATTTCTTTAAAAAAACTCAAAAAATAGTAAAAGATTGTTAAAATAGTTTTGGCCTTATAGTGCTGGTCCTAGCATTGATGCTTGAGGGCCGTCCCTTTTTACCAGCTCTATATAGATCGGTTTGTCTTTGAATCCCAGGTATTCTCGCCTTTTCTCATTGGTGATTCCACTTGTATTTCTAGGTCCCTTCTCGTCTTCTCCTATTCCATCGACCACCATGCCTCCCTTGCCCTTCCATTCGAGTTCATCCTCCAATCTCTGTAGCTGCGATGTCCATAAGAGTTTCAGATTCTGGAGGACCTACTTTACAAACCATGAGCGGCTAGATTCCCATGTTCGACGGTGATGAGAAAGCTAACTAGAGTGCTTGAGCTCTTTGTATCTTGATTTCATCCTCTAGTCTATGTATATGCAGATTATGATTCTAGGTTGCTAGAGGTTATGATATGTGTATAAGGCTGAAGATTTGATAGGTTGATGTAATCTGGATGATGATACTTGTGTTAGATTTGTGCTCATGGATTGTGATTGGACAATAGCACTCTTTTGTTATTCAATTGCTTTCCTCTGTTTTCTTGAAATAGATTGTTTGCTAGGTTTCTAGAATTAATTGGTGGTAGAGAGGATCTCTTATGAATCTAACATGAGCTAAGTACTTCAAGATATTCCTAATTGATAAATTGAGTCTAAGTTTAGATTATACTGAGAAGTTAGGAGTATTGATTAGTAAGGATGCTTGCTAGTTCTTGTGCATAGTTAAGAGAAGAACTCAATATTAAAATTGGACAAGGAAGGTTAGTGGACTCAATCACCTAGGATATTCATCTCTTGCATTTACACTCACACTCACTTTATATATTGGAAAACTCATAAACAGTATCTCTTTAGTTTAATTAGATAGATGAAACTCACATCCCATACTCATTGGTTAATTTGCTATTTACACTAGATTACTTAGGAACTAAATACAGGATCCGCACGTGTAGATCGACCTAGGTTGCTGTCATTGCTGTCCTGTGGAAGTGCATAATACGTAGTTCAATGTTATGCAATGCCCAAAAAAATATACCAGGTTTAGTTCGAATTCTCTAATGATTTTGACAAAACTATATATAGTTAATCTAAAATACTGTGGTAAACCCTTTATAACTCATCTATTTCCAAGCAAGTTAAATTTGAAAAACAAGAAGCAAAAACAAGAGCAAAATATCCAAATTAAGTTTAAATTAACATACAATAATATTCAACCAACATCAATATAAACAATAATAATAGTTTTAATTTAGAGATCATCTTCAATCTCTCTATATCATCACCACATACAGTTCAATATATATGAATAATCTGATTAATTAAGTCAGAGAGAGAGAATTATTGTTTTCCATAGCCCCAAAAGTCAACTTCTCCACGCAATGAAAGCTGCTGATGATGATTGATCTGATGAACAGATTGTGGATTATTTGCATCCTCATACCTAACCCCTTTGGATGATTCTTCATTTCCGATATGATGATGATGAGAAGAAGACGTTACCACAAGCCTATCAAGCATACCCCATTCATTAAATCCTTGATCTTCTCTTGTTGTTCCAATCTCTTGATGACCTGTGGGTTCACAAGTTCCAACCTCCATATTTGCAGTCTCTGAAACTTGGTACCTCAAGCCCTCACTGCCACCACCGCCACTATCGCAGTCTCCAGCAGACGCCGGGTTTGTCATGAGTTGTTTGGCGGCCAAGGAAGGTGTGTCTGAAGGTAGGGCTGAGGAATATGAAGTGTAGTGAGTTGCAGGAGGAAGGAGGGATTGAGCCTGGAAGAGAGAGTATTGAGGGTTTTGCAAGTGAGGAGGAGTGTAATGAAGAGCAAGCTCAGGTTTTTCGAGTTGGAAGCCAGAAGCTGATGAGGTTCTAGGGTTTTGTTGATGAAGAAGTAAGTACTGGCTTTCTCTACTGTGCATGAAGGAGCGAGGTTGGTTGATGCTTGAGGAAGTGTGGAGATGTTGGTCTGTGTTATGCGTGGAGCTTCCTTCGTTTCCAATCTTGAATAGGTTCTTCTTCTTGAACACTCTGCAGACTACCCACCCATCGTCCTTAAAGAGAGAAAAAAAAAGTGAACAATATAATTAGTCTTAGTATTTCCTTTTTTTATTTTGATACATTATTCTAAAGATGTTAATTCTGCCCTTACCAAACAACTTACATAACACAGGCTCATATATATGACTTAAAAAAATGACCAAATTTAAACCAAAAAAAATAAGCACAAAGAGATTTTATGTATAATGAAGATACTAAAAACCAAATTCGTCATTAAACCTGTTGGGACAATAGTTCAAAGGTCAATATTGCAACCGTAGTTGAATTGAGGTCAACTCAATCATGATTGAATAACCTAATTTAATTAAAAGACATAAAAATACTCATATGTAACCCTTAAAAAAGTAACTTTAAATAAAAATACGTTAATTTATAGATAAATGGAACGTTTATGTATAAATCAGACATGATCCAACAAAATAGCATCCACGACTCTTGAACGGACAGTTAGAGAATTGGTTTATTGCTGGTCTAATGAGCTGACCTAGGTTGGATTTTAATTCCAGGTATAATCCCCTCCAGCGCCCACTTAAAAAAAAAAGGGCTAAAGGGCTATTTGGTATAAGGGATTTAGAGGAGAGAGAAAATTTTAATGAGTTGGATTTAGAAAATTGAAAAAGTGAGATTATAAAATTTTAATAAAGAGAAAATGTAAGAAAAATTAATTAAAAAATTTGAGCTCCACTTCTCTAATTTTTCTAAATTCAACTCATAAAAAATTTCCCCTCCCCTCCAAATTCCTCATGCCAAACAAACCCTAAAAGTTTATATGAAATGCCCACGAATTATACATTGCCCTCAGTGCTCATGGGAGACTACTAGTTTAGTAAGTCAACATCAAACAAAAAGTTTCCTAAAAGATTTGAGAGAATTCGATCAAAACATAAAATTATATATGGTAAACGAGATTTGTATGGGCAAGGAGTTGATTAGAGAGGAAATTAAAAGAGATGATTATATATAAATAGATAGACAGACAGACAGATACTTACATTGGGATTAGGTTGAGCATCGTCAGCTTCTTCAAGGCGATATTCATGCATGATCCAGTCAGTCTTATGGCCATGAGGAGCTCTGCCTCTGTAGAAGACCAGAGTCTTCCTCATCCCAATCTTCTTGAAGCTGTTCCTGATGCACTTGTCTCGCCCCGTTGCCTTCCAGAAGCCGGCGTTTGTTGCCCGGTTCGTCCTCGACCCTGTCGGATACTTCCTGTCCTTGTGGCTGAAGAAGTACCACTCGTTCTGTGGTGTTGACCCTATTCTACACCTCTCTGTTGTTTCATTCATACATCAACTTAATTACTATACATAAATATTGTTTATATAATTTCTAATATTTAGTGTAAGGTATAGCTCTTTTCACTTTTTTTTATTCAAACACGTGACCTTGCTTAAGAAGAAAGGAGCTCATTCCACCCGAGTAACCACTGTTGGTGCATGAATGTAAATATTTGGACTATGTTTAGGTATTTTTTTTAGTTTTAATTCTTTTGGTACTGTAAAGGTATTATGTATCCTATCAAAATTGAAATATATTTTATACTATATGTGATATAGTTTGTGCACCTAGAGAAAAGTAGACACCGAGATAAGTTTTATTTAACAGAATATATACGAGTACACCACTGCGTCTCTCTCTCCCTAGTTGCAAAAATTACATCTTTCTATAGAACATACACACAGAGAGAGAGAGAGAGAGAGAGATTGATTTTGACGGTTTTTTTAAATAATGGAAACAATTTTTTGTTTGGCTTTATATACAGAAAGCTGATCATTCCAATTAAGCCTCTTTGGTATTACTGAATGATATACGTGTAATATGAATATAGAACTCAAATGTTATACTAGTATTATATTATAAATAATTTATAAGTAGGAATGGAAGTTATATATATAGAATCAGGATTATTGATATTTCATAAAAAAATAAATCTGGAGAAAGAACTGATCACTTTTTGTCAACAGCGTACGTAGAAAACGAGACAGAGACTATTCAACGATGCACTACGTAGAGAGAGGGATTCATTAATGAACAAGGCGCAAAATTGCCTGAATTCATCAATATGTTAATTAGCATGTGAGTTTTGAAAGAAGAGCACTTCAACTTTTTAGTATTTAAGAAAAAAAATATCAAAGTAATAAAAATAAATAAAATAATGGAAGAATCATTGTGAGATCCAAAGAATGAATTATGAAATAAAAAAAAGTCTCCAAAAAACAAGTGAAATGTGTGGACTTCTTGTTATTTCATGTAAGTGTAGAACTTGTTAATGTATTGCTCACTAAATGTAAAAATTTTAGTGATAATAATTTTTTGTCCCTCGTGATGGTTTTCCCTAAAATAATTTTGAAATATTTTCCTAGCTAATTCTAAACCATATATATTCACTAGTTAAACATCAATATCGAATTGAAAAATTAAATTCAGTACTGTGATTGTTCATCACGTAGTTAAATGATATTGTGTACTTTAATTATAAATTACTTCCTCCGGTCCTAATTATAAGACCTAGTTGACTTTTTTTGGAGAGATTAATGAAGCTAATTAAATTACTTTAGAGTATTTTTATTTTTTTCTTCAAACTAATTAGTTTAACTAATAAATGAACACTTTGTAGTGTAATTTGCACTACAAAAGTGTTCCTATAATTAGGATGGGAGGGAGTAATATATAATAAGAGGATACACAACATATGAAATGATTAAATATATTATTTAGCTTTCTTAATCTCTCTAAAAAAATCAACTAGATCTTATAATTAGGACTGGAGGTAGTATACATTTTTATAGGCACAAGCATTTTCCTGTTAGAGGCACCATCGAGCCCTGAATATAGCATCATCATGTGTTATAGTTGATGTAAACTACATCGTTGGGAGATTAAAAAAAAAAAAGACTAAACAGGGACTTCCAAGAAAAAAAAAGGGAAAATAATCGCAAAAGCCCAATATCTCCACAAGCATATAGATATATTAATGCAAGGATAGGGAAAAACCAAAATATATAACTAAGTATTAGGTGTAAGCACTTCAAAGTTTAGAGAATGAAAAGGAAAGTAGCAAGAAAACATGGTAAACCTGAGTGAGTATCTTGCAATGAAATCGAGCTAAATCATATAATTAGAATTTATGATCAATTATAGAACTACTAAGCTCTATTTTATTCGACTATTCTGATCTTATGTCTATGCTTCATGAAATTGTACTTAAGTAATGTCAAAGGCCAAAACTAAATTTGAAGATGACAGAAGAAAGGTCCCAAAAAAACGATGACAGAATCAAACATGAGAAACCGAAACCAGAACTTCCAGAAAATCACTTCAGATTAACTGAATCAGGAAAATCTAACATGATTCAAATTCAAAGTCTTGTAATTAAATAATAAAGATTGGAAAAAAACCATTTTCAACATCAAAGAGGTCCTATATATATGTGAAATCCAACTAAACTGATTTTCAACAAGAACCTATAAAAGAAGCAAAGCAGTTTGCCCAAAAAAAAAAAAAGAACTAGCAAAGCAGAAACAGAACGAATCAAAAATATTGTACCTTGCAAGTCCCAAGGCTCAATCTTGTTCAAGTCGACTTCCCTAATGACGTCCATGTCAAATTTTTGAAAGTTCACCTTCTTCTTCAAGTAATAATGAAGAAGCTCCTCGTCGGTCGGGTGAAACCGGAAACCCGGCGGTACACCACCGTTGGAAGAAGCCATATGAATCAAAGTAAAGCTCCAATAATTCTTTTCAGAAACTCAATCACTATTTGAAACCCTAAGAAATGAACTAATAAGAATTATACATGCTCATCATGTTCGTATATGTGTGTGTATATATATATTCCTTTTCTGGTTGAAAGTGTTATGAGGCAAATTGTGGGTGGAGGCTATATATGTGCATCAGTGTCAACGCCTTCATTACAGCACTCTGACAATAGGGGAAGGGTTGACGGCCGGTGACTACGCCGACGGGGAAGGTTAAAGCTAGGTATCGTAAAAAGAAAGTTTACGGAATGAATGAGACTATACATATGTGATTATTAATTATTATTATCCTTTTATTATTATATTATTTTGTTTTATATTTTACTGTTCATACGATATAATGTTCCCCACAAGCAAATTTTGGAGCGTAAGATACACTCTCTTATCTCTACTAAAGACCCACATTCACAAATTCAAACAGCAACTAGATATCCTTCTTATTTTCGTTAATTAAGCTGATGAAATTTAACAGTAGATTTTAAATCCTTTGGCCCAAAAAAATGATAGATTTTATAGCTAGCTATGTTGTCCTCCTTTACTCGTCCTGCATTAAGAGAATACTTTAGAAATGTCAATTTTTGATATTATTTTTCATTTTTTCTGTTAATTGTTGGTTAATCCTACTTTATTAATTATCCACTCAACCTCTTTTCATAAATATGGCTGTTTTGGAAAAACTAACTTTCATTTTTGACATATTTATTATTTTTAACTGATTTTTTATCGACATGCATAATTCGATTACTTGTATATTATAAAAAGACCAAAGGAAGTATTCAATTCTAGAGCTTGTTGCTAAGTAACTCTTTTACCATTAATAGGTTTATTACTTTGCTGACTGAGTATGATTTATGACTACGACCCCTTAAACTATTTGGTAATGAATGTCTTTTTTAACTCACATACTGATAAGTCCTGTAACATTGCATATTTTGTTGGTGAAAAAAATCGACCAATTAACAACGTGAACAAATTAGAATCAATTTGATTTTTTGAAGCTTCACTAACAAAAGTTAACGTTTAATGAACTTATTTGCACATAATCTAAAGTTTATTTATGTACCCTTTAACTTGTAAAGTTAGTGGAGGTCTTATATGTAAATTAATACTCTTTTAGTTATAAATGTAGGAGTTAGCTTAGATAACTAACTTATAAATATCAAGAAAATTAGTTAAATTAGTTTTTATAATAAATGTGTTCTAGTTTACATATATATTACTCCATTTAATCATTATTCTTAGTGGTGGAAACCAATGCAATCTAAAGGGGTAGCTTAGAAAAACAATTACTCCCTTAAATAGTTAATATAAAATCTACTTAATTAATTTAGGTAGATTAAAAACGAAATAAATTAGTTGATTATAACAAATATGATTTGATCTCCTTAAAATATGCATATATACATTAGATTATATATCAGCTTATAACTTACATAAATTTGTTGGGAAAATTGATAAATATGGAAAATAAAATGGATATATTTTGATCCAAATTCAAACCTTCAACTAGCTAGCTCTTATATTATGAACTGGGGTAATATAAAATTTGGAAACAAATTTTTAGGATGGAAGAGTACAAGATATGATGGAAGGATTGAAAGCTTTATATTTAATTAGGATTAAAGCATACAGCTCAACTAGCTCATATATTTAGGAGGGAAGGAGATTAAAATCTTAGTAGAATATTAAATTTGACACACATGTATACATATATTACTTATCTGGATTCAATATGATGATTTGGTAGCAATCGAAAATCAAAGCAAACTGCATATTGTCAACAGTAATTTGACTTAACACGGATACCGCGAGAGCATGTGTTTAAATACCAATACTAATTAATATTACGCGAGAACTTCATGAATTAGTAATTGAGAAAAACACAAGAAAATATTACTTCAACTTCAAATTTTGAAATTAATGATTTCCTTAAAAAAATGAGTCGTCAATTGCTACTCAAGTGTAGTTAATACCTATACTCTTGTAGTCAATAAAACTTATTTAAGATTTTGAAGTTTAAGTGATATTTTCTTATCATTTTCTCGTAGTAATTTATAAAGACAATACTTTTATAATAACTGATTTTTAAAATTAAAGATATGATTTAATTAACCCTGGTTTGTATATATTAATTGGGGATTTGACTCACCTGAATTTTTTTTGGTTAAAAGAGAAAATGAAATTTAAGATTCGCACACACAAATATATCTTAGCAACAAAATATATTAAAGTATATTATAAAAATGTTACTCTCCCATTTTAAAATTGGTGTAGCTTTAAAATGATTTTGGTTTTGTTTCAAGATTATTGCTGCGTTATGTAGCATTAATTTTCTTACCATTTTAACCCTTCATTTATGAAAATAAAGATAAAGATAGATGAAGAAGCCCAAAATATTTGATTATTTAAAGACTCTAGCTAATATTATCATTGCTCGTTGATATAAGAGCTATTTGAGAGTTATATTTGGTCCTAAATATAATATTACAGTCCACTTTGTCTCGTGAATTTATAATTTTGTTATCAAAATATTCCTATTGATTGCACACATTAAAGGATTTCTATCCAAAGGTAGTCATGATGAAATATGATGTTTTCAGAAAACCAACTTATATTTGTTACAAATAATTAACATAACTAATTTTTTTAATCTACCCAAATTAGTCAACTAGTTTTTATATTAAGGATAGGATATTGTATAATAGTATTTAGTCAAGTAACATTAAAATTGTAACATCCCATTTTTGAAAAGCAGAATAATTTTTTTTTTCTTTATTTCATCAGAGTAGAGCATTGGAGCGAGTGAGTAACTGATTTCATATTCAAAATATCAACCATAGTGTAATATAATAATGGTACATTCATCCGAGTGTTTCAAAACGTAAGTAATACATAAACAAAAGGAAAATCTCCGGCCAGAAGTCTACTCGTGCAGCTTGCCCCTATCTCCAACCCTCGGTCCTCCAGACCCTGAAGCTACAGCTAAGGTCCAATGTCCATTAGACCTCAGGTAACGGTTAACCTCATGCTCAAATATGACAGTATATGGATGACAACAATACAAAGAAGATATCAAGACAAAAGCACACACAGCAGATGCATGATCAACACAATGACAAAATATAAGCACACAGCAATGTAAAGTCCCACACATATGTCTGCACATACCCAATGCCACGATAACAACTCATGTTCTCAGCGCTAGGAAAACTCAAACGGTATTACCAAAGCTATAACCTGTGTAAAACTGTATGTATAAACGGTGACCCAAGACAGAGTCTCGGTCTATGAACGTATCTATCACATATATGTATATGAGCAGCACAGAGTTAGGGTTACAGTACGTGTCCGTACCTTTGTTGACGGAATTCAGTACTTTTGACGGAATACGGTAAGTTTGACAGCCGGAACGTGATCGCAGTTATCCTATAAGGACAATATCGCATTTATCAATAATTAACATCATAACAGTCATTTTAGGCACAAATAACCATTTTGCCCCTGACTTTACTCATCGCATAAATTTTGCCAGAGCTTCGCTACTTTTGAAATAAATATCATATTTAACCCTAAAACATGATATCTAAATAATACTTGGAATATTAAAGATCAAACTAACATCTCTACTATAACTACCGAACAAAACTAGAACTTAAGACTAGGGACTGAAGAAATTACCCAGCACTTCACTACTACTTTCTCCAAGCTCTTCCTTCTCTCTTCCTTCTCCAAGATTTCGAACTAGGCACAAGTGAATTGGTGAAGAATTATGCAAGGATGAATGGCCTATTTATAGGCAAAATTTTGCTACTATTCACACTTTTCCTTCTTGAATTTGGACCCTTAGGTCTAGGTTTGTACACAAGGCTTCATCTCCTCCCTTGGATCAGGTTGGCTGACCTCCCCCCATGTCATCCTCCCAAAGATGATGTCACTCAAGTGATGTCATCCTCTTGTTTTAGGGATTCATTTGATAAAATCCCCTGTTCGGTGTTCTAATCGCGTAATCTTAACTAATATCAAAAATTCCTCGACGTAGTCTTGGAGGTCTCTGCTTACTCTTGAGAAATATCTGGGTTAACAAAACTTTTGGTCACATTAAGGGTATTTCCTAGTCTGCTGATCATTTTAGGGCAAACGCCGTCGGTTACGGAAATGACTTTGGCTATAACCAACTTCGGGACAAAAATTCACTGATTCATAATATTCCCAGATGTTTAATACTTAGTTCATGGTTTTTGAGATAAGATTTAATTTCTATCGGTTCTCATTTATCCTATTTGCTTTTTATAAAATATCTCTTCTTTTATTACTATTTTATTTCAAAATATCATGATATTTTTCACAATTTTCCTCCCAATTTCTTCAACAATTTCGGCTAGCTCCCTTTTTGAATTTTTTTTTTAATTAATTTATATTATATTTTAATTACCTTATATTTATTTTACAAAAATTCTCCCATTGGTCCTTTATAATTAACATGGATTAAGGCTTTTATTTTCCTAGAATAATTATAGACCCTTGATCTTGCTTTAATAGATTCAATCTTAGCCATTGATAAATGTTTAATTTGTAGAAATTGATTAGTAAGCTTAATTAGAGTCTTAATCCCATAATTAGTAATCTTTTAGGATTTAGGGTTCTCATGTACTTAATCTCATACATTTTTCTTAATCTTTTCTAATCAATTAGCAAGTATCTTTTATGCTAATTTTAGCCATTAATATTTAATTAAAGGGTTTTACATAATTATCCTTGGATATTCCCTTAATCCATGCTTAACAAATTAGCCATTAATTATTTATTTAATCACTTACTAATTGTTGATAATTGTCTTAATTAGGATTAATCATTTTCTCACAACTATTACACTGACATTGGTATTTCATGTCCCATGCATTATATTAAAAATCAGGGGTCATTTAGGGTTCCCAAAATAATATTTAATTTTCCCTCTTATTATTTCCAAGGAAATAATTTATTAAAATTTCAAAATTAGAGACAATATTCTCTCCTATTTTTAATAAATATTTTATTGCCTCTTAAGATTTATCATAATATTATCAGGCTGTTTTATGACCCATAAAGGTATTTTTGGATCTTTGGCACATTATTCTTCCTAATTTTAAGAGATTTTACCTTAGAAAAATAAGGTAAATGTGACACAATATTTGAGACCACATATTCATTTATCAAAAATAGCCATTTATTTATCTCAATGTAATATTCCAGATAAATAAATATCCGGGTATTACAAAAATCTTCTACTTAGTCTATTTAATACTAGTAACTTTTTTCATCTATAATAACCTTAAACCTCAATCACTTTGACATGTAATAAGTTTGTGGCACATATAACTAAATTTATCTGAAGCTTTAGGGTGAAGGTAAGGTCATCATCATCTTAACGTAAGTCAACCTTAGCTTGCAAATTAATTTAGATATTTTTTCTTGTAAATTAGGGAATAGTTTGCTAAAGTAAACAGAACATTCCTTTTACTTGGCTTATTATATTTTTATTATCTCGTAACTATCATGAGATACTCCGTAAGACTAACACAAACTACAGTATAAGAAACAGGTAAATTGTTTCTCAAAGTTTTATTTTTAAATTTATTGTTATTCCAGTTCAGGTACATCTTTTATTTGTGCTGAATTGAGGCAAGGATTTATATATGTAGTCTGAGAGTTAATTTCATACCTGATTATTTTTGTTTAATATTTTAACGTTATTTGTGTAATCTCACTATGAACTTGTAGTATGGCCCCAAAAAATAGTACTTTCACTTGTAGCGGTATTTAAGATTCCAAATCCATATCCTCTGTTGGATAATTATTAATAATAAGAAAGGTTGGCAATTTTTGCCAAAGCAATTAATTAATTAAAGCAAAGGTTGGCAATTTGTGCCAAAACAATTAATTAATTAAACCATCTGGAATTATTAACCACTTGAGCTAGGAGCAGGTGTATGTGTAGATATTGCATTAAACAAGACTCCATGTGTAATACCCCGAAATTTGAATTAGGGAATTTAAGGGTCAAAGTGCCAAAATGACCAAAATACCCCTGGGAGGAGTAAATAACTTAGGAAAATGGTGAAAAATCCTAAAGGGCAATGAAATAATTATTTAAATTGAGAGAGAGTATATCTCTAATTTTGGTAATTTAATAAATTACAAACTTGGAGAAATTGAAGAAGAATGCTCAAAAAGTATGGTAATGACCATAATGCCCTCACAAATTCTAAAATAAAGCGTAACACATGGAAACAGAAATGTTAATGCAAGAGTATAAAGGAAATAAGGTGTTCTAAGTAAGAAAATTATCAACTTGTGATAATTAAGTAATTAAGTAATATTGGGCTAATTACTTAAGCATAAGTAAAGGAAATTCATGAATAATTATGTAAAGCTCAAAAATTAGTGGAAAATAGTTGAAAATTAGTAAGAATATATTTACTAATTAATTGGAAATTTTGAGAAAAATAGTTGAGGTTAGGTATTTTTAAGCCTAAATGCAAGAATGGACCAATAGGAAAATTTTGTAAAAATTATGTGAAAATAATTATTTAATTAATTAAATAATTAATTAAATAATTAATCAAAAATAAATAAATAAATAAATAAAAAACGAAAAAAAGGGGCAGAAAAAAAAAAGAAAAGGAAAAAAAAATGAAATGGGAAACAATATGTGCAAGTGGTATTATTATATTAATATAATTAATTAAAGCAAAAAAATGTGAATAGTAATTTGGAAATTAGGAAACGGATCCTATCTAGAGATCTAGGAATGGGATTTCCAAAGTCAAGGAAAAATATTGATCAGTGGAATTTTATCTTCCGTTAGACTCTTCCTAAGTTAATTCGAAGCCGTTTGTGCATTTTCCTAATAAAACAAAATAGGGAAAAATGCATATAGGCATATTTTTGATATGAAGAAAATAAATTCTAACTCAACATCTAGGAATGAGTTTGAATTTATCTGGACATATTTGGAATCGGTGGATTTTTCAAGAAGTTGATGATTTCGAAATGCGTTCAAACCGGACGCGCTCGGACACGTTTTCGAGAAAACTTCAATCGGACTGTTGGAACCTCGTAAGAGACCGAAATCTAAGTTCAATTAGATATTATTGATGAGAAAGAGAAGATCTTCAAAGTTTTGATTTCAGAATTTTGAGATTTTATGAGATTACGCGAATCGGTGCCGATCGGGAGCTTTATCGGTCAAAGCTTCTAGAATGCACAACTTGTCTCACAAGTTGGTGACTCATGAGGGCTGAACGAAAATAAGCTTTACATGGCTGCAAATCATCCACCAAAACCCTAGGTTTCCATGGTTCAAAATGAATTAGAAGGAGTTGGAAGATTACCCTTTTACCCTTGCATTTTCCTATAAATAGCCAATGATCCTCTTCATATTTTGCACACCAAAACCCAAAGAGGCAATTTGAAAGTAGAGAGAAGTTTTAGAGAGAGGAGCTCTGGGGGAATTTTGCAAACAAGCTCTGGGTAAGTTTTTCGATGCAGAGCTTTAAGCTTTCATAGTTCTTTCAATAGTTAGAGTAGTAATGTTAGATTAGTTTTTAATCTTCCGAGTATGATTAGATATCATATGATAGGGGTATTTTATTCTTTAATTTCGAAAATTATGATTGGGTCGAAGTTCTGGCAAAATTTTGGGAAGAAAATTAGTTAAAGTAACGAAGTGCTGGCGAAATTCCGCCGATTAGGGGTATAGGGGCAAAATGGTAATTTTTACCTAAAATGCCGATTATGATGTCAAATCACTAATAAATGTGATAATACTCCTATAGGACATCGAAACCTTGATCTACTGCCGTTACGCTGTCCGACGTGTCGCTGTTGGACGTTTCACAGTTTTCCGTAAAACGTGCCAATTCCGCCAGAATTGCTGACGTTCGTCAACGAAGGTACGTTCGCGTACTGTAACACTGACTCTGATGTTTATGGTATGCAAATATGTGATGATATGATGTGTGAATAGTTTGGTGCCGAAGGCAAGGCTAGTCTACGTAGGTGTGCCAACCAGTCATCGTTAACCTCGGTGAGGCCCCTATGGTAGACACTTACAGGCCATTCTATTCGGTGCTATACGCACCGTGTCTTTGGAATTGTACTTAGGTTTACTATATGTGATAGGTACATTCATGGATAGAGACTCGTTTAGGGTCACCGACTCGGATAGAGGTTCTGTCTAGAGTCACCGACTCGGATAGGGATTCTGTTTAGGGTCACCAATTATACATAACGGATAGAGATTTTGTTTAGGATCACCGACTCGGATAGAGGCTCTGTCTAGGGTCACCGACTCGGATAGGGATTCTGCTTAGGGTCACCGATTATACATATTGTTTTACACTTATGTTCATGCATCCGCTTATGCTCTTGTATTGTTTGAGCCGTTGAGATTGAGGATGTCTGGTTGGTGTATGTGTATACATAAACATGAGGTTAATCACACGAGATCCAATGGGGTAAATTGGATCTCGGCTATAGCTTCGTGTGCGGAGGATCAAAGCCGAGGAGAGAAGCAAGCGGCCAGAGTAGAAGACCCACCAAGACTTCCTTTTGTTGTTCCATGGGAAGCCTTCCCTTTTGTTGTTATACATTTCTTTTGAAACACTCGGTTCTGATCATTGTTGTAAATAGCCAGCCAGACTTATGGCACTTTATATATACATATCAGTTACTCATATGCTCCGTTGCTCTACTCTGATGATTTTGAAATGATGTTTTTGAAAAAAAAATTTATACTGCTTTTGAAAAGTCGGGTTGTTACATTATGGTATCAAAGCAGTTGTCCTGGCATGAATCTAGCTAAGTTATTACAAACCTTTTTGGTGCCGAAGGTAGGGCTAGTCTATGTGGGTAAGCCATTTAGTCGCCGCTAACCCGGTGAGGCCCCCATGGTAGACACTTACCTGGCCAATTGGTTTGAGTAACGGAGTTAGGCTCTACGCCTTTTTAAAGAGCATGTTTTGAAAATGAGTACTGATATAGCCTAAGTCAGTGTGCTATCTTACTTTGGTGTATCAGTTTGTACCGGTATACCATCTTGAACCGGTGTACCACACTCGTTGGTACATCACTCGATAATTGCCGCTTGTACCGGACGTTAATTCCATTCTAGCACAGAGCTCATACACGGAGCTAGGTCACGCCAGATGAAACTCCGAGACCAATAGAGATAAGTACATGCAGTATTTGACTCATGTAAAGGAACTCCCGATACTACATTCCGTACCCGTATCTGAGTAGACCGAAGCAACGAAATCCTAAACGAGGGAGATATTGCGAGTGTCCGTTCGTTTGTAGTACTAGTGTGATAGCTTCTGTGATAGACTAATCACTGTCTTCCTGAATCTAACGTTTTCCCTGACGAAGGAAAAAGAACGAGACATGACAAATCTGAGAGAAGCCGGAACTCCCAGAGGTCAAGGCAGAAGTCGAGGCAGAGGCCAAGGTGGAGGACGAGGTAGATAACCTCGAGAGGGACCGATATCTGATCGTGACCCATGTTGAAAATTTCTATCAGAGGAACCATTACGTATTTCCATACCCTTCTGAAGGCTGGATCAGATCCACTCATCATCATTTTCTACGTATCCATTGTTGGGTGGAAAGAACCAACGAAATTCCAAACAAATCGCTGTAGTTAAGAGACGACTCTTAGCGGCGACAGACGACGGAAGAGCTACGTTGAGAAAAAGGAAGACCTCTCGTAGTTCAAAGTCGAACCAATCCACACATAACATAGTGATAATCATTATCAAGTTTCTTAAGTAACAAATCACGATAGTATCATTAAGTATAAGGTATCTTATGTTGCCACGGTGTATGGGAACCATGGGAACATAATATATCGAAGTACGACATGATATCCATGAGTATGAGATATATGGTATTCTTTGCGGTGTATGGGAACCATGGGGATACCGTATATCAAAGTACAACATGATTAATGTGTAGTACGCGGTGTTATGGGTGCCACGGAAACACTTATGTACGTGGTGTTATGGGCACCACGGAAACGCTAAAACACTAAAGTACGCGGTGTTATGGGCGCCACTAAGCAATATATATAAAGTACGCGGTGTCTTGACGCCACTGAAACACTATATATATCAACTTAAAACATGATAAAAACTTTATAATCAAGCCGAAACGAGTTCTCAATCGCCGTGAGTAGCGGGGCAGGACAAAGTAAGGATCCGACGCGTGGAGTCCAAGGTCCGAGTAGACGAGTCTAGTTAGTACAAAGTATAGTGAGTTGGGTACAAATTTCGAGGGTGAAATTTTGTTTAACGGGGGGAGAAATGTAATACCCCGAAATTTGAATTAGGGAATTTAAGGGCCAAAGTGCCAAAATGACCAAAATACCCCTGGGAGGAGTAAATAACTTAGGAAAATGGTGAAAAAATCCTAAAGGGCAATGAAATAATTATTTAAATTGAGAGAGAGTATATCTCTAATTTTGGTAATTTAATAAATTACAAACTTGGAGAAATTGAAAAAGAATGCTCAAAAAGTATGGTAATGACCATAATGCCCTCACAAATTCTAAAATAAAGCGAACACATGGAAACAGAAATGTTAATGCAAGAGTATAAAGGAAATAAGGTGTTCTAAGTAAGAAAATTATCAACTTGTGATAATTAAGTAATTAAGTAATATTGGGCTAATTACTTAAGCATAAGTAAAGGAAATTCATGAATAATTATGTAAAGCTCAAAAATTAGTGGAAAATAGTTGAAAATTAGTAAGAATATATTTACTAATTAATTGGAAATTTTTGAGAAAAATAGTTGAGGTTAGGTATTTTTAAGCCTAAATGCAAGAATGGACCAATAGGAAAATTTTGTAAAAAATTATGTGAAAATAATTATTTAATTAATTAAATAATTAATTAAATAATTAATCAAAAATAAATAAATAAATAAATAAAAAACGAAAAAAAGGGGCAGAAAAAAAAAAGAGAAAAGGAAAAAAAAAAATGAAATGGGAAACAATATGTGCAAGTGGTATTATTATATTAATATAATTAATTAAAGCAAAAAAATGTGAATAGTAATTTGGAAATTAGGAAACGGATCCTATCTAGAGATCTAGGAATGGGATTTCCAAAGTCAAGGAAAAATATTGATCAGTGGAATTTTATCTTCCGTTAGACTCTTACGGAAGTTAATTCTGAAGCCGTTTGTGCATTTTCCTAATAAAACAAAATAGGGAAAAATGCATATAGGCATATTTTTGGATATGAAGAAAATAAATTCTAACTCAACATCTAGGAATGAGTTTGAATTTATCTGGACATATTTGGAATCAGTGGATTTTTCGAAGAAGTTGATGATTTGAAATGCGTTCAAACCGGACGCGCGGACACGTTTTCGAGAAAACTTCAACCTGGATTGTTGGAACCCTGTAAGAGACCGAAATCTAAGTTCAATTAGATATTATTGATGAGAAAGAGAAGATCTTCAAAGTTTTGATTTGAATTTTGAGATTTTATGAGATTACGCGAATCGGTGCCGATCGGGAGCTTTATCTGGTCTAAAGCTTCTAGAATGCACAACTTGTCTCACAAGTTGGTGACTCATGAGGGGCTGAACGAAAATAAGCTTTACATGGCTGCAAATCATCCACCAAAACCCTAGGTTTCCATGGTTCAAAATGAATTAGAAGGAGTTGGAAGATTACCCTTTTACCCTTGCATTTTCCCTATAAATAGCCAATGATCCTCTTCATATTTTGCACACCAAAACCCAAAGAGGCAATTTGAAAGTAGAGAGAAGTTTTAGAGAGAGGAGCTCTGGGGGAATTTTGCAAATAAGCTCTGGGTAAGTTTTTCGGTGCACCGAGCTTTAAGCTTTCATAGTTCTTTGAATAATTAGAGTAGTAATGTTAGATTAGTTTTTAATCTTCCGAGTATGATTAGATATCATATGATAGAGGTATTTTATTCTTTAATTTCAAAATCATGATTGGGTCGAAGTTCTGGCAAAATTTTGGGAAGAAAATTAGTCAAGGTAACGAAGTGCTGGCGAAATTCCGCCGATTAGGGGTATAGGGGCAAAATGGTAATTTTTACCTAAAATGCCAGTTATGATGTCAAATCACTAATAAATGTGATAATACTCCTATAGGACATCGAAACCTTGATCTACCGCCGTTACGCCGTCCGACGTGTCGCCGCTGGACGTTTCACGCTTTCCGTAAACGTGCCAATTCCGCCGAATTGCCGACGTTCGTCAACGAAGGTACGTTCGCGTCATCGTAACACTGACTCTGATGTTTATGGTATGCAAATATGTGATGATATGATGTGTGAATAGTTTGGTGCCGAAGGCAAGGCTAGTCTACGTAGGTGTGCCAACCAGTCATCGTTAACCTCGGTGAGGCCCCTATGGTAGACACTTACCTGGCCATTCTATTCGGTGCTATACGCACCGTGTCTTTGGAATTGTACTTAGGTTTACTATATGTGATAGGTACATTCATGGATAGAGACTCTTTATGCTCTTGTATTGTTTGAGCTGTTGAGATTGAGGATGTCTGTTGGCTGTATGTGTATACATAAACATGAGGTTAACCGTTACCTGAGATCCAATGGGGTAAATTGGATCTCAGCTATAGCTTCAGGGTCTGGAGGATCAAAGCCGAGGAGAGAAGCAAGCAGCCCGAGTAGAAGACCCAGCTGAAGACTTCCTTTTGTTGTTCCATGGGAAGCCTTCCCTTTTGTTGTTATACATTTCTTTTGAAACACTCGGTTAAAAAAAGTATTAATTTACTTGCCCATTTCAATTATTATTGCATTAGATATTACTTTCTTGAACGAAAACCTTCTGATTAATACATCCAGTCGATAATGAGAGTTTAATTAAAAATTATAAATTTATGAGATAAGTTGATTAATGAAGTCTTATATTTAAAACTGAAATAAACCCCTCCTCTAACTCTTATATTTAAAATCGGAAAGGAAAGGGTATAACACACCAAAGTACCATGCAAGACAACAACAACCAACCGAACATATAGAAAAACTATATATAATTAACCGGCAACATACATGTAGAGAACCAAAATGAGGCAACAACTAGCTTCTACTTGCTTGGCCAAAGTAAAACTAACTTACTTGCATGAGAAAATCCTTCAAATTTTTTTAAAGAATTAACAACACAGCCGGCACACTATGCATATGGATGAACTCTTGATACTATTAGCTACTCCTCCGGTCTTTAACATAAAACATATTTGGAAAGTTGCTATTGGTCTTAATATAACACACAATTTTTATATTTGTTAATCTTTTCTTAATTTATTCTTATTAATACTCCCTCAACCATAATTAAGGAGGAGAGGGGATGGGGGAATTAAGAAAGATGACCAGTGTGTTTTAAAAAATATATGTCATGTTAACTAACTTAACTAGCTCTCTTAATATAATCAAATTAGGTAAATATGTCTTATATTAAATACCAGAAAAGAGATTTCAATGGCGGTACATGAATCCATATTTGGGAGACATTTTCTACGCGCTTCATAAAAGTCCGTGGACCAAGTTTTGCTGAAAAAAGAAATAAAATATTTCTATTGGAATATTTAAATCAATAAACGATCCCGAGAAATTTAAACCAATATAATTATGAGATTCATGATTTGTGCTTAAAGCAAGGTTGGGAAAAACAGCTACTAAAGCTTCTAGGGATTTTCGCATTTGATTGGACGGTTGAATTTTTATAATAATATAAGAATATTTATACGTAATATTATATTCGGAATTATTGACAACTATATATGAACTTTAACAAATTCTGAGTTTGGTTTTGAATGTTGATACAGAAAGACTTAGGAGATGCAGTCGCCATAGCTGGGGCTTGCACATGTGGGTGTGACCTTGAGGCCTTTCACTTTGCTTTCGTTTGATTCAATTTCACTCTTTCTTTCTGTTTTTTTGTGATTAATTATTTCCCTTCCCTATGCGGTTTTATTTTATGATCATTTTATTTTATTTTATTTTAATCAATATCAATATATTATCACTATTTATTTCTTATACAACTATCTACTAGTATTTTTTAGCCTTGAGTTAAATTTGAATATCCAAAAAGTTTAAACCCGAGATAATTAATTTACAAGTCCTTATGGTTTCACCTGTTTTAAATTAGATTCTTATACTTTTTTAACTTTTATTAGTTACATAAATACATGCATGATTACAAATCAAGTAAAACTATAAGGATTTGATATAGAGAAAAAACCACAGAGACCTAATTAGATAAAGTGAACCTAGAAGGACCTGATAAAAAAAAAAGGGAAAAAGACATTCAAATACCATTTCAACTTCTAAAGCCCAAAAAAGACCATTAAAATTTGTAAAGGACATAGAAGAGATGGGTGGGAATATGAGTTTTTTATGTTTTGGGTTAAAGACCAAAATGCCAATTTCACACATTTTTCAGTACTTAACGATTTTGTAAAAATCATTACGATTTTTGTCAAAATTATTACAGTTTTAGTCAATCTCATTACTCAATTGTTCACAGCCCACAAAAATAGTAATGGTTTTGCAAAAATCGTAATAGTTTTGACAAAATCATTAGGTATTAAAAAATGTGTGAAAAAGACATTTTGGTTTTTAAGCCAAAACATGAAAAACTCAGATTCTCACACATCCCTTCTCTATTCTTTACAAGTTATAATTGTCTTTTCAAGGTTTTAGAAATTGAAGTGGTATTTAAATGTCCTTTTCCCTATAAAAAACTATATAGACTTTATTAAAAACAGGTAAAACTATGAGAATTTGATAAAAAAGACAAGGCAAAACCATTGTTGAGATACATATAGTTCTTCAATTTTAAATTTAGTACCTGTGAGTTTTTTCTCTTTATTAAATCTTTTATTATTTTTTCTTTTTTAGTACAGTTAGCTAGCCCATATAAATTTGTTATATTACCATTGTTAGTTTCTATATAGAAGCTAATTTTGATAACAAAATAAAATTAAAAAATTCAATAAGAAGAGAGAAACACATAGACACCAAATTAAAAAATGAATTTTTTTTAGGTATCTCAACAATAATTTTTTTTTAAAAAAATCACATGATCTGATTAAAAATTAAGTAAAACTGTAGGAAGTGAAATATCAATTTCCGCTTCAAATTTCTAAAGATGATTCAGAAATTAATATACGAAACCTACAATCTAGACCTAGTTTCTAGATTATACCGTTGAATTTCAAATAAGGATAACGATTCTTGATTCATCAATATCTAACATATCTAGATTTGTTTATACTAGGCAAATCAACGTTTTTGATTTTGGAGAGGCATTTGATAATCCTTAAAATTTTGATTTGGGATTGTGTAAAGAAAAGTATTTAGTTCTGATCTGTGCCATATCTCAAGTGTTTCACAAATTAATATAAAATTTACAAAACTATTAATAATAAAATCGTAACTTAGTTAAGTTGTGGTTTTATTTAATGACTTGTTCGCAGGTTATGAGAAGTGTTTTTAATTATTCTTGATTTTGTTAGTAGTTAAATACAGGAAAATGTGTGCCCCTCTTTTTTTTTTTTGACACTAAATAGCTGAGTTTTTTTTCTGAAAAAAAAAAAAACTGAGTTTTGAGTTTTGACCCGTTGCATTAGACTTATTGCTTTGGTGTGATTTTTTTATTTAGTTCAAACTTCCATGAAAATTCTTTACAAAAATTGCATGAACATGATATAACAAGGAAGCTTCATTTTCAAAGGATCCATATGCGTTCATGCATATGATGATCTCATACTCTGATTCGAATCATTTGAAGGTGCCAGCTTTTTAATAATGATTCAGTTGACTCTTAAAAAATTTGAACAGCCGCTTCATATATTATGCATCATAAAAAAAAAAAAAAAAAACTCGATTATATTAAATTCTCTTAATATATCATGTATATGATTAAGTAACTCTTCTAATAACTTCGAAATTTGGATTGGCTAAATTCATTATCAATGATAATATATTCTCTTAAACTTTTTTTATTTGTAAGCATAATCTCGCTAACTTTTATCACATATAGGCAAAATCCCTCACATATTGATAGTGAAACAATGAACTAATTGATAGTAAAAGAGTTATTCGTACGTGTATAGATTTTACGGGTACTCTAAACATAAAAGATTTGTGAAGTTTTTAGTGGTTAAGAAGTTTTTTGTTACAAACAATTTAAACACAAATAAAAACATGTCAATGTTCGGAATTGAGCTTGATAAATCATCCAAGTGTAGCCAATGATATTGTTAATAGGGTAACCGCAAGTTGACAATGGTTAAAAAGTTCTTACATGTGAATTAAAAAGAGTTTGGGGATTTGCTAATGGAATATTAAAGAAAACTATATACTCCCTCTGGTTCCTAACATAAGACATATTTAGGGAGTTGATCTTGGTTCTAAACATAAGACATTTTTTTAATTTGACAATTTTTTTTTTGTAATTTATCCCTATTAATGCTTCCTTAACAATAATCAAGGAGGAGAGGGAATGAGAGAATTAAGAAAGGTGATTATGGTGTTTTTAAAAAATACATATCAGACTAACTAACTTAACTAACTTTTTAATATAATTAAATTAGGTAAATATACACCGAAGGGAGTATATCGAACTTATAAAAAAACATGTTCATATTGTAAATTGGGAATTGCCAAGTGCATGTAACCTTCACTTTCTCTGCAAATTAATAATGGTGGACAACATAGTCCTAAAGATTTTAATTGGTGAATCCGAAAATATTCACATGTCAATCGATCTCAAAGTTAAGTAAAGTCAACTCTATGTCAAATGCTAGTGGAAAATGTTACATTTTAACCTTATGATTGATGAGTGAAGAATTTCATGCTTATATAGGAACCTCAAAGTCGAGTTTGACCAAATAAAAGCTGTGTGTTTACCAAACAATCTTGTAATGATAATCGCCAACTATTTTTTTTTCCATATTTTTTTTTTATCGTAAGATGCAAGTTTCACTGAGAAGCATGTGCTGGGCCTACAACTATTTTTTAAGTGTTTTCTGAGATGTCGTACTGGGCCTTGTGTTTTGATAAAGGCTTTTTTGGGCCTTACTCTACAAGATACCATGAAACAAAAAAGGAAAAGCATAATCAACACCCAACGGAGTTTGTTCTAACAGAAAGGATTAGTCTATCGCAACGTGACAAACCAAAGTTTGAATCCTCGATGGGAGAGGTTCCCACATTTAATGCTCCACAATACCGCAAATATGATTGCCTACAATAGAAAGATACTTGTGCCTAATAGGGAAAAAAAAAAACATAATCAACGAGACTTGAATATTATAGAAGGGGTTGTTCAAGTTGGAATTCTTATTAGTAGGAGTGCCTGCATTTAAGGTCTGAAAACATCTCTACCTTCAAAATACATATGTTTATTACAAAACAGAGGAAAGCTTAAATGGGCCTGAAAGTTTTTGTCAAAAATAGTGTCCATTTGGATGATAAATGATTATTGGGCCATTAATGGACAATGTTCTTATTGATTCTTTGAAATTTCAGTGGGTCAATTTTTGTAATTGTCCATATTTTATTTTGGTCCAACGGTTATCGGCATTCTGTTTCGATCTATCAATGTTATTGAAACAAATAATTGTAAAATTTATTTTATTAATTTACCTATATGAGAGAACTATATTATTAGGCAAACTTTTAGTGAATGAGATTATTTTGAAACTTGTTCGTGTTTTTTTTTTTTTTGGGTTGAGGCACAACCACTCACCCATATCTGCAACACTGCAACCTTCCTGTATGATGAAGAAAACACACGAATCACAATCCCTACATGGTGGTTAAAGGCCAAGCATAACACAACAACGATGAGGAAGAAGAAACAGTGATGCTTAAGACACATTTTGTTGGTAGCCAAGCTTTAAATTAGAGGAAAGAAGAAAGGAATTCTTAGAAAAAAAGTGGGTATAGAAAAGCAACCACAGATGAAAAAATGAAGAAAGGAAAGCAGCAGCGAGTAGAAAAGCAGGTGACATTGATTTTCTTTCACTCCTCCGCTACACATTTCATCACATGCTGCCTTTTTCAGTTTTTAATTGATTAGATGGGGGGACAAAAGTGTTGCTTTTGCAAACTTGAGTTAGAGAAAGGTTACCAATTCTTTTGAATTCCACAATATTTTTATGATTTAAAAACCCTGAACTTTTTTTTTAATATTCAGCACTTTAAATTAAATTTAAATGACATGCTTATATAATAGAGGATTAAGGAAACTAAATTTAAAACACTTAAACTCTTTATTAAAATCATATATATTTGAGGCTATTTTATGTCTTTTTGCATGAATTTCCAAAAGGAGAATGACAAAACAAAACTTTGAAATTGTAAAATATCAAGTCAGATATTTCTTGAGTTATGAATAGCTTACTAAATGTCATCATTACTTTATTAATTCTTGATAACAAACTTGATTTTAGATTTTGCAATTTCAAAATTCTTTTTTTTCTTTGCCATTTGCCTTTTCCAAATCCATTTTTAAGAGTAGCATGGGATAATGAAAGTCGAAGCATCTTTTTTATCCTTTCATATTTTTAAAGATCTTTGAATGGGATTTTTCCTTTTGCTTTATCTTATATGAACTTAAAGTGTGGCAGAGTGCACGTGAGTGGGTGACAGTGAGAAAAAAACACAGCATGATAGTTCAGCTGGGTTGAAGTTAAAGCCCTTCATTTATATTGCAAGCCAAACATCACCGAAATGCCAAACAACTTCTGGGCCAGAAAAATAGTAATGCCTAGACATGTTTGGTTTTGATATTATTTCTTAAAAATTTCTCACTATTTTTCCTGGTTCAGTTTGTCCAATTTTATTATTAATTTCTACAATGTTAGCTTAGTGGTTAGAACTCGGGAAAGTTACTTAAAGATGTCTCTTATGGCGAGTTATGTGCATAGATATTAAAACACATTTATCAAAATTTAACAATCAATATTCAAACTCATGGTGTTAGTTGTGGACTTCGGTATTATGAACTTGTATGACTTATGATACATGTATGATATATTCCATGAGACAACTAAATTGAATTTGGCTAAATTAGAATTTAAAATAAAAACATGATGGCTAGACCTTATCGTTGAAATTACATATCCCATTGATATGAACCACATCAAAATGAAGCTGCAAGAACATAGCAAAGAGCCAAATTGCTTTATCAATGTGGTGTCTCAAAGCTGGAAGAAAAATGGATAAATTCAGAGCATTTGTGGCACATGAGCGACTTAGCTAGTGTTTAAAACTACCACATTGATCCTTTCTACAAGTCTAGTGCGAAGAAAAAATTGTTCTTTCTTATAAGTCCATAGAGAGTAATTAATGACAATGTTTCAATTTTTTCCCTATTAATGTAGAGAGAAGAAAGAAGTGAATCATAATGTATAAACTTTCTTATAACCATTTATAAATGATGGTAAAATAGAATTGTTTTTATTATTATTATAAATCAAGGATATATTTAATGATCTAAATAATTTTCTTTGAAGATGGGGATAATTAATGTAGGGAAAAGGGCAAATTTAATAACAAAGTTATATGTTAGTGGCACCTTACACCATAAAGCTTTCAAATGGGCAAAATTATGCGTAAAGGTAAGGCTGAGCATGAAACCTATAATCCATGAGTCCGTCCAAAACACAATGTAATTGGGTCATATTGAGCCCGCCCAAAAAGACTTTATAATGGGTTGGGTTAGAATCCGCCCATTTAAGATTTAAATGGGCGGGCTATGGGCACACCTATGGGCTGGCTGCCCATACCCGCCCATTTAGTGTAATTTTTTTAATTTATTAACTACCCATTCCATTCTGCATTCCGCATAAAGCATTCCTTGAATCCATTTCTATTCGAGTATTCAACCATCTCTAATCCATAACCATAATAGCCACCAACTCTCAATCTCACTCACTTTCTCTCTCTATGCCTCTATCTATTTGAACTTGTAAGTTGTAATACCCTAAAATCTGACTTAGGGTAAAAATCATAAAATTAGTAAATAATACCTATTAAAAATAGGTGAATATGAGGTCTCGAGCACCTTGTATTGAGTTTACCTTGTTGTCAGGGTAATTTCTCTTGAAATTAGATAAATTGCAATTAGGTCCCTAAAATGTTGAAAATTGCATATAGGTCCCTAAATACATTATGGGTTATAAATACCCTGTGAAAGCTATAAAGGAGGCAAGTAAAAATCTATTTGAAATAGGGAATGATATTGTCCCTAATTTAGGTAATTTATTAAGTTACAAACTTGGAGAAATTGTAGAAGAATACTCAAAAAGTAAGGAAATGACCGAAATACCCCATGAGATACTAAGATAATACGAACACATGGAAACAAATGTGTCGGTGTAAAAGTTATGAGGTAATGAGGTGTTATAATTAAGAAAATTATCAACTATTGATAAGAAAGTAATTAAGTAATATTGGGCTAATTACTTAAGCGTAAGCAAAGGAAAATTCATAGATAATTATGTAAAGCTCAAAAATTAGTGGAGAATGGTTGAAAATTAGTAAAAGTATATTTACTAATTAATTGGAAATTTTGAGAAAAATAATTGAGTTTAGGTATTTTTAAGCCTAAATGCAAGAATGGACCAATGGGAAAATTCTATAAAAATTATGTAAAAATAATTATTTAATTAATTAAATAATTAAATAAAAAAAAACGAAAAAATGGGCAGAAAATAAAAAAAAAATGAGAAAGGAAATGAAAATGATTGTTGCAAGTTGCATATATTATACAATATAATTAATTAAAGTGAAAAAGGGTGAATAGTAATTTAATAATTAGGAAACAGATCCTATCTAGAGATCTAGGAATGAGATTTCCAAAGTCAGGGAAACATAATGATCAGTGGAATTTTGTCTTCCGTTATACTCTTCCGGGAGAAAATTCTGAAGTCGTTTGTGCATTTCCTAATAAAACAAAATAGGGAAAAATGCATATAGGTATATTTTTGGATATAAGGAAAATAAATTATAACTCAACATCTAGGCATGAGTTTGAATTTATTTTGACATATTTGGAATCAGTGAATTTTTCTGAAGAAGTTGGTATTTTCAGAAATGCGTTCTGAAACCGGACGCAATCGGACACGTTTTTCGAGAAAGACTCAACTGGACTGTTGGAGCCCTATATGGAATCAAAATATAGGTTAAATTGGACATTTCTACTAAGTGAGAATATGTTTTCAGAGATATGAATCCAGAATTTTGAGATTTTTCCGAAATCACGCGAATCGGGTACCGATCGGAGAAATCGGTCTGAAAGCTTCTGGAAGGTGACACGTGGCCACCTCCCATTGGCCAAACCCTTTATTTTTGGGCCTGAATTTCGTTCAAGTGTGAATGCAAAGAAGGGAAAAAGGGTTTTTTTGAAAAGTTGATTTGGACGGTCCAGATCGCTTCTCACAAAGTTGATCCGACGGCCGAAATCCTACACCTTTTTCTATAAATACCCACCCCTCCCCTTTGGTTTTTCTCACATTTGAGAAGCAAGAGCTGATTTAGAGAGAGAAAGAAGAGAGAGGAGCTCTGGGAAAATCTGTAGCGAAGCTCGGGTAAGTTTTCCTAGTGCAGAGCTTTAAGCTTTCGTAGTTCTTTCGGTAGTTAGTAAAGCTAGAGTAGTCTTTATTTTTATGATTAGATATCATATGATAGGACTATTTTAGTCAATATTTTCGAAAATCATGATGGCGTCGAAGTTCGGCAAAATTTTGGGAAGAAAATAGCCTATGTAGCGAAAGCGCGCGAAATTCCGCCAAGTAGGGGTATAGGGGCAAATTGGTAATTTTACCGAAAATGCCGTTATTGTGTCAAATCACTAATGGAAGTGATATTACTCTTATAGGACGTCGAAAACCTAATCTGCTGCCGTTCTGCCCCGACGAGCCATTTCACGTTTTTCCGTAGAAAAGTACGATTTCAGACGGAAGTGCCGTCTACCGATCAACGAAGGTACGTCCGCGTCTTGTAACACTAATCGATGTTCATGGTATGCATGTATGTGCTATGTGTATTGTTATGGTATGTTTATTGAATGCAAATATGTTAGAACAGTTTGGTGCCGAAGGAAAGGCTAGTCTATGTGGGTAAGCCATTAAGTCGCCGTGAACTCGGTGAGGCCCCCATGATAGACACTTACCTGGCCATTCTGTTCGGTTTACGAAAGTATGTACGTGCACGTACTGGTAACCTTAACGCTGATGTTTATCGTATGCATATATGTGTTAGGTGTAGGATATGTGATAGAAGATGACTTTATGTCTACTGTATGTTTATGTAGTGTTGGGGTATGTACGTTCGCGTACTGTAGCACTAACTCTGATGTTTACTGTATGCGTATTTGTGGTTGATGGTCTGATGATTATGTTGTGAGTATTGTTATGTGCTTTTGGATACATGCACTACGTGTGACACATCTATATGCACTACGTGTGACCCATCTACATGCACTACGTGTGACCCAACTACATGCACTACGTGTGATACATCTTTATGCACTCCGTGTGACACATCATTATCTTGTTAATATGAATGATTGTGGATGATATACTGTATATGTGAATATGAGGTTAACCGTTACCTGAGATCCAATGTGTTAAATTGGATCTCAGCTATAGCGTCAGGGTCAGAAGGACCGAGGACCGAGAAGAGAGGAAAGCAGCAGATTCATGGTTCCGGCTGAAGACTTTCCGACGTTGTCCTTTACTTTTTGAGAACTCCCGGTTGTTGAACCGTTTCTGTAAATAGCCAGTGGGCATTTTATATCAATATATCAGTTACACTCTTATTCCGATGCTCTACTCTGATGAAAAAATTTTATACTGCTTTCGAAAAGTTGGGATGTTACATAAGTTGCTATTGACTCTACATGTAATGTAGAGAATATTTTAGAAGTGGGTGAATATCTTCAAACTGAATTAGTTGGCTTTCGTGATCTAAAATTTGATGTTTTAGCATGGTGGAGAGTGAATGCTTCCAAGTATCAAGTTTTAAATCTGTTGGCACGTGATTTGTTGGGTATACTAGTATCTATAGTATCTTCTAAATTAGCTTATAATACTGGGTCAGATACTAGATTCTTTCAAGTGAATCTGAAGATGATGACTGAAGCATGCAGATTCAATGGAAGCATGTCATTTTGTTAATCTATGAACTTGTGGTTGTAATGTTTTAATTTAAAAGTTGGAGTTTGAACATCAAGATTATGTAATGATGGTACTTGTCTATATTTATGTTGTTTTGTGTGAATTGTAATTATGGAACTTTGAAGATTCAGATTTCAGAAATTGGAATGATAAATTTGGATGGATGCTTAATGCTTATGTATGTTTTTTTTTATAAGAAAAATAAACAAGTCAAATGTAAATGGGTTACCCAAAATCTAGTTAGCTCGCCCATTTACATGGGTTTAAATGGGTTGGGATACAAGTATGGGCTAACCTATACCCAGTTAAAATTAAATGGGCGGGCTATGGGTTTAGCTTCGGGTTGCTCAACCCGCCCATTGCTCTGCCCTACGTAAAGGT
This sequence comes from Acacia pycnantha, assembly GCA_025563575.1. Classification (NCBI taxonomy): domain Eukaryota; kingdom Viridiplantae; phylum Streptophyta; class Magnoliopsida; order Fabales; family Fabaceae; genus Acacia; species Acacia pycnantha. The sequence continues at coordinate 1,334,700 of JAMWYP010000089.1, read as the reverse complement.
TACAAACTGATGCAATTTTAACACATTTGTTAAGTGGGTTTAAACTCTGTTAATTTACTGTCATTTGGATCCCACACAACAGCCACATGTCATGGGATTAATCCCTTGTCTGACGGTTTCAACTAGGGCTGAGCATGAAACCCATAACCCGATGAGCCCGCCCACAATTCAGTGTAATTGGGCCATTTTGAGCCCGCCAAAAAGAGGTACAATGGGTTGGGTTAAAACTCGCCCATTTACAAATTAAATGGGCGGGCTATGGGCACACCTCTGGGTTGCCCATACCCGCCCATTTAGTATACTTTTTTTATTAACTACCCTAATCTTAATAGCTATTGACTCTCAAGTGAATCTAAAGATGATAGTGAAGATTGAAACATGCAGATTCAATGGAAGCATGACATTTTTTTAAGCTTTGAACTTTAGTTGTAATGTTTTAATTTAAAAGTTGGAGTTTTAACATCAAAATTATGTTATGATGGTACTTGTGTAAATTTAGATTTAGATTTTAGAATTTAGAATGATGAAATTTGGATGTATATTTAATGTTTATGTATGTTTTTTATTAAAAAAAATAAACAAGTCAAATGTAAATGGGTTACCCAAAACCCGATGAGCCCGCTCATTAATGTGCTAACCCACTTACACATGTTTAAATGGGTTTAGACATGGGTATGGGTTGCCCATACCCATTTAAAGTTAAATGGGCAGGCTATGGGTTAGGGCATGGGCTGCCCAACCCGCCCATTGCTCTGCCCTAGTTTCAACAGCCACAAGGACGCCATGAGTAAGCAGTGATGGTGGTTCAAACAGTTAAACAAGGGATTGATTCCATGACATGTGGCTATCGTGTGTGGGACACAGATGACAGTAAATTAACGGAGTTTAAGTCCGATTAACGGATGTGTCAAAATTGCACCAGTTTGTTACCTTTATCTATACTTTAGCCCCTTTGAAAACTTTATTCTGTCAGGTGCCTCTTACATATAACTTTAATGTTAAATTTGCCCCTTCAGCAATTAATGTAATAAGTATGAATGAATTTTATATTGGTGTTTGTTCGTGGTTCAAATCTATTATGAGCATATAGAATGGAAACATGACATCTGCTTCTTTTCTTCGGTTCCTCAATCAATGTAAGCTTACCTGTCAATCTTTTAATTTAATATATCATAAACCCCCATCATGTTTTTGAACCCTTCCCTCGGCTTCCCCAGTCACGTCTTATAAATGAAACAACCATGGTTGAATTTATACATTGGATTCAGTTTTAAGGAACAGATCAACAAAGTCATATGTACTTAATTGAAAGACCTTAGTCAGGTAAAACGAAGCATCAAGCATTGGCATATATTCGGGAAAGGGTAATGACTAAAATTCAGGGTTGGAGTCATAAACTTCTTTCACCGGCAGGAAAGGAGGTGATGATCAAAGCTGTAATACAAGCCATACCCATCTATCCTATGAATTGTTTCAAATTCCCCCTCAAGACTTGTAAGGAGATTCATGGGTTGGTTGCTGATTTTTGGTGGGGGGGTAATGTGGCTAGTGGTCGGTTGCATTGGAAGGCTTGGGACCACCTCACCTTGGGTAAAGATCAAGGCGGAATGGGCTTTAAGGACTTATCAGTTATGAATGAGGCCTTTCTCGCGAAAACTGCTTGGCGGCTACTAACTCGCCCACAGGATTTATGGGCTAAAGTTCTGAAAAGTATCTATTTCCCTCAGTCTGAATTCCTGGATGTAGGAAAAGGGCACAAGGCATCATGGGGCTGGGCTAGTATAATTGTTGGGAGGGATTTTTTGAAGAAGGATCTTCACTGGGAAGTGGGGACGGGTCAAGACATTCGAATTTGGGGTGATCCCTGGATTCCTGGAATTAAACCACTTAAGAAACCTCTGAATAATTCTGATCCTATTATTTCGGAGGGGAGGGTGTGTGATCTTATTGATGAGGGATCCTGGGTCCTGTCAACTATCAATAACCGTGTCCCTAGGGAGGTTTTGGAGTCTATTCGGACCATCAAAATACCGGAAAACCATTTGGAGGATAGACTTGTGTGGATGAGGGCTGTTAATGGGGTCTATAGTGTCAAAGGAGGGTATCATGTTGGAAAAAAGAGGGATGTAATTAATCTTCAGCAGGCTGGTCCTTCAATTGTTATCCACCAAGCCGGCTGGAAATCAATTTGGGGTATCAAAACCATCCCCAGGGTCAAGCAATTTTTATGGAGGCTGTTGAACAATGCGGTGGCCACTAATGATGCTTTGTTTAATAGGAAACACTCCAGGAATAGATTGTGTCCTGTCTGTGAGGTGGGTGTGGAAAATATAGAACATTTGTTTTTTAAATGCTACTGGACAAGATGTGTGTGGTTTGGGAGTAGTTTAGGGGCTAAATTAGATTGTTCGAATGTTCATAATTTCAATGCATGGTGGTTAATGATTACTAATTTGCCTATTCTCACAGATAATGATATTTCTCATATTTGTTGGTTATTATGGCTAATCTGGAAGCAGAGAAATGAGAAAGTGTTCAATCAGGTGGAACCGGATCCTACTGCTGTAATTGTGAGTGCTAATCGGTATAATTCTGATTTTTGGCAGATTTGGGAACAGATACCTTCTGGGAAAAATTCTGGTGCTAGGCAGAATGCTGGTCCTGAACGTTGGATTCCTCCGGAGGTGGGTTGGCTGAAATACAATGTGGATGGTGCCTTTATGGTAGGCCGAGAATCAGCATCTGTGGGTGTAATCTGTCGTGATGATTATGGATCTTTTAAATGGGGATTTGTGGACAAGCTTAAATCCATATCAGCGTTTATGACAGAGGCTTTAGCCCTCAAAAAGGCGCTTATGCTTGCCTTGGACTTGGGACATGATAAGGTAGTCTTTGAGTCTGATTGCCTTTCTCTGGTATCTTTTGTAAATGCTAAATCTCCTTTATTGGGTGAATGGAAATGTAGAAGCATCCTTCATGATATAATCTGTCTTTTTGCAAGCAAGGTCGGGTTTAAATTATCCTTTGTTACTAGAAGGGGTAATAGAGCGGCTGATCTATTAGCGGCTAATGCTTATAAGGAGGTGTGCCCGGTTGGGTGGGTCTGGCGACCAACACCTTCCTTGCGATCTATTCTGGCGTTGGATGTGAAAGACTTGAATTTGAATGTGGATGGTTCTGCTTTTCCCTTTGCTGATGTAGGGATTGCTGAGTCTAGCGTTTGATTTTTGCTGCTGGCTTGGTTTTATGTTCGGTGCTTTGTTGATGCGTGTATTGCATCTTCTGTTAGGTTCCTGTTTAGTCTTTATGCTTTGGTATTTGCTTCCTTGTTTCTAGGGATATGATTCTGGTAGCACTGGTTGCTGTATATGATGTATTTGTGAACCTGTTCTTTTAAGTAATATCAGCATCATTTTCGAGCAAAAAAAAAGACCTTAGTCAGAGAACAGGTCCACTCTCATAAGTGTAATACTCTAAAATCTGAATTATGATAAAGTATCATAATTTAGTGAATAATACCTATTGGAAATAGGTGAATATGTGGTTTCAAATAATAAGTTATAATTATCTTATTTTCCAAGGTAATTTCTATGGAAATTAGAAGAGAAAAAGTGCTAAAAATCCCTAAGTGAGTTTGTGGGTCATAAAATGCCCTGAAAATATTATGATAAATCCTAAATGGCAATAAAATATTTGTTAAAAATTAGAGAGTATGTTGTCTCTAATTTAGATAATTTTTGGGATTATTTTCCTTGGGAAATAAAGAGGCAAAATTAAATATTATTTTGGGGGACATATGTTGTCCAATGATTTTTAATATTTTTCATGGAGCATAAAATACCAATGTAAGTAAAATAGTTGTGAGATGATAATTAATCTCAATTAATAAAATTGTCAACAAGTAGTAAGGGATTAATTAAGTAATTAATGGCTAATTGTTTAAGCATGAGAAAATGAGATATTCAAAGTTAATTATCTAAAACCCCTAATTGGAGATTAATGACCAATGAAGGGTCAAGATTAGTATAAGGAATATTGCTAATTAATTTGGCATAATTAAGAAGTATATAAGGTGAATTGCAATTAATCCCTAAAACTTGATTAACCATAAGGTAATTCTTGCAAAATGGAGAGAACCAAAGGGATAATTAGTTATGGACCACTGGGAGGATTTCTAGCTAAATAATATAAGATAATGAAAAACTAAATTGAATAGCCAAAGGGGAAGTACACACGATTTTGCAAACTTGTGAAAGAAGTGGAGATTTGATTAATAATTAACATAATGTATATGAATAAAGCAAAGTTGAAAAGTCAAAAGTTTAACAAACCAATAAGAACACATGCACATGGGATGTTTGCAAGTGGGGGAAAGCAACATCTTTTGTCAAAAGCTAGCATACATTTCGAATGTGAAGAGGGAAGGAGAGAGAAAATGAAAAGTGTGTGTGTAGTGTGAAAGAAAAGGGCAAGTTGGAAGAAAAAGAGATAAAGTAGAAAGATGTTTTGTGAAAAGCAAATAGGATAAATGAGAACCAATAGAAATTAAATCCTAACTCAAAATCCTTGAACTAAGTAGAAAACATCTGGACATATTATGAATCAGTGAATTTTTATCCAGAAGTTGGTGTTACCGGAAGTCATTTCCGTAACCGAAAGTGTTTATCCGAAAATGTTCGGAAGGCTACGAAATACCCTTAATGGGATCAAAAATTTAGTTGACCCAGACATTTCTAAAGAGGAAGATTAGACCTTCAAGGCTATGTTGTCAGATTTTTGAGATTAGTTAAGATTACGCGATTAGAACACCGAATATGGAACTTTATCGGATGAAACCCTATAAAGCAAGGGATGACATCACATTTGATGATGTCATTTTGAGCAAAAAGCAAGGGGGGGAGGTCGTCGGCCATGGAGGTGTGTGGAGGAGGATGAAGCTTGAGGAAAAAGTTAGATTCCATGGCCAAAATTGAAGGAGAAGGAGTTGGAAGTTACGAAAATGCCCTCGCTTTTCTTCTATAAATAGGCCTTTGGATTCATTGTAAACTCACACCAAAACCTCTTAGATTTCGAAATAGAGAGAGAATTTAGAGAGAAGGAGGAGCAAGAAAGTTGAAGGAAGTTCTTCAAGGGTAAGCTCTTCGGTTCCTAGTCTTAAGTTCTGGTGTTTCTTTCGATAGTTATAGTAGGAATGCTAGTTTAATCTTTAATCTTCTAAGTTAGTTTAGATATCATGTTTTAGGGTTAAATATGATATTTATTTTGAGAATATGTTGGAGAAAGGGTTATGGCAAAATTTTGGAAGATTAGAGTCAAAGTAGAGAAGCTCTGGCGAAATTCCGCCGATTAGGGGAGTCAGGGGTAAAATGGTCATTTATGACTAAAATGTCCGTCATAATGTTTGATCATTAATAAATGCGCTATTGTCCTTATAGGATATCCCTGATTACGTTCTGACCAACCGTCATACTGAAATTTCGTCAACGAAGTTACGTTCGCGTACTAGTAACACTAACTCTAATGGTTATTGTATGCATATATGTATTTCCTCCGTCATGCTGTATTTTACATGTGACTGTATTGTTGTTGCCGTCCATATACGATTATGTCCAATGTCCATTGTGTCCTGACCATACATCCGACTGTATTATTATCCATTGTGCCTTAACTTTATATCCGACTGTATTGTTATTGCCGTGCATATCTGATCATGTACATTTCTCATTGTGCCTTAACCTTGCATCCGACTGTACTGTTATTGCCATACGTATCTGATATGTATACCCTATGTCTGACTGTAGTAAATGTTGCCACAATTCTATGAATGTCTGTCGTACATATATGGTGTATATAAATATGAGGTTAACCGTTACCTGGGGTTCGGTTGCATTGGACCTCAGCCCTTAATATAGCTTCAGGGTCAGGAGGACCGAGGATCGAGGAGAAAGGCAAGCAACTCACATAGGGATCCGGCTGAAGATCTCTTCTGTTCATGTATCTACGTTTCAGTTAAACCTTCGAATTATTGTACCGTTACTGTAAATAGCCAGACTTATGGCATTTTGAATATATATCAGTTACTCTTACGCTCCGATGCTCTACTATGATGATTTGAAATGATGTTTTGATGGAAAAAAAAATTATACTGCTTTTGAAAACGGGATGTTACAATAAGAATTCCTAATATTACTCCAGATTGATAATTTTGTTTTCTTCCTTTGTCTCTGAAGCTAGCCATCAGTAATATCTTACTTTAAGGCAACACACGCTTAGGAAATCTTACCTCCTTGAAATATCTTGGTCTTTTCGGAAATCAATTTCATGGGAAACCTTTTGATGTTATACAATTACTTTCTGAATTACAAGAACATTCTATCAGTAATAGTAGTAATATTTTCCATGGAATTGTAACTAAAAATGACCTTGTTAATTTTGCTAAATTAAAGTTATCTTAAAAGTGGGTCACAAATGGAATCCTCCTTTTCAAAAGTTGGAAAGCTTGTCCATACTACTCATCGCATTTAGTGCACCCCATAGCAAACAACATATCTGAATCTATCCCAAATGGGTTTGGGATGCATCCTCCCATGCTTCTTTTTTTTCATATCTCTAACACTGATATTCATGGAGAACTTCCTTATACATTGAAGAATCTCATCAATCTCCATCGAAGCTAAAATCACTTCAGTGGCCATTCACCACACATTTCACCACATGTGAATTACTTAGACATCTCAAATAATTGGTTATTTTTGAATTCATAGCCTCCTTCTTATGTCAGAAAAAAGGGAAGATCCAAGGATGTTAGAATATCTCAATTTGGCATCATGTGTAGGACGCAAGCTCTCGAATGTGAAGGTATTTCTCCTCACATCAAACAAATTCAATGATGAGATTGCCAATCAAATTTGTTCTTTTGATTCTTTAAAAACCTTGAATTTTGTACAGAACAACTTAATAGGACAATTACCAAAATCTTTCAGTCACTTGAAAGTTATGCAAGTAAGAAACACTAGCTTAGAATCATACACGCTAAGGTGAGGAAATAGTACTCTCTCTCACTATATATATATATGTTCTAGAGTTGAAAGGAAGAAATGATGTATATATATAGTTTTGGGCCTCATCACAAGCATAGACCTTTTTTATACTAAATTATCTGGTGAGATTCTAGGTGAAATTACCTGGCTTAAAAGGTAGCATTTTTTGAACTTGTCAGACAATCTTGAGTTGTAAAATTCCTCAAAATATTGGAAATATAGCATCATTGAAGTCAGTGGATTCATCAAAATATCAGCTTTGGGGGTGAAATCTCGTCAAACATGTCCAATTTGGATTTCAAGAGAATTTGAACATGTCATACAATGATTTGATAATTGGAAAATTCCAACATGCACTCAATTGCAAAACTACGAAGCATCAATTTTTGTAGGCAATAATCTTCGTAGTCCTGTACTATTGAAGAATTGCAACGAGATGTATAATGCCCCAAACAATGATCGTGATGACAAAGAAGGTAAGAAAAATAAGATCGATTGGTTTTAAGTGAGCATGTCATTGGAATTTGTTTTAGGATTTTGGGTAGTAGTTGCTCTTTTGCTCTACAGTAGATCATGGAGGTGTACTTATTTTCAGTTCCTAGATTGCATATGGTACAACCTTTCAATCTTGTTGGTGTTAAAGGAAAAAAAATTAATTGTGTGATTATAGTTAAGGCTTTGTTGGTCGGATTCCTTATGTCAAGTGTACTAGTCAAACAAGTAATAAAGTGATGAGTAGAGTATCATCTCATAGAGATTATCATATATCTTATGCACGCAAAAAAGTGAGTGAGAGTAGCTTGATTTGATAAAATCAAAAGTTTTGTTTGAGTGACGTAACTACTAATCCTAAAATTAGAAAGAAATAAGTTAATAATGACTATGATTGAGAGTTATCAGGATAAAAATAGGTTAAGCTCTAATTTCCCCTTAATTTGCAACTCTTACCAAGATTGCTACAAGGCTATAGCAAAGTTCTTCAGTTAACCTACCTCTTATGTATACAAAAGTTTTCCAACAATCCTCTATTTACACTCCCAACTCTACTTTTCTCTCATGCCTATTCGAGTTTTGAGTTCAGAATAGCATGCAAAACAAGGTGTATAGTTGTGTGAGATAAACTCATTCTTGTAGCATTTGAACTTAGATAGAATTTGCACAATTCTTCCAACACACATTGTTTAATGGAGGTGTAACATTAATTCCCTTCTAGTAAATTAAGATTATTGCTCTTGCTTGCTAGTGGTCATCTAATAGACAAGACTGAAGGTAACATACAAAACATTAAACAAACTGAATTATATTATTTAAAAATAGCAATTTGGTTCAAAGCTACAAACTAAGATCCCATCGTTGCTTATGCACAAGAAAATTAATTCATGGCTTGCGAACATATTACAACTGAAACTGTCATAATGTTATCAATGCAAATACTGGAAAGTAAACTAAGAAGAAGAAGAGAAATCAAAGTAATTTGACAACTCAGCGGAGCGTTTGTCAAGTAACACAGCAGCAATGCCTTCTTTGTCTCTGCAACCTTTTGTCTCAGTTATTCTATCTGACGTAGCTCTCGTCAGTGTCTCAGTGTGTTGAACGTATCTGCGTTGTGAGACATGTGTCTCTATGGTTGACTGTCCTTCCTTTTATGGTTAGGATTCCTGTGCTGCAGATCCAACTATCTGTTAGTAAGTCAAGCTTTCCTTTTCTATTTGGCCCATCAAGATGATTCTCTTCTGATTTCCTTCCAATCCCAGCTGGATTCTATTCTGATCCCCTTTTAATTCCAATTGTCCTAGATTTTCTTCTTCCTCAATTAAGTGACCTTCTTTCATCTATCTTGAAGTTACAAAGCCTACTCAGTGTCTGGCCCAAATTCCTGCAATTATCTTTTGTATTTTTCTCAAGAAAATATCAGTGCAAAATAGAAACACGACCATGCAGATTTCCTTTATTCTATTACGATGCGATGTTGCAGCATTGCTACAACATTGATCTTGAAATGACACTCAAGCTCTGAAATATTAGCAGTTTTAAGTCCTTTTCTCCCTATATACAGGATAACTTCTAAAAATGCCACAATTAAGCTCTTCTAATCCTTGTTTCCACATATTCATGAACTCTATCACAATTGATCATATCAAAGACATTTTAAGCATGGAAATTCAATTAAAGTAAGTCAAAAGATAGTGTAAATATATAGTATAATTTTGACTTATCAAGCTCCCCCACACTTAGCATTTTGCACTCCTAAGAAAAATCAAGTGGTTAAAAAGAAATTATAGCAGAACTCACCATACGGCATTGCTTATGCTCTTGGGTACTGTGTTTTTTGTCATCGTTTGAAGTTCAATATACTATGCAAACAATCCCGCTGCCTAGCACAAAATCAATTCTATATATGGCTTAGCTTTTGCAAAGAGACTCTCGGGTTTAGTGTTTAGCTCTCGCTCACCATAGGGATTTTATTTCACTCTCCTCTTCTAGTTTATACTCAGCTGTAGGCTTGTCAAAGATCTATAATCTCTACCATGCAACACAAGTTCAATGCATCAAGAGGACTTTAAGGGATGTAATGTTGGTGTGGCGGGGCTAAGATGGATTTATGGAATGAAATTAAATGAAATGAACATCTATGTAGTTTAAACAAGTATGCAACTAGAATTAGTGCAAAAGATGCTTTAGTCATACATGCCGCTTCTCTTTTGCTTTCTTTGGTTATTCTTCTTTCCTTTCACATAGTCTTTTTTTTCATTTTTTTTCGAGAGCATCATCTTTTAACAACAATTTCATTTGATGTCCATTATGTGCAGCTATATAATATCATCACAATTGGCTTTTGCATACTACATTCAAACTACATAATATTGGATCAGTGAAAGTGGTGAGGCTCAAATGGGTTTGCAAGGGTTAAAGTATGAAGATGGCTTGTGCATGGATATAGGGATAAGAAATGAATGCCTCAATCATATGCAAATGTGCTTATGTGCAGACTGGGTTTCAACTAAGAACTAACACAAATCACGGAGAGTAGTGGAACTAGAGAGTTTGAGATAATGGGAATATTCTCGAGATGTGCTTCAAACACACTAGAGACTTTGTCCATAACAGAGTCAAAAGTTGATGGTCATCTGACATCCCAAATTGGGATTTTCAAAAATCTGCGTGGTCTTTATATTGACGATAGTTCTTTACAAGGTGCAATTCCTATATCTTTAGGAAATCTCACCTATTTGAATTATCTTTCTCTTTCAGGAAATCAATTTGAGGGGAATCTTTTTGTTGTTATCCAATCACTTTCTGAATTACAAGGACTTTCTATTGGTGGTAGTCTTTTTCATAGAATTTTAAATGAATACCACCTTGCTAATTTCACTAGATTGGATTCATTCTACCCTTCTCTCCAGATACAGCCCTTGAAGTACTTCCTGATGCTCTACAAAATCCTGGGATTCATAAATGGATCCCAGAGTAACCATTAATCTCATATGTAATGCATAAACAGTATTTGTATGCAACCATAATTAGGAAAAATACCAAATAACAGCATTCAGTAACAAACGCGCAGTAACACAAACATACCAAGTATACCGTGTTAACTGCGTAAGGACTAAATGTCCTAGAAACATAATGATATGAGTTGATTGTAGCACATGCAGAGAGATTAAAATAACATAATAAGATGATTTATTATTTTATTTTATTTTTTGTATTGTTTGCATACATAAAGGATGAGCTTTGCAGATAGCGCATAAAGTTCTTGTGGATAAGAAATTAAAATACCGATGGTTTTGGTAAATTCATAGAAAATGTAGAAGAACAAATACCCCTCTTTGCTTCCGTATAGAAATCAACATAATATAACTTCAATTAAAACCATACAAAATAAGATATTGAGTGCAACATATAAAAGCTAAATCTAATGTATCACAAAAAAAAATGTAATGGCAGGTAAAATAGAGGTGACACAATAGGGGTTGTGATTCATAACTCTAAATAATTACATATTTATTGTGCAACCTAATTAAGATGAGCATCTTTTATGTATGTGTGTGTTGTGGGGGGGGGGGGAGCAAAGTATAGAGGAAATACCTTTAGTGCCACTCCATGTCTATGTGAGGGATATGAGCAATTATAGGCCAATCTGGTCCTTTCTCCTTTTCACACCTCTCCTTTAACAATTCACAATATTTAATTAATAAATGAGAAAGGGAAGGAGATAAACCATCTTCTCGCATGCCCTCAAAACTCATCCTTGGGCAAGATATAAAAGATAAGGAAGTGAGAGAATGGATGTGGACAAGACCCCTATGGTTTATTCTTTTCATATTCTTACAGTAAGCGAATGAAAGAGAACGGAGGTTGGGTGGCAACAATCCCTCTTTAGGGAAGCACTCCATATCTTTAATGCCACCAATTTCAAGTTGTTTCAAAGACAACTCATGCAAACCCCAATCCCTACCTGACGCAATGACTTTGGAACACCACTGGATTGAAAGACGTCAGAGGCTGGAAAGCATATCTCCTTGGGGAAGTGATTCCATTGCTCGGCAACTAAATAAAGTTAGGTCATGAAGGGGTGGAAGCACGTTTCAGGAGCTCCATGTGGGCATGTCTTTTACTGTTATCTTCTCAACACCACTTAAAGACAACTTTTCCATGCAAGAGGACTTGGGAAGTGTCGCCTCCAAATTCTTGCAATGCTCAATGTGTAGTGTTTTTAAACAAGGAAGGTGTTGAGGCAGAGACTTTTTCAGTCTATGATGGGGGCCTTTTTGTCTTTAGCCTTGAGGTCCACAATTAAAAATAAATCAAGGATTGCGTATAGGCAAACCTAGGATCGTTATCTCTCTCGAGAAGCCTTTTATTGAATCCTAAGTAATCTAAATGGCATGCAAATGCAATTAAAACAAGGGGAAAATTGGTTTTGGATTTTTGAATTGATGAACTAAAACTAGAATGCAATTAAATTAAATGCTAAACTATTTTTTGGTATTTTCTTTATAAAATGGAATGGAGTATGAAAATGAGTATGAATGCTCTTGGAAATGAAATAGTGACTATAATAGTTCAACTAAATATAGGAGTAAATTTTCACTAAGTCTAAATGATAAACCCCAAGATACCACTTGAGTCCAATATTCCTAATTAATAGTAGCTCCTACTACCGTAGCTAACTACTATCTCTTGAGATATTGTTTAAAACCACTTAGTGTGTGATTAGGATTAAATTAATGCAACTTGCTTCCTCTTGATATGAATGCGATACCACGCCACTCAATTAATCCAATTCAATCATACTATCTAACAATACCACGTAGAAAGCACAATATCATTGAATCAATAAGGAAATACATATATATAAATCCAACAAGCTACCAAAATTAAATCCAATCACATAGGTTCAATCCACAAAGTTATTCAAATGGGTAAACTAAGTCTCAACAATACAAACCAACATCCCTAAAACTAGGAAATCCAAATATAATTAGAGAAAATAGATTGAACAAATAAACTCCCATAAATTAGCTCTGAAACTCCAGTCAAAATCCATCTCCAAGTACCAAAAGAAATCAGCCACACATGACCATCAGAACACTCACCGGAATCTGGGAAAATCTCGCCGAACTGAAATTTATCACCGGAAAATTCAAGAACTCGCCGGAAAATTCAAAGAAAGGACGAATAGTGCTCGTGGGTGTGAGAGTGGAGGAAGACGGTGAAGGAAGAAAGGAAGAGGTCCCGGTCGAAGCTCTCTCGGTTCTTACAGTCTTCGCAGCCTCGCCGGTTCCGTTCTCGGAAGAAGGTCGCTCACGGCGACGAAGGAGGAGGTGGAAGCCACCGGCGAGAGGGATGAGGGTGAAGAGTGGAAAGTCGTTCGCTGAATCCTCGTCCAAAGTCTCCCTCTCTCGTTTTTTTTCAATTCGCGGCGCCCAGCTTTTTCTTCATCGCGTCTCCTATCTTCAATGAATAAAGGGAGCTGACCTAAATACTGACCTTTGAAAACTTTCTCAGGAATTTCACAATTTCCACCATATTCACTTATAATGGAAATGTAGTGAGTCTTGGTCGACATCTGTTGTGCCTAATCAACCTCTAACCGCACCAAAAACTCTTGTGTCACAGATTTTGCTAAATCGTTCACATGGTCATGCATGATGAAGTAATCATCACCCTTTATTGATGGCTCAAAGAAAGACCTCGACTCTAGATCTTTGAACATTTCATATTCCGCTTCTTTGAGGCTCATGCTTTTCTGGGTAGGATCTATCAAACTATTTGCCATCCACAATTGAATTAGGACATTCTTGTCTATATAATAACCTTTAGGAAAGATGGAGCAATACACAAAACAACATTTCCGATTTGAAGGTAGATAATGGTAGCTTAATCTTAAAGATGGGATAATGTTGCTATCATTTTCTGATAATTCCCAAATATCACTTCTCAAAATCTTTTCCCAATACTGAAAGGAAAGTTTTTTGTGCAACAAACTTCCTAGTGTTTTTATTGATAAAGGAAATCCTCCACACCTTTTAACAATTTCTCTACTAATTTGTATAAGGTTTGGATCTGCATTATGATGTTGGTTGTTAAGTGCATGTTTTACAAATAAATTCCAACAATCTCCATCTTCTAATGGCTTCAATGAATATGTGAAGGTACAACACATGACTTGTGCTACCTTTTGATTACGGGTTGTGATGAGAATCTTACTTTGTGGTGCCCCATGTTTCAGAGGAGCTTGGAAGTAGTACCAAATGTCATGATTCTCATTCCAGACATCATCAAGAACGAGAAAGAATTTCTTACCCATCAATGTCTCTTTTAGTTTAAGCTGTGATGAGTGGAGATCATGTAATTGTTCAGTTGGATAATTAAGTGACTGAAGATCAGAGTTGCTTTTGTAACTTGATCAACATTGAATTCTTGAGAAACACACACCCAATCTCTGTGTTCAAATTGAACCTTCATCTGCACATCTTCGTAGACATTTTTTTGCAAGGGTTGTCTTGCCCATCCCACCCAAGCCAGTGATGGCAAACACATCCATAGGCAAATGATTCCCACCCATGCTCTGTGATAGTAAAAGCTTTACAATCATCTGTTTATCAGCATCTCTACCATACATATTTGATTCATCTATCAATCGTGTAGACGACAATATTTTCTATACACTCATGTGAGATGTTATTCTCTTTATTAGTCACAACAGATGTCGACCAAGACTTGCTATATTTCCATTATAAGTGAATACGGTGGAAATTGTGAAATTCCTGAGAAAGTTTTCAAAGGTCAGTATTTACAATGTTTCATCCTATTGCTTACAGTTCTAAGATGACAATGATTTAGGAGCATCTTCAAGAGAATTAATTAGTATTAATGGTAAATTTACCTTTAGGCATCCATCTTCAAGAGAATCACTTCGACAAACATGGATGCCTAAAGGTAAATTTACCATTAATACTAATTAATTCTCTTGAAGATGCTCCTAAATAATTGTCATCTTAGAACTGTAAGCAATAGGAGGAAACAACGTAAATACTGACCTTTGAAAACTTTCTCAGGAATTTCACAATTTCCACCATATTCACTTATAATGGAAATATAGCGAGTCTTGGTCGACATCTGTTGTGACTAACAAAGAGAAAAACATCTCACATGAGTGTATACAAACTATTGTCGTCTACTCGATTGATAGATGAATCAAATATGTATGGTAGAGATGCTGATAAACAGATGATTGTAAAGCTTTTACTATCACAGCGCATGGGTGGGAATCATTTGCCTATGGATGTGATTGCCATCACTGGCTTGGGTGGGATGGGAAAGACAACCCTTGCAAAACTTGTTTACGAAGATGTGCAGATGAAGGTTCAATTTGAACACAGAGATTGGGTGTGTTTCTCAAGAATTCAATGTTGATCAAATTACAAAAGCAACTCTTCAGTCACTTAATTGTCCACCTGAACAATTACATGATTTCCACTCATCACAGCTTAAACTAAAAGAGACATTGATGGATAAGAAATTCTTTCTTGTTCTTGATGATGTCTGGAATGAGAATCATGACATTTGGGACTACTTCCAAGCTCCTCTTAAACATGGGGCACCACAAAGTAAGATTCTCATCACAACCCGTAATCAAAAGGTAGCACAAGTCATGTGTTGTACCTTTACATATTCATTGAAGCCATTAGAAAATGGAGATTGTTGGAATTTATTTGTAAAACATGCACTTAACAACCAACATCATAATGCAGATCCAAACCTTATACAAATTAGTAGAGAAATTGTTAAAAGGTGTGGAGGATTTCCTTTATCAATAAAAACACTAGGAAGTTTGTTGCACAAAAAAATTTCTTTTCAGTATTGGGAAAAGATTTTGAGAAGTAATATCTGGGAATTATCAGAAAATGATAGCCACATTATCCCATCTTTAAGATTAAGCTTCCATTATCTACCTTCAAATCGGAAACATTGTTTTGTGTATTGCTCCATCTTTCCTAAAGGTTATAATATAGACAAGAATGTCCTAATTCAATTGTGGATGGGAAATGATTTGATAGATCCTACCCAGAAAAGCATGAGCCTCAAAGAAGCGGAATATGAAATGTTCAAAGATCTAGAGTCGAGGTCTTTCTTTGAGCCATCAAGAAAGGGTGATGATTACTTCATCATGCATGGTCTTGTGAACAATTTAGCAAAATATGTGACACAAGAGTTTTTGGTGCGGTTAGAGGTTGATTAGGCACAACAGATGTCGACCAAGACTCGCTACATTTCCATTATAAGTGAATATGGTAGAAATTGTGAAATTCCTGAGAAAGTTTTCAAAGGTCAGTATTTACATTGTTTCCTCCTATTGCTTACAGGTTTCCACTCCCCATTGTACATAGCTAACGATATAATGTCCAAACTTTCTGGATACAAATACATGCGCGAACTATCTCTTTGTGGATATATAAGTTTCAATAACTTGACAGAAGGTATTAGCAATCTGAAACACTTGCATTATTTGGATATTTCTTGGACTTTAGTTGAGAAATTGCCAAATTCAATGTGCTTGTTGATTAATTTACAAACATTGAAGTTAAGAGGTTGTCATCGCTTGACTAAGTTACCATCAAATTTCTACAAACTCATCGACTTGTGTCATTGTAACACCCCTACCGGCCTCGCCCTTTCGGGTGGCGGGTAGTGTGATCCTTTACTTATATTCAAATTTAAACTATTTATCCCAGGCTAATTTGCGTTACACATCAGAGTATCAGCAGCAGAGCATTCATCGGTTTGGACAATAATATACCGATAAAATAAAGATACAAAAGATAAGTTTACCCTAGAGGGTTTAACATACAATCATCCGGATATTAGTGCCCGAACAGGCCAAAAGAATATACTACGGTCATCCGGTAACCAAAATAAACGTGTATCCAAAATAAATCACCAACATCTACCACCACTCTAGTCTTGCTCCGGAGCCTTACCTCTGTCACCCTGCTCCGATCTAGAAAAAGCGCCGAGAGGGCTAAAAGGGGCTGGGATTCAAAATTGAATCCCAGAGTAACCGTTAATTTCATATAAAATGTATAACAAAGCATGTAGGCAACCATGAACAAAAATTCAAACCACATCTCATTCAGTATCATGCACACAGCAAGGCACACAGCCAATCCGGAACTAGCAGTCCTAATAGCACACAGCACAGACTGCAGCAGTCCTAATAGCACACAGCACAGACCACGGGCACGGCACACAGCAAGGCCCGTTTATGCACACAGCATGTTCGGTTCCATAGCGCTTGGAAGAAAAATGGATGATAACCAAATGTATGCAATATACATGGTAAAACATACATACACAAGTCACACAGAGTATATGAAGATTAAGGTTACTACCTGGTAGTCGACGTACTACATCTAAAAATTATTTTCTCCGGTGCAAGATACAATTAGACCTAAAATAATAAAATATAAATATAATTAAAATTCACCTCACTAAATATTTCCTTTGATGATCTAAGATAGGCCCAATCCATATGTCCATATTTACTAGATCCCTTTTCTTATTAAGGAATTTAATATTGGCCTAAAATCCTCTATTTTCGTCACTATTCAGAAACTTTCAGCAATGAAAGACTGATTTTCAAAAATTCATAATTAAAAATAGAAAACTCATTTTGGGTTGATTCCAAAGCCCAAATGACCCTTAGTATGTCTATCTTCAACCAAAAATACTATCTTGGGCCAGACTTAATCGAAAATCCATTTATAGTTCAAAATGTCTCTGCTGTCCGAAATCAAGTCCAGGATCAGAGGGTCATTTTCAAAAATTAATTTCTCATAGTCCAGAACTTGAAAAATTACATATTATATATCAAAATAATCCTTGAGATGTCTAATTTCTCCCTGTAAAATTTCATAATTTTCCAAGTCCATTTACTAAGTCAAAATCCATGAAATATTCGACTGGTTCCCAGAAATTTCACAAATCTGTCACCAACGTTTTTCTTACACTTTCATCTAGGGTTCCAAAATTTTTGATCCAAGTTCATCCTTATACAAAATCTCATTTTAAACACTTTAGAACCCTCAAAAATACTAAAATCAAGTCATATCATCAAGAAAAACAGCTGCACGAAAATTCCTTATTTAATCCACAAAATACTAAACTTTCATTCTAACCTCGTATTCTCCATATACTAGCTTTAATCTACCATTTCAGTCCATAAACTTTAACTTCAAACCTTTGTTCATATTTTTCATTATTCAATCAGACCCAAAAATAAATATGCATGCTTATAGAAACATTTATTTTGAAGCTTTACCACCAAAGAGAAACATAAGAAGGTTCATAGATAACTTACTTGTCTTAGGACCCAAACTTCCTTTGATCTTTGCTCCTTTCCTTCTTTGTTTTAAACACCCAATACACTTAACATTTTCCTTAAATCATCAAGAAGAGGATGACCTTTAGTAACTTCACCACTTTAGAAAAATAGTAGAGAGTAAATCGGAGTTCTAAGACCATGATACTTACCTTTGCTTCAACTTTCCTCTTCTTGCTCAAGCACTCTTATGCTCTCATGAATGGAACTACTTGCTCTCTCTTTTCCTCTCTTTTCCACCGAATAGGCAGCCAAAATGAGGGGGAGTTGGTCCTTTTAAAATGATCAATTGTTGTGTTATGATGAATTACCTTTTTGCCCATAACTTCTCTAGATAATTCCACATATTTCATGAAAGATCTTCCTTCCTCCTCTCTCTTTGTGCAGGCCGAAAATGGGCTGTTGAGGAAGTCTAAATTGCTCTGAATTTTTCCCATTTAATGTACCCAAAATAAGTACTCAAGTGCTGAAATAATCTTATCTCCATTGTCTTATTTCTTTTTCTTCACACGTGATACTCCCTCTCCTCTTCACATCTCACTTCTAGCTCATAAATGCACCCATAGTCAAAATGCCTACCTTCTCCTTTAATTAATATTGCATTGTCCTTTCCATCCTATATTCCTTGCTCACTGATCCGGCGGTTTTGGGGGTGGTGAATACACAATTTTTTTTTCAAAAAAAATTGTATGCTCATTGGCTTCTTCCATACGTTGGAGAATTATTATGGAAGAAGAAAAAAATTGACATGCTTCTTTCCTCAACCGTACAACCTGCCTTACCTCATTAATTATATATTGTCTCATCATCAATTGCTTCTATCTTCACTCAACCGGCGGCTTAAAAGGGGCAAGTAACCTGTTTTTTTTTTTTTCTCATCTAATCTCCTTTAATCATACCTCCTCCTCTCCAAGTATGACTTGTCCATCCTTTCCCATTACCTTAGGCTAGTTGTACTCT
Organism: Acacia pycnantha; assembly: GCA_025563575.1. Classification (NCBI taxonomy): domain Eukaryota; kingdom Viridiplantae; phylum Streptophyta; class Magnoliopsida; order Fabales; family Fabaceae; genus Acacia; species Acacia pycnantha. The sequence goes on along the minus strand of JAMWYP010000089.1, from coordinate 1,315,812 downwards.
AAATAGGTCATCATCACTTTACTTACTCCTCCTTCTCTTGGGACACACGAAATATCAAAGGGAAGAGGATGATTTTATTTGATTTAATCCTATCTTCAAATAGAACCCTATCTTTTTAAGTCTTTATATTATATCATAACATAGTGTCATATTTCTCTTCTTGTGGTCGAAAATAATAAATAAATAATGAGGTAAAATACATATTTAGCTTCTTTGACATTATTTACCTCAATTTATTTATAACCAAATTTATTAATCATACTTCAAATAATTCCATATTATTTTCCCAATAATTAATTTACCCCCAGACCACTTGGTGAAAAAATTCATATATTTCATTTGCATGAAAATTGAGGATGTTACATTTCTTCTCCCGTAAAAATAAATTTCGTCCTCGAAATTTGTCTATACATTTATCATGCTCTTAGACATAAATTCTGGATATTTCTTTCTCATTTCCTCAACTGTCTCCCACGTCGCTTCCCTGGGAGAAAGCCCTTTCCAGACCACCTTCACAGAAGGGATGCTCTTACGCCTGAGCTGCTTCTCTTGATAATCAATAATCCGTTCAGGCTCTACTACAAAGGTATGATCTTCCTGTACCTCAACATCCTCATACTCAAGGACATGCTTTGGGTCTGGTTGATATTTCTTTAGCTGAGAGACATGAAAAACATCATGCAACCTACTCAGACTTGGTGGCAATGCTAACTGATAAGCTACAGATCCTCGCTTTTTTAATATCTCAAAAGGACCGACATATCGAGGACTTAATTTCTTACGTTTTAAGGCTCTTCCCACTCCAGTAACCGGAGATATCTTCAAAAATACGTGATCACCCTCATTAAATTCTAGAGGTCTCCTTCTCTTATCTGCATAACTCTTTTGACGACTTTGAGCCGCTAGAGCCTCTTTTTGATTAAGTTGATATGTTCGGAAGTTTCATCTACCATTTCGGTCCAAACAACTTCCGTTCGAGATAACTCACCCAACAAAGAGGTGATCGACATTTCCGTCCATACAGAGCTTCATACGGAGCCATCGTATACTAGCATGATAACTGTTATTGTAGGCAAATTCAGCGAGAGGTAAGTATTGATCCCAATTTCCTTTGAAATCCAAGACACAAGCACGCAACATATCTTCCAGTGTCTGGATTGTCCTCTCTGATTGTCCATCTGTCTGGGGATGATAGGCAGTACTGAACTTCAACTTTGTCCCCATTGCTTGATGTAAAGCTTGCCAGAATCGAGAAGTAAACCGAGGATCTCTATCGAGATAATACTCTTTGGTGTCCCATGAAGTCTGATTATTTCTCGAATATAAATCTCTGCCAGTTTCTCGGGAGAGTAATTGACGCTGACAGGAAGAAAATGAGCAGACTTAGTGAGTCGGTCAACGATTACCCAGATTGCATCCAAATGCCTGATCTTGGGTAGACCCACTACCAGATCCATGGTCACATTCTCCCATTTCCACTCGGGAATCTCCAGTCCCTGCAAGAGTCCTCCTGGTCGCTGATGTTCAATCTTTACCTTCTGGCAAGTCAAACATCTAGCCACATATTCTGATATTTCCTTCTTCATCCCCGGCCACCAGAATTGTGATCTCAAATTTCGATACATTTTGACCGCACTGGATGAATCGTGTATCGCTCTTGTGAGCCTCATCTAGAATCTTCTGTCTCAAATCATCTCTAGACGGCACATAAATTCGTTTCTGAAATCGGATCAACCCATTCGATGATATATCATAATCCGTTGCTTCACCCTGAGCAATTTTATCTCGAATGGATATTGCTAGATCATCCTGCCCCTGAGCTTCTTCTATTTCTCTTTCATCATCATGTATGCTACCCCGCACAGTCTTCCCGCTTAAAGCATCTGCGACAACATTAGCTTTACTCGGATGGTATTTGATCTCCAGTTATAATCTTTCAACAACTCCATCCATCTACGTTGCCTCATATTAAGCTCCTTCTGGTCAAACAGATACTTGAGGCTCTTGTGGTCACAGTACAGCTCAACGGTGGTGCCATACAGATAGTGTCGCCATATCTTCAAAGCAAATACAATCGCAGCAAGCTCCAGATCATGTGTAGGATAGTTCTGCTCGTGAGGCTTCAACTAACGAGAGGCATACGCTACAACTCTGCCCTGCTGCATCAGGACACATCCCAATCCCTGTAAACTAGCATCGCTGTAAACCACATAGGTCGACTGGATGCGGGATAATCAATACAGCGCGGTCGTCAACCTCTCCTTCGCATCTGGAAGCTCTCCTCACAACGATTGTCTAGAATATTTAATACAAGCCGCAGATGATCCTCATGTTCCTCCCGACTCTTTGAATAGATTAGGATATCATCGATAAATACCACTACGAACTGATCTAGGTACGGTCGGAAGATTCTGTTCATATAGTCCATGAAGATAGCAGAGCATTTGTCAAGCCAAACGGCATCACAAGAAATTCATAGTGCCCATACACGGTCCTCGAAGAGCTCTTCGAATATCCTCGGCTCGACCCGGCCGATGGTACCCGAACGTAAATCAATCTTTGAGAATATACAGGAACCAGATAACTGATCTAGCAAGTCGTCAATTCTAGGAAGAGGATATTTATTTTTCACGGTCACCTTGTTCAGTTCCCGGTAGTCAATACAGAGTCTCAAACTGCCGTCTTTCTTTTTCACGAATAAGACTGGGGCTCCCCAAGGCGAAACACTAGGGCGAATAAACCCCTTTTCAAGTAATTCTTCTATTTGCTTCTTTAACTCAGCCATTTCATTTGGTGCCATGTGGTAGGGCGCTTTAGAAATCGGTCCAGTACCAGGTACAAGGTCAATAGCAAACTCCACCACTCTCTCGGGTGGTAACCCACTGATATCGTCAGGAAAAACGTCGGGAAATTCCCTTACCACGAGTATTTCATCCCAGAGAAGGTTCTGACTCCGCCTGTGCCGAAAAGAAAACCACGTATCCCTGGCACCCTTGCGTAATACACTGTTCTACCTCAGTAGCAGTAAGAAAACCAAGGCTTGCTTTGGCATAAAGATTTTGGTGTTGATCAGGACAAATGACCTTTCTATTGCCAAAGTCTAGTACAACATTATTGGTTAGACACAATCATATCATAAGGCAATTCATGAACATTCAAATTCATACGTCTAACACAATCATATGCTATGAAAGAGTGATCGCTCCGAGAATCAAACAAGGCATGTAATAAACAACCATGAAAAGTAATCGTACCTTGTAGCAATTCGGGAGATCTACGTGCATCCTCCCGAGTCATAGCAAACACTCGGCCCGACTGGGGTCGCCTCTCGCCAGCTTTGTCATGGACGATCGCGACCGATATGCCACGGCTTGCGACAAACATAACGTATAATACGCCCATCGCAATTAGATCCAGGTGTGATTTCCCACATTTATTGCATGTCCGAGGCTCTGCAGCCTCCCGAAATTTGACTCGACTGATCCAGATTGAAAAGGCTTTTAGAACTACCACGATTCTTATTCCATGGCCCTTTTCTTTTCTGAGAGGAGCTTCCATGATTAGAGTCACTACGGGGAAAAGGTCTCCTGGAAGCATATAATTCCTTCAGGTTCCGTTCAACAATTCTACACTCTTCTACAGCCTGGCTTAACACATGAAACTGTCTAGCTATAAGCTTTTCCCTGATCTCAAACTTCAAGCCGCGAAGCAGGACATTCGCTAAGCTACTCTCAGCATTGGGATTTCTATGATAGGTGGAGTAGCGGGACAGTCGAGTAAACCTGGCATAATAATCTTCAAAAGACTCGCTATCTCCCTGCTTGATACTCAGGAACTCTGACTCCTTAGCGATACGGATGGAAGGAGGATGGTACTGTTCGTTGAACTTATCCTGGAACACCTCCCAAGTGATAGGAACATTCTGAGCACGTAGAGTCAATTCTGTATTATGCCACCAGCGGTCGGCGTCTCCCTCTAGCTTATAAATGGCCAATCGGGCCTTCCTCTCTTCCGGCACTCTAGGACTGAAAGATTTTCTCGAGACGGAGAATCCAATCTTCCGCCGCCTCAAATCTACCACGGAAAACGGTGGCTGCTTGTTTACAGAATTTAGATACCCAGTAGATTGATGTTTCTGCTGCCCTATTATTAGGGTGGTCTATCTGCGACTCTTCCTGTTCATTATGATTACTATCGTTGTTGTTGCCATTATTCTCCTCAGTCTCATGATCCTCGGACCTTTGGTCTTGACGAGCCCTGATTTCATTTATTTCCGCTCGCATTCCTTGTATCATATTCCCCTGCTCTCGAATCAATCCCATCATCTCTCGTATCAGATTATTATCTTGAGGATTAGGAATTTGTGTCTCCGGCTCTCGCCTAGGTCTACCCGGTCCTTTGCCTCTTGCCATTGCAATATTGAACTTAAAGCAACGAAAGAAAATATTATTTCCACACATTAATATCAATTGCAACCATAACCATGAAATGATAATCAACCAAGCTAATAATTCTTATAATAATACGCTAATTCATAACATAACATTAATCCAAAATATTAAAGCATCCATGACTCTTCTTCGCCTTTGATAGTATCTACCCAAAATGTCTGTCCATCATTTTTCCTATACATCTAACCATAATTATATTAGTTCAAATTATTTATCACAGTAACCAAAATAAACGTGTATCCAAAATAAATCACCAACATCTACCACCACTCTAGTCTTGCTCCGGAGCCTTACCTCTGTCACCCTGCTCCGATCTAGAAAAACCGCCGAGAGGGCTTAAAAGGGGCTGGGATTCAAAATTGAATCCCAGAGTAACCGTTAATTTCATATAAAATGTATAACAAAGCATGTAGGCAACCATGAACAAAAATTCAAACCACATCTCATTCAGTATCATGCACACAAAGAAGGCACACAGCCAATCCGAACTAGCAGTCCTAATAGCACACAGCCTGCATCGCAGCAGTCCTAATAGCACACAAGACAGATCGCGGCACGGCTGACACAAGAAGGCCCGTTTATGCACACAAGATGTTCCGGTTCCATAGCGCTTGGAAGAAAAATGGATGATAACCAAATGTATGCAATATACATGGTAAAACATACATACACAAGTCACACAGAGTATATGAAGATTAAGGTTACTACCTGGTAGTCGACGTACTACATCTAAAAATTATTTTCTCCGGTGCAAGATACAATTAGACCTAAAATAATAAAATATAAATATAATTAAAATTCACCTCACTAAATATTTCCTTTGATGATCTAAGATAGGCCCAATCCATATGTCCATATTTACTAGATCCCTTTTCTTATTAAGGAATTTAATATTGGCCTAAAATCCTCTATTTTCGTCACTATTCAGAAACTTTCAGCAATGAAAGACTGATTTTCAAAAATTCATAATTAAAAATAGAAAACTCATTTTGGGTTGATTCCAAAGCCCAAATGACCCTTAGTATGTCTATCTTCAACCAAAAATACTATCTTGGGCCAGACTTAATCGAAAATCCATTTATAGTTCAAAATGTCTCTGCTGTCCGAAATCAAGTCCAGGATCAGAGGGTCATTTTCAAAAATTAATTTCTCATAGTCCAGAACTTGAAAAATTACATATTATATATCAAAATAATCCTTGAGATGTCTAATTTCTGCCTGTAAAATTTCATAATTTTCCAAGTCCATTTACTAATTCAAAATCCATGAAATATTCGACTGGTTCCCAGAAATTTCACAAATCTGTCACCAACGTTTTTCTTACACTTTCATCTAGGGTTCCAAAATTTTGATCCAAGTTCATCCTTATACAAAATCTCATTTTAAACACTTTAGAACCCTCAAAAATACTAAAATCAAGTCATATCATCAAGAAAAACAGCTGCACGAAAATTCCTTATTTAATCCACAAAATACTAAACTTTCATTCTAACCTCGTATTCTCCATATACTAGCTTTAATCTACCATTTCAGTCCATAAACTTTAACTTCAAACCTTTGTTCATATTTTTCATTATTCAATCAGACCCAAAAATAAATATGCATGCTTATAGAAACATTTATTTTGAAGCTTTACCACCAAAGAGAAACATAAGAAGGTTCATAGATAACTTACTTGTCTTAGGACCCAAACTTCCTTTGATCTTTGCTCCTTTCCTTCTTTGTTTTAAACACCCAATACACTTAACATTTTCCTTAAATCATCAAGAAGAGGATGACCTTTAGTAACTTCACCACTTTAGAAAAATAGTAGAGAGTAAATCGGAGTTCTAAGACCATGATACTTACCTTTGCTTCAACTTTCCTCTTCTTGCTCAAGCACTCTTATGCTCTCATGAATGGAACTACTTGCTCTCTCTTTTCCTCTCTTTTCCACCGAATAGGCAGCCAAAATGAGGGGAGTTGGTCCTTTTAAAATGATCAATTGTTGTGTTATGATGAATTACCTTTTTGCCCATAACTTCTCTAGATAATTCCACATATTTCATGAAAGATCTTCCTTCCTCCTCTCTCTTTGTGCAGGCCGAAAATGGGCTGTTGAGGAAGTCTAAATTGCTCTGAATTTTTCCCATTTAATGTACCCAAAATAAGTACTCAAGTGCTGAAATAATCTTATCTCCATTGTCTTATTTCTTTTTCTTCACACGTGATACTCCCTCTCCTCTTCACATCTCACTTCTAGCTCATAAATGCACCCATAGTCAAAATGCCTACCTTCTCCTTTAATTAATATTGCATTGTCCTTTCCATCCTATATTCCTTGCTCACTGATCCGGCGGTTTTGGGGTGGTGAATACACAAGTTTTTTTCAAAAAAATTGTATGCTCATTGGCTTCTTCCATACGTTGGAGAATTATTATGGAAGAAGAAAAAAATTGACATGCTTCTTTCCTCAACCGTACAACCTGCCTTACCTCATTAATTATATATTGTCTCATCATCAATTGCTTCTATCTTCAGTCAACCGGCGGCTTAAAAGGGGCAAGTAACCTGTTTTTTTTTTCTCATCTAATCTCCTTTAATCATACCTCCTCCTCTCCAAGTATGACTTGTCCATCCTTTCCCATTACCTTAGGCTAGTTGTACTCTAAATAGGTCATCATCACTTTACTTACTCCTCCTTCTCTTGGGACACACGAAATATCAAAGGGAAGAGGATGATTTTATTTGATTTAATCCTATCTTCAAATAGAACCCTATCTTTTTAAGTCTTTATATTATATCATAACATAGTGTCATATTTCTCTTCTTGTGGTCGAAAATAATAAATAAATAATGAGGTAAAATACATATTTAGCTTCTTTGACATTATTTACCTCAATTTATTTATAACCAAATTTATTAATCATACTTCAAATAATTCCATATTATTTTCCCAATAATTAATTTACCCCCAGACCACTTGGTGAAAAAATTCATATATTTCATTTGCATGAAAATTGAGGATGTTACAGTCATCTTGACTTGGAAGGCTGTGGCATACAGAGGATGCCAAAGTATATGGGAAAGTTGAATCAACTCCAAACAATGAATCAATTTGTAGTGGCAGAGAAAGGAGGATCAAGTATAAAAGAATTAGGGGCCTCAAAGCACTTAACAGGTTCACTGTCCATCTCAAATAGGAACTGGATTAAAGATGTTGCAGATATGAGGGATGCCAATTTGAAAGCAAAGTAGTTGTGTACATTGAAGTTGTTGTTTGGGCGGTAAATTACAGTCATAACGAGGCACAACACCAAGAGCAGGTATTGGTAGCACTTGAGCCAAATCACAATGTAAAAAATCTCACTGCTGAAGGATACAGAGGGACCAAATTTCCAAAGTGGCTTGCTAGAGCTCTACAATTTTTACCCAATATGGTGTCTTTATGGTTGTGTGATTGTACCAACATTGTGAACTTACCACCACTTGGGCAGCTACCTTCCCTCCGGAAACTCACGATTGCAAAATTGGATGGGATAGGGGTGATAAGTGAAGAGCTGTATGAGAATGGCTCCCCAATTGCTCCATTTCGTTGCCTTTCTTATTTAAAGTTTGATCATATGATAGAATGGGAAGAACGAGAAATATGTTATGAAGGTGAGAGTTTCCCATGCCTTAAAAAACTTCATATAAGTAGGTGCTCTAGACTGATCGAACCATATTTTTATATGATTTTTTATTATTAAATTGGGACTCTTGATGCATTTTGTTATAGTTATTGGGCTTAAAATGCCTTTCTCGTGATAAATTGAGATTAAGAGTAAATACATTAAATTATGAATAAAAAGGGTAAAATTGTCAAAAAAAATTGTAGTTACTCTTAATCATCGATTTTTATGAGAATATTTAATGTTAGATTAATTATTTTTATTGTAGATGCTTGAAGAAATTTGATCAAATTTGAAAATGGAAGTTTGAGCTCAAGTTATAAACTTTTCAGTTTAGTCCCTCTGCGAAACATTTTAAAAATTTCAATTAGGTCGCTGCACTTGAAACTGTGCGTTTTGATTTTTTTAGGTCAGCTCCCTTTATTCATTGAAGATAGGAGACGCGATGAAGAAAAAGCTGGGCGCCGCGAATTGAAAAAAAACGAGAGAGGGAGACTTTGGACGAGGATTCAGCGAACGACTTTCCACTCTTCACCCTCATCCCTCTCGCCGGTGGCTTCCACCTCCTCCTTCGTCGCCGGCGAGCGACCTTCTTCCCCACCAGGAACGGAACCAGCGGCTGCGAAGACGGAACAGAACCAGAGAGCTTCGACTGGGACCTCTTCCTTTCTTCCTTCATCGTCTTCCTCCACTCTCACACCCACAGAGCACTATTCGTCCTTTCTTTGAATTTTCCGGCGAGTTCTTGAATTTTTCGGTGATAAATTTCCAGATTCCGGCGAGATTTTCCTGCATCCGGCGAGTGTTCTGATGGTCATGTGTGGCTGATTTATTTTGGTACTTGGAGATGGATTTTGACTGGAGTTTCAGAGCTAATTTAGGGGAGTTTATTTTGTTCAATCTATTTTCTCTAATTATATTTGGATTTCCTAGTTTTTGGGATGTTGGTTTGTATTGTTGAGACTTAGTTTACCCGTTTGAATAACTTTGTGGATTGAACCTATGTGATTGGATTTAATTTTGGTAGCTTGTTGGATTTATATATATGTATTTCCTTATTGATTCAATGATATTGTGCTTTCTACGTGGTATTGTTAAATAGTATGATTGAATTGGATTAATTGAGTGGCGTGGTATCGCATTCATATCAAGAGGAAGCAAGTTGCATTAATTTAATCCTAATCACACACTAAGTGGTTTTAAACAATATCTCAAGAGATAGTAGTTAGCTACGGTAGTAGGAGCTACTATTAATTAGGAATATTGGACTCAAGTGGTATCTTGGGGTTTATCATTTAGACTTAGTGAAAATTTACTCCTATATTTAGTTGAACTATTATAGTCACTATTTCATTTCCAAGAGCATTCATACTCATTTTCATACTCCATTCCATTTTATAAAGAAAATACCAAAAAAATAGTTTAGCATTTAATTTAATTGCATTCTAGTTTTAGTTCATCAATTCAAAAATCCAAAACCAATTTTCCCCTTGTTTTAATTGCATTTGCATGCCATTTAGATTACTTAGGATTCAATAAAAGGCTCCTCGAGAGAGAGATAACGATCCTAGGTTTGCCTATACGCAATCTTTGATTTATTTTTAATTGTGGACCTCAAGGCTAAAGACAAAAAGGCCCCCATCATAGACTGAAAAAATCTCTGCCTCAACACCTTCCTTGTTTAAAAACACTACGCATTGAGCATTGCAAGAATTTGGAGGTGACACTTCCCAAGTCCTCTTGCATGGAAAAGTTGTCTTTAAGTGGTGTTGAGAAGATAACAGTAAAAGACATGCCCACATGGAGCTCCTAAAACGTGCTTCCACCCCTTCATGACCTAACTTTATTTAGTTGCCGAGCAATGGAATCACTTCCCCAAGGAGGTATGCTTTCCAGCCTCTGACGTCTTTCAATCCAGTGGTGTTCCAAAGTCATTGCGTCAGGTAGGGATTGGGGTTTGCATGAGTTGTTGTCTTTGAAACAACTTGAAATTGGTGGCATTAAAGATATGGAGTGCTTCCCTAAAGAGGGATTGTTGCCACCCAACCTCCGTTCTCTTTCATTCGCTTACTGTAAGAATATGAAAAGAATAAACCATAGGGGTCTTGTCCACATCCATTCTCTCACTTCCTTATCTTTTATATCTTGCCCAAGGATGAGTTTTGAGGGCATGCGAGAAGATGGTTTACCTCCTTCCCTTTCTCATTTATTAATTAAATATTGTGAATTGCTGAAGGAGAGGTGTGAAAAGGAGAAAGGACCTGATTGGCCTATAATTGCTCATATCCCTCACATAGACATGGAGTGGCACTAAAGGTATTTCCTCTATACTTTGCTCCCCTCCGCCCCCCACAACACACACACATACATAAAAGATGCTCATATTAATTAGGTTGCACAATAAATCTGTAATTATTTAGAGTTATGAATCACAACCCCTATTGTGTCACCTCTATTTTACCCGCCATTACATTTTTTTTTTTTTTTTTTTGTGATACATTAGATTTAGCTTTTATATGTTGCACTCAATATCTTATTTTGTATGGTTTTAATTGAAGTTATATTATGCTGATTTCTATACGGAAGCAAAGAGGGGTATTTGTTCTTCTACATTTTCTATGAATTTACCAAAACCATCGGTATTTTAATTTCTTATCCACAAGAACTTTATGCGCTATTGTAAAGCTCATCCTTTATGTATGCAAACAATACAAAAAATAAAATAAAATAATAAATCATCTTATTATGTTATTTTAATCTCTCTGCATGTGCTACATTCAACTCATATCATTTTGTTTCTAGGACATTTAGTCCTTCCGCAGTTAACACGGTATACTTGGTATGTTTGTGTTACTACGTGTTTGTTACTGAATGCTGTTATTTGGTGTTTTTCCTAATTATGATTGCATACATATACCGTTTATGCATTACATATGAGATTAATGGTTACTCTGGGATCCATTTATGAATCCCAGATTTTTGTAGAGCATCAGGAAGTACTTCAAGGGCTGTATCTAGAGAGAAGGGTAAAAATGCGGAGCTGGAGTAGTTGGAGTTGATGGTGGCAGAAGATTTATTTTGATTTTTTTTTTTGTTGGATAAGTACTGTATATTCTTTTGGCCTTGTAGGCACTGGTAGATGACTGTATATTTAACTCCTTGAGGATTATGTTTTTGCTACTTACTTTTAATTATACTTGTATTGTCTGAAATTCAACCGGGAAATGCTCTTCCGCGTTAATCTCTGATGCATGCTAATAAGTAGTAATTAGATTATATATGGTAATTATAAAAAGGAATCCCTCTATCTGCTACCCGAAAGGGCGAGGCTGGTAGGGGTGTTACACTCGAGCCTCTATGTTTTGTTAAAGATAACAAAAATGATAATAAGCAAAATGCTTGGTTACCTTTAAGTTTTCCAGTGTCACCCATTCCAGTGCTCTGGATCTTTGTTAGTAATATTGTTTGAACCCTAAATAATTACAGCTACATCGTAATTACTAATTAGCAACAACAAATTCTTCTTCACTAAGATTTCTAAACATCTCTTTGTATTATAAACAATATTTGGGTGAATCTATGCCTGAGAGTTTGTAAATTTGGAATTGTTTTATTTTAATTCCAATAAAAAGCAACTCACACCTATCATATTAAGCAAATATCTTAATCAAAGATATTTCAAGAAATCACTATACCATTCCAACAACTTATCTTTGTTTGCTGCTTACCCTCACATGATACATTAAAATTTCATGACAGATGTAGATTTTTTAAACCCACAATTACTTTTACACACAACTATTTCAATCCATCCCTACTTCTCACTCTTGATATGCGAGATATAATTAAAGAAACATTTTATTAGGACCCTATATAGAGTATAATTGACAGTCAGTTCTATTTTTTAACTCATTGTTTCATGAATAGTGAGTTTAAGTTAAATATATTTATGCCACCAAAATATATTCATATATAAAGTATAGCTTGGATTACTCAGGCCTTAACCCTCTGCCTGAATAATGATTCATCAGAATGAAAGGGAACCATACCTTGGATTTTAGCATAGCTGGATGAAGTAGCAAGTAAACAACACATGTTCTTTTAATTTTCCAAATGAAAGACCTTGCAAAAAGAGAAGGGAAATAAAGTGTAAGGACGAAATGTCTCTGCTGCACACCAAAAAAAAAAAAATCGAAATAAAAAACATTTCGAAAGGGGTAATTTAATGAATAGAATCAACAACCATTAAGGCTCATGCTTACAAAATTGTGTATATCAATATGGAGAATATCTTATAGCGTTGCTTTGTTTGCTGGCCATCATTGGGTTTGGTCAAATACACATTTAGCTACAAATTTTTGGTAAGCCAGAAGTTTTACTAAACTCCTAAAAGAAATGAAAGAATAGTGAAGCCACCATTGAATGGATAAGAACAAAAAGAAGCAGCACACAACAACAAAGATTGTCTGCATAGTACATGCTTCACATGCATACTTAAGATATACCCATTTATTTATGATTTTTTCCGGAATGAATTACTTTATTTCTTTGAAAAAAACATGAAGAAGAAGAAGAAAGGTCGATTATTTACCTGAATGAAGCTGCACTAAAGAGAAAGTGTTTGGAAGCAAAGAAATGGTGAGCATGGAAGTAGAGCCGAAACAGATCTGGTGGAGAGAAGGCAAAGAAATGAAGAGAGAGAAATAGAGAGAGTTTCAGACATTTGAGAAGAAGCTATCTTGTGAGATAAAACCAGACAAAATATCATTTCTTGGTGTTCTCTCTGCTTGTGCTCATTCTGGGTTTGTAACCAGGCCTTCATTACTTCAAACTAATGACCCAGGTGTATCAGATTGACCCTGAAACAGAGTACTATTCCTGCATAGTGGATCTTCTCGGTCGATACACGAGGCCTTCGAGTTCTTAAGGTCTATGCCGATTGAACCAGAGGGAAACACATTGAGCTTTTGTTGGATCTTGCAAAGTACATGAACATATGATTCTGGCTAAATGGGCTGCAGAGAAATTGTTGATGATAGAGCCAAAGAAGAGTGTGAATTACAGTGTGATGTCTAATATTTATGCCTGTTATAAGCGTTGGTTTGAAGTGGAAAGATTACGCAGAAAGATTACGCAGAAAGATTACGCAGGAAAAAATTTTAAAGAGTGAATTTTTTTCCAAAAAATATCCACGGAGAAAACTACCAGTTGCGTTCCTCGCAAGATTACAAGGGCATTGACACTTATGTCCCTTCTAGTTCTAACGCATCGGAGAGATTAATTTCGGAAGAGAAATTAAAATAATGCGGGGAATGAGAGTGAGAGAGAGAGAGAGAGAGGAGGGACCTTTCATTTGCGGGGAACGACGATCATGGCGGGAGTGACGACGTCGTTCTGGTACAAGTCACCGGCGACATAGAGATCACGGTAGTCCTGATCAGACGAGTGATCGGAGAAGGTGCAGTGGAAGAAACCAGCTTGCGTTGCAGGCATGAGCATAATTTTAAAGTACAAGATGTTTGGATAGTTTGCGTGTCTAAATTTGAGTTTGTGTAGTTTAAAAAAGAAATCAAAATTATGTAAATGGCTCATAATGGTTTCAAAAAATAATAATAATTAAACACGTGTAAGTTACATTGTATAGGTCAACACCGTAGTTTTGGATGGATTAAATGAGTTTAATTTTATATTTTTCCCCTCTTTCTAAGCCTAAAATAATATTGTTTTGAGTTTAATAAAATAGCAACACATAATGTTTGTGCTTTGATAACTTTTCTTTGTTGTATTTGTGTAGTTTTACATAAAACTTCGTTCATTTACCTGAGTGTTAAAATCTTTTTTATTTAAATATCACTCTTTTCAGGATCATAAATATTATTTTTTTGTATATTTTAATTCAATTATGTTATTTGAATCATGGTTAGGTTGATCACCCCGCGATTCAGTTACAATTAGACCCTAGTTATCCTTAAATAACCACCTCGCTGGCCCGTTTAATGAGAGGCGTCCAGTTTCCAATAATCATTAACACATTTATTCTATATAATTTACATACTAAGTAATTAAGGGCTTATTTGATTGTGTTTTTAAAACTTTTTTTTTTGTGTGTTTTAAAAAAACAATTTTTTTTTTTTTGGAAAACTGTTCTCAAAAAGTTGTTTTTAAAACTAAAAAAAAAAATAAAAACAGTTTTTAGTTATTTTTTTGTCTTTGTTTTTCTAGTTTTTATTTTGAGGCTGCCACCTATCCACTATTGAACCACATTACCAGTGATGACCACCTCCATGTCATGACCTAATTTTTTGAGGCCTAATTTTCTTTAAATATATATATGTAGGGATATCAGTGCCAAGAATGATGATACAAGTGAAATGCAAAACATTTAGAGATTGTCCGCCCTGTAGATTTGGAGTCCATATCTACCGGGCGGACAGTCTCTAAATGTTTCGCATTTCACTTATACCATTATTCTTGGCACTGATATCCCTGCATATCTATATTTAAAGAAAATCAGGCCTCAAAAAATTAGGTCATCACATGGAGGTGGTCATCACAATTAATGTAGTTCAATAGTGGATAGATGGGGGCCTGAAAAAATAGGAAGTAGAAAAACAAAGACAAAAAAAAAAAAAAAAAAACTATAATTTTTTTTATTTTAGTTTTAATAAAAACAACTTTTTGAAAATAGTTTTTCAAAAAAGTTTTTTGTTTTTTTAAAACAAAAAAATAATAATTAAAAAACACAATCGAATAAGCCCTTAATTACTTAGTATGTAAATTATATAGAATAAATGTGTTAATGATTATTGGAAATTGGACGCTTGTCATTAAACAGGCCAGCGAGGTGGTTATTTAAGGATAAGTATGGTCTAATTGTAACTGAATCGCGTGGTGATCAACCTAACCATGATTCAAATAACATAATTGAATTAAAATATACAAAAAATATTATTTATGATCCTGAAAAAAATGATATTTAAATAACAAAAGATATTAACACTCAGGTAGATGAACGGAGTTTTATGTAAAATTACACAAATCCAACAAAGAAAAGTTATCAAAGCACAAACATTATGTGTTGCTATTTTCTTAAACTCAAAAAAATATTATTTTAGGCTTAGAAAGGGGAAAAAATATAAAATTAAACTCAGTTAATCCATCCAAAACTACCGTGTTGACCTATACAAAGTAACTTACACGTGTTTGATTATTATTATTTTTTTGAAATCATTATGAGCCATTTACATAATTTTGAATTCTTTTTTAAACTACACAAACTCAAATTTAGACACGCAAACTATCCAAACATCTTGTATTTTAAAATTATGTTCATGCCTTCTAGGAAAAACAGATCAGAAAAAAGGTCAGCAAACTTTGATAGAATTAATTTTAACATTGTTTACGAGTAGAATTCAAACTATATAATTCTAAGAAAAGTTGAAAGTAAGTGATGTTAAAGGAAATAGTTCATCATGCCGCATACAAGATTTTTTAACCTATTGTCATGTGCATGAGAGATTGTAAATTTGTAATTGTTTCATTTTAATTCCAATAAAAAGCAACTCACACCTTTCATATTAAGCAAATATCTTAATCAAACATATTTCAAGAAATCACTATACCATTCCAACAACTTATCTTTGTTTGCTGCTTACCCTCATATGATACATTAAAATTTCATGACAGATGCTGATTTTTTAAACCCACATTTACTTTTACACACAACTATTTCAATCCATCTCTACTTTTCACTCTTGATATGCAACATATAATTAAAGAAACATTTTCTTAGGACCCTATATGGAATATAATTGATATTCAGTTCTATTTTTTAACTCATTGTTTCATGAGTAATGAGTTAGATATGTTTCTTCCACCAAAATATATTCATATATAAAGTATAGCTTGGATTACTCAGGCCTTAACTCTCTGCCTGAGTAACGATTCATCAAAAAGAAAGGGAACCATACCTTGTATTTTAGCATAGCTAGATGAAGTAGCAAGTAAACAACACATGTTCTTTTTCCAAATGGAAGACCCTGCAAAAAGAGAAGGGATATAAAGTGTCTCTGCTGCACACCCAAAAAAAAAGCATCGAAAAAAAAAAATCGAAAGGGGAAATTTAATGAATAGAGTCAACAACCGTTAAGGCTTTGTGGTTACAAAAGTGTGTATATCAATATGGAGAATATCATATAGTGGTGCTTTGTTTGCTGGCCATCATAAGGTTTGGTCAAATACACATTTAGTTACAAATTTTCGACAAGCCAGATGTTTTACTAAACTTCTAAAAGAAATGAAAGAAGAGTGACACATTGCTCTTGACTTAGTTGCCTGAAGTTATGGTTTTTAAAACAATAACCAAAGAATAAATGGACCAAAGATATATTTACCGCCAAAGCTTAATAGGCAAATTGCATCTTTTATTTTTCCAATCTAGATTTAGATTTATGATAGCATTTATTTTTGTTTCCTGGGGATTTCCATCGCCAATTTCTTGCCCAAGATCTAGACAGCTCCTTTTTGAGTTCTAGCACCTCACAAGATGCACTAATGAAATGCATAGCCTCAAACTCAGTTTAACACCAAAAGTAATTTGCTTCCTTCTTTAATAAAGATACAACATGAGCATTAGCACCTTAGTGCAGCTGCTAAAAAACAGATTTCAAAGATCTCTTCTGCTTTCTCATACCTTCATAGTTCTGGAAGAGAGTATATCAATTTAGATTATAAGTGTTCTTTGATATGATGAACAGTATGAAGAAAAAAAAATCTGAGAGATGAGATGGAATACCTTGAGATGGAGGACTTTGATGGCGTATAGAAGGGTGGTCTGAATAATGACTACTATGAAGGAGAAACCGATTAAGAAATAGTAGACACACACATCAGGTTAAAAATCATCAATAAAAGAGAACATTTATGACAAAACTGAGACAATAGGATCGATTATAAAGAAGGAAAAAAGAAATGCACAATAAATAAGGACATGGCCAAACCATATGAATGGGAAGAAGTAGAGCATTACTGGCGCAGCAAAACCATAAGAACGGGAATAACCCACTGCAGTTTTCTTCTTTCTTGAATAACACAGGAAGAGCCCTTTTGTCTTTATCGCCTCATGTGAGGAAAAGAAACCCTATCATGAGAAATACTGCAGTGAAAAGATAAGAAGGGGAGAGAATAGGCGATTTTTGAAGAAGGAGCAGAAGACTTCCCCGACGGCAACAGACATCTGCGATAAAGGGACATGATTTCCGAGCGGCCGCGCAAAGAAGATGACATCTGTCTCCAGTGCTTTGAAGAAAATTTCAGGAAGAAGAGGAGAAGGGCAATAGTAGAGAAGGAGATGCCATAAAAGAATTATGGTGAAGTAGGAAGAAAGAAAGAAAAACTGATTCAAAGAGGGACGAGTATGGTTGCTGTTCTGCACTTCTTGCTGAGAGCAAGACGGACTATATGCAGGTGTACGTTTGCTGTGATTTTCCATTTTATGGACGAACAAAGAGACGATAAGAAGGGTGTAGGGTCTTTCCACTTGAAGGAATTTAGGTCATGTGATATACAAAAGAAAATGGCATTTTCTAAATCATAGAATAAATAAAGCAGAGCATTGGGTGGCAGTGTGGGAATAGGTTTCCATTCAAAGGGATGGACGTACTATTTTCTAAATGAAAGCGGTGATAGTGGAGTTTCCCACATTTTCTTTTTTAAAGAAGTGTGGGAATAGGTTGCCATAAAAATGAAAATGGAAGAAGAGGAGAAAGGAAATAGTAGAGAAGGAGATGCCATAAAAGACTTGTTGGTACTAAGTAAACTAAGTAATCAGCCGCATTAAATTATTTTCCATAATTATATCATTGAAACGACTCCTTATCTTTTTCTCTCCATTTGAAAGTATTTCACTTTTTGCATGTCTTGTCTTCTATAGACTCAATGATAAAGACATGGACAACAAGTGTCAAGAAATTTTGATGAATACATTGTAACTTCCGGAAGAAAAACCAAACAAAATTAAGTGGTTGTTTCTTTGTAATAAGAAAGGTAGAAAGTTAAATTTATCAAAAAAAAAAAAAAGAAAGGTAAAAGATAATAGATCTCTCACTGCAATTTAATTTGTTCTTTTTTCTGAGTGAGTGAGAGAGAGAGAGAGAGAGAGAGAGAGAAATTCAACCAAGGGTTAAGTAACAAATCCGCCCTAAAAGTTTTCACTAAGGAGAAATGTTGTCTTGGAAGTTTTCTCACGTTCAATGTCATCCCGGAAGTTTTAAAACATAGTAATGTTGTCCAAAACCGTTAAAAAATCAACATTGACCATTAACTTTTTAATGAAAAAGGGCAATGTTGCCCAAAACCGTCAAAGAATCATATTTGTTTTGTTGACAAGAATGATGATTTTGTTGTTGTTGACAAGAATCATGATATTTTGATGGGCAATATAATTGCCCTTAAGTTTAATTTGTGTGACAGTTCATTTGCAAAATTTTCCACTTAATTAAGAAAAGGGAAACATTATATTTTTACCGTAATGTTTACTTCAAATAAATTTAACTTCTTTCCTGTAATTACTATCAAAATTATCTTCTTTCTTTTCTTTTTTTTTTTATTTATCAAAATAGTGAAATGAAACTTTTTTTTTTTTTGTTATTTTAACCAAAAGATTATCAACAACTTCAATTTATATACATCAATTCAAAATAAATTCACGTACACACTGTGACGTATTTTATTAGTCTCTAATTTTTATTCTTTGCCTTCACCTCTAAAATTTAATAATATTTCGTCTGATCTTTAGTATAGACGATAGACTGGAGTTATATTAGATATATTTATAAGGCCCACCGAATACCGCCATTAACAAAGTTGAAGGTACTATTGTAAAGAAAGTTATTGATGATTTTGCATAATTTCGAGCAAAAAAAAATGATTTTGCATAATTATATTATTAAAATTAAATCTGAAATCCAAATCCAAAAGTAATTTAGAAACTGAGTTTAATTAGGATTAGATAATGGTATCTTTCATTGTACTATTGGATCCTCAAGCTGGTTCACTTGCCTTCTGTGAGCATATATAGCGACAAGACATTAGGAATAATACAGGAAATCTCATTTGAGTCCAAGTTTAATTTATGAAAAAAAAAATGTATTTTTAATTATCAATCAACATTAGAGAGACATAGGGCGGATTCGAAGTTTTGTTTTCAAAACATTTTATAAAAAAAAAAATGTTCAAAATGTATTTTAAATTATGTGTTCTGAAAAAATATTTCTGGAAAAAAAAAAATACAACATCTTATTTATATTCGATCTGTTGCTTGTTTTCTTTTTCTTTCTTTTCTACAAAATCATAGAAGAGATGGATATTATATTTTCATTAATGAAAATTATGGGAATAAAGAAAATTATCCTTTCACCTTTCAGTTTATGATTTTAAATGTTTTTTTAAAATAATGATTTAACAATATTTTTATTAAAAAAATTCAAAACTTATCTTAATTACGTCAAACGCTTGGCCCATCAATTGGTGGAGGGAGCAGCTACGGTCCACTGCAGTGGACCGTTCGCTGCGCTTTTCTGCCTAATAAATTACACCGCATGCGGTACACACACCGCATGCGGTGTAATTTATTAGGCGTTTTTTGCGCAGCGGACGGTTAGCTGCTCCCATTGGTGGAGCTCCTGTTTCAGATGATGAATTTAATTGAGTCAAGTTCATTGTACCTTGTGTGGACCTCATTATCAACATCATTTTTCCGAATAAAACACTTGATCTCCCTCTGTTTTGCAAAAATGATCAAAAAACATATTCCATATATTTTCACGACCTACATTTTTAACATTGTTAGTAATATTTTGCTGAAAATTCTTAAATACTTTTTATTAATTGAATTTTATGTTAAGAGTTTTACGTGCTTAATTTATTCTCATAATCTAATTATCTACTTCATTATCTTTTCAATTTAATGAATCTTAAACAAAAAATGTCATAATTATTTTCAAAAATATTTTCCCTAAAAAACTCCTAAACGTCTCTTAGAGTAACTGGGAATAAGAGATGGATATGCTTCAAAACCTCCTAAAGCACGTACGGATCTTGTGATTCCGTGTAAAGAAAAGAAGCGGATAACCCAAAGCAAAAATCATCAAA
Source organism: Acacia pycnantha (assembly GCA_025563575.1). Classification (NCBI taxonomy): domain Eukaryota; kingdom Viridiplantae; phylum Streptophyta; class Magnoliopsida; order Fabales; family Fabaceae; genus Acacia; species Acacia pycnantha. The sequence continues at coordinate 1,295,561 of JAMWYP010000089.1, read as the reverse complement.
GAATTGAACACCATGGTCAAAGCTTAAAACACTCATATAAGATCAGGAGCGTACCTCAAGCGGATCTGCAACCAGAGATTCGTGCTTTGAGCTGGTTCAAGCCCTAAGAACAAGGGGCTTCGTGTTGTATGAAGCTCATATGTGGTTTCTGGAAAAATGGTGAGAACCCCATCGTTATAGAACACTCACAGACACACACAGGCGCACATAAATTGGAAAGGAACAGAGCAATTCAACTCAGGCCAAACAACCATATTCATAGATGTAGAAGCAAAAAAAAAATGAAGAATTTAATTAATTAAAGACGTTAATAATAATAATAATAATAATCATCATCATCATCATCATTGTAGACTTTTCTAATTAGAGGAAATAATTAGAGAGAAAGAAGATATGAGAAATTGTGTATATTGATAATAGAGCAATAATGCTCATACAATGGTGTAGTGTGATTGTTAACAATGATGAGGGTAGGGATCCCTTTATATAGATTAGGGCCCCTAACTAACCCTCTAACTACTTTAACTAATCACTAACTAATCAATTGAACTACAACAACTAAGCCCTTAATCTAATGGGCCTTAACCAACCAATCTATTCCCTTATATTCTAACACGCCCCTCAAGTTGAACACTATTTATCTTATATGTGCTCAACTTGAACAATACAAAATACGGGGATAAGGATAATTAAATTGTTTACAATTAACAAAAATACAATACAAAACTTCTTCAATTCACAACAATCTTCCTCCATTCTTCTTTTGCTGATTCATTTTTGAACAGCTTCAATCTGGAAGCTCTTGAACTTTCTTCGCGCATTCAAGTATGAAGTCTAAGCTTCTGAACTTTCTTCTGTTGTTTTCAGTCATGAAGTCTAAGCTTCTGAACTTTCTTCTGCTACATTCGAGCATGAAGTCTAAGCTTCTGAACTTTCTTCTGCTGTTTTCAGTCATGAAGTCTAAGCTTCTGAACTTTCTTCTGCTCCATTCAAGTATGAAGTCTAAGCTTCTGAACTTTCTTCTGCTGTTTTCAGTCATGAAGTCTAAGCTTCTGAACTTTCTTCTGCTGTTTTCAGTCATGAAGTCTAAGCTTCTGAACTTTCTTCTGCTACATTCGAGCATGAAGTCTAAGCTTCTGAACTTTCTTCTGCTGTATTCAGTCATGAAGTCTAAGCTTCTGAACTTTCTTCTGCTGTTTTCAGTCATGAAGTCTAAGTTTCTGAACTTTCTTCTGCTACATTCAAGCATGAACCCCATTTAGAGTTCCTATAAGAACACATACATTCATTGCAACTTCATATTGCTTGTTCCTCTAGCCTCCATCAATACGTGCAAGAATAAACCAAATAATTCCAATGGCCACAAATAGCCACAAATGAACCAAAAATCATGAATCACTGAACAAATCAAGATGCGTCAACTAGCAAATCAGCCATTGTGCCATCTCAACTGGGTTCACCTACTCTCCCAATCTCTCACTTAGATTCTTTAAAACATTCATAATATTGTTGGTATTTCATGGAGTCTCTTCAAGGAATACTTGAACTCTAATAAAAGAATCCATTGTTGGAAAGATTTGGATGGAATGTCAATAACAAAGACCTCATCAATGTCACTCAGATCTTCCAAAAACAAAGTGAATCAATGGTTTCTTTGCAGTAGAGTCATAGTGGCAGATTAAGAAATTATATGAAATAATCTAAACATAAAACCTTGTAAACCAGTAGAGAGATGAGCATATTGGAAAACTCTTACTTTTCTATCAATATCCAGGTCAGCAGAAACATGACGAAACTTGATGAAGCCAATTGTATAAGACACTTGTGCATTAGTGAACACCCCCAAAATAATGGCTTGTTTTTTTTCTTCCGATTTGCTAAGTATTCTGCAAGAAGTACTTTGCTCACCTACTGCATCAGAACATGGTTTTCCCCCTCAAAAGTTGATTGCACATCATATTCACCCTTCAAATGACCAACATGATATTCGGTTTTATAACCTTGTCCACCATAGGCTTCACGACATTCCTGAAGAATTCGCACATTATTCCATGTAAAAATAGCCTTGTACGCACTAGAAACAACATGAATGGTTTTGTTTGATTCAGGTGTCCTTTTCATATATATCAATTTTAAGTCATTTGCAGCAAGTAAAGGCATTAAACGATGCTGATGAATTGGGTAATCAAGCAGTAGAACTTCAGGCCCATTTGGTGTCATAGAAAAGGCCCGCCTTGTCAGTGCATATCGTATGGCAATGGCTAAGCTAATCTTGGACACGTAAACAGCACCGACAGCAATGGTTACACGGCCAGAAGTCAGAGGAGCCAAGAATGCATAAATCTCTGTATCTTGAATTTTGACATTTCAAGAATTAATCTTGATTTTCCGTCGTGCGTTCTATCCTTTGGGAAAGCAAGGTTATTTTGTCTCTTCCTGGTCTCTTTCACGCACCACGCCGCCGCCTTCTGCTTCTGCAACCCAGAAAGCAACCACACCACAATCTGCTTCTTCCACAACGAAACAGGTGGTTCAGACTGTAATGCAGTCACCGAAGGCCAAAGCCACCACGCCGCCGCCAATCAGTCTTAAAGTCCTGGGCAATTTCACGAACAAGACGTTGGAAGGGAAGCTTCCTGATCAAGAAGCCTCGAAATTCGCCGTGCAAAGAATGATTCTTTCTTCTCCTCCTCCTCGCTCTGAAAGAGATGAAGGAGAGAATCTTGTACCCGACTCCAACTGATTCTGACTTCCGATCCGGATCACCCAAGAACGTGAGTCTCTCGCCTGGTTCTCCTCTCAATCGAACTTGGCAGAGTCCAGTCGATCTTGAATTTCCGGCGGCCTTCGACTGCATCTACTGAAAGCATACCGACGAACGTGACTATTCCAGTCAATCTTGGCTCGTTCCTCTTCCGGCGGCCATCGATCTGGACGGTTGATCTTCAGGGATGTGACTTTCTCGGAGAAGCAGCTCGTTCACCGGCGGCTGATCGGGGCTTTCCAGTCGATCTTGGTGGGTCGCTGGGTGCTTCCTCCGCGGTCGATCGTCGCCGGAGAGCTCAGTCGGGATTCTCAGTTCAGCAGGGGCATATGCTGGTGTACGCCTGTCGTGCCTAGAGAAAGGAAGAAATGGTCTCTTGAATCGTGGGCCAGCAAAAAAATTGGATCTTGATTAGTGGCTATACCCGACTTTGAATGGGCTTTCCCTTCTTTAATAACCGGTTAGGAATTCTGGGTATTATTTGGGCTTTCATCACACAACAAATGAGATGAGAGATGAGATCTTGATTACTAGGCTGTTGGTCTTGAAAAACAAACCTGGCTTATGATACCATGTATAAAGGGATAAGATGAATCAAATTGAATTAGCTTTACAATCAAAAAATACAAAATACAAATATTTCTTCCATTTACAATTTCTTGCAAATGCATTTTTTGCAACCTTTTGGACCTCTCCAATCTTCTCGTTGAATGGATGCTGTGTCCAAGTAAGATGCTGCTGAGTATAAGGCACTAACACCCAGTCCATTAAAGGGTACCCTGAACTGCCAACAATCCACACACCTTTTAGAAGCCCCTTCTCGGCCCTTTTATAAAGTGTAGACTTCTCTAACACTCGATCATCGGCATCAAACTAGGCCATCCAATGCACACATCTCAGAACACCCTCTTGGGTCAACCACACCTTGAACGTAATTGAATACGAAGTCTTTTGATTCCTTTCTGTATGTCTTTTATTGAAATAAGCAGCAAAACTAATCTTAGGAGCTATAATGGGGATGTATGAGGTGTACATAGACCCCACCACATTGGGTATCCGGAAATCGATTCAAATTCACCTTTGATATTCCTCAATGTTGCTTCATCGTGCCATTGTAAATACTTAGGCATCAACACGGTCTTTATGGCTCCATAAACAAACAAGCTACTCTTTGCCTGCTCCAACTTCTGAAGGTGTGTGCTCCAAGAACTCAGAAGAATTAGGTACTGTCAGCAATTCACAGGAACCAGAGAATTTCTGCTGGACAGAAGGCGTTTCATTCTGATGCTATTGTACTTCATCATGTTGAGGTGTTGAAAAGCTCCGTCAGGGATTCCGTTTTGGGTACAGATAACAACCATTGAATTCGGTCTCCTCCTTTTGAAAAACCCAAAAATTAAAGAATTCCAGAAGACCATGTCTCTATGGGGAATTTCATCAAACAGCTTTTCTGCATCATCAGCGAACCCCAGGCTAATGTAACTAGATACTAACTGATCCCCAATGAAACCATCTCTGTAATTCAAAGATTTGAGCACTCGAGCCTGAATCGCCCTGTTTGGCATTGCTGGTCAACTTCTTCAAACAGCCGGAACCCTAACACCAGACACTGCTTTGTTTCTTTGATTCGGCAACGTCATTCGAACCCAAATTACCAGAAGAGGCTAAATGAACCCCAATTAATAGAGGAGCACATTTAAGATAAATAGTGTTCAACTTGAGGGGGCGTGTTAGAATATAAGGTGAGATTAGTTGGTTAGTTAGCAAATTAGTTAGTCTATTAGTTAGGGAGTTAGTTAGAATCCTAATCTATAAATAGGGGGTCCTAGCTAATATGAAATAAGGGTCATAATGTACTAATTGTCATTGTGAATAATACATTTTTTGGTTTCTCCCTAATTATTCTCTCCAAATTAGTTTAGTTAACATGGTATCAGAGCCAGGTTTTAAGTGGAGCTAGATAATCAAGAAGCCCACCATGAGTCCAAGAAAATATTATCTAATCGTTCATGGACTTTTTTGCGTTAATGTGACACAGGGCTTGCAATTCAAGAAACGAGCCCAAGATTCATTATCTTTATTAGTGTCCATCATCAGATCCGTGAAGTGCCTCTTGGCCCACATTCAGAAACGACGCGGTTTCAAGATCCTGTCAAGAATTGTGGAGATTAGCTGGTGTAATTAGCCTCCACCTGACCCGAGAGACCATCCGACGGAAGACCCACAGCGATTTCAGCGACCCACCACGCAACCGGCACCGGCACGCACGTCCGTCCTCTATCTATTCACCTACCCAGATCGAAGAACCAGGAGTGAAAATACCGATTCGAAGAAAAAGAAAGCTTCGACGGTGAGCATCCCCAAAGAAGATCCAAGATCGACGACTTCCTCAAAGGATCTCGGTGAGCATCCCCACATACGGCGCGACACCTCCAAAGAGGGGAGAAACGACGCCGGCGAAGAGGCAGAAAGACCCACGTCGGAAAGAGGAAAAAAAACCCACGTCGGAAAGATCGACGCCGGCGAAGAGGGAAAAGACTCACGGACGAGATCCCAGAGACGCACGAAAGGTGAGCAGAGACGCACGAAAGGTGATGCTTCGCCCCTGCGATCTCTGTTGAAGGAAGGTTTCAGAATCAAAGAGAGGAAGCTTTCGAACGCTCCTCCGTTAATCTAGGTTCGATTAGTGTTTTTGAAATCGAAGAAACAAAAAAATTGGATCTTGATTAGTGGCTATACCCGACTTTGAATGGGCTTTCCCTTCTTTAATAACCGGTTAGGAATTATGGGTATTATTTGGGCTTTCATCACACAACAAATGAGATGAGAGATGAGATCTTGATTACTAGGCTGTTGGTCTTGAAAAACAAACCTGGCTTTGATACCATGTAGACTTTTCTAATTAGAGGAAATAATTAGAGAGAAAGAAGATATGAGAAATTGTGTATATTGATAATAGAGCAATAATGCTCATACAATGGTGTAGTGTGATTGTTAACAATGATGAGGGTAGGGATCCCTTTATATAGATTAGGGCCCCTAACTAACCCTCTAACTACTTTAACTAATCACTAACTAATCAATTGAACTACAACAACTAAGCCCTTAATCTAATGGGCCTTAACCAACCAATCTATTCCCTTATATTCTAACAATCATCATCATCATCATTAAGTGCATATCGATCAGGAAATGAAACACACACACACACACATTGGAAGAAGTAAAGAAAATTACTTGTTGTTAGAATATTCGTAGAGGCGGCCTCTGCTGGAGAAAACAATTAGGGAAACTTCTGCGTCGCAGAGTACAGAAAGCTCATAGGCCTTCTTGAGAAGACCATTCCTTCTCTTGCAGAATGTCACTTGGCGATTCGTTGTGTTCTCTATCCTCTTTATTTCTATCTTTCCTCTTCCCATGATCTCTTCCTTCTTCTTCATACATACCTAACCAACATACAACACTTAAACTCGTCACACAGATCGATCTTCATGTGTGTGTGTGTAGTTGTGACATGTACAAGATCTGAAGATGGGTGAAATTCCTATGGACGTAGAAGCTGTGATCTGAATGAAAAAATATGTCTAGGGATACGACAAAAGACTGGTATAGTGCGTGGTTGATACGTTTTGAATGAAAGATCAAACAAGATCTAAGGGAAAGAACATAAGATCTGATCAGATCGTACATTAGAACCCCTCTTTTTGATATCAGATTCAGAACTCTTTTTCTTCATCTCAGGCTTTCTAGCTCAACCAACCATGGAGAAGCAGCAACAAGTAACTAAGACCGCTGTAGGGCCAAAAACAATACCCAAAAATAAACCCCCTTTGTCTTAACACAAAAATATCCAAGACTACTCTGAGCACAAGAATAATGATCAGGCCCATTTGCCTCCTTATACTTACATATTAACTCTCAATCTCTCTCTCTCTGTGTATGTGAAGAAAACTTTTCGAAGTCAAGAAAGAAAGAGATATCAAAACATGGTGTGTGTTGGGGGGTTCTTCTTCAGGGAAAAAACTTGGTTGCTGATGAGAGGGAAGAACTACAGGAGAGAAAGTAAGAAATGCAAAAAGAAGATTCTGCGATCTTGTGAGGGAAGGAAGGAACACACAGATCTAGCTAGCTAGGGAATTAAACGAAGAAGAGCGATGAGATATATGAGTGGGTTATTTCATAAATAGATCAAAGGAAGAACAAGGTCTAATGTATGTATAGATGCATAAACATAATTATAACACAGACCTGAGTTATCAGTTACCAGCCTCTCTCTCTTTCCGGCTAGTTCAGCTTTCGGAAAGATTACTAATCCCAAAGAGAACCAACTATAGCATTTTGATATAGCCTTTCCTCCCACTTCCCTCTCCCTCCTCTTTATAGCCCCCTTTCTTTCTTGGTGTAATAACACTGCTCCTTATTATGTCATTATCTCATGTAATTACCCAACCATTTCAACATGAGTTAGCCCCACGCAATTGGATCTCATCATCCCCATCTCTACAGGGATCGTTAGATTAAACTCTGACGGTTTTGATTTTTATTAACCAACAGGGTGTCGTTTTGAATCTATTTTTCTTTCAAAACTACTAAAAAAAGTAATGGTAAACAACTTAACATTTCACAAACACGTCTAGAATTATATATATGACTTCAACGACACGCACGCACGCCCACATATAATCAATCGGAGAATTTTCATAGACAGAGTTGATGACTCATTTCAAGTATGAACTACTCACAGTATATATATATTGTTACTGAATGCCAAATGATTTCTTATCCAAGCAAAATATATTATAACGAATCCAAATTAATGTTTCTGCCACGACAATTTTACAATTAGGATTTTATTAGGCTATCCTTTTGAGAGAGATATATATAGAGAGAGAGTTTTTGACGAAAAGAAAAAGAAGAGAGAGCGGGTGAAGGAGAAAGTGGCAGGAAGGGCATTAGAGTTGGATGATAATGGAGCTTTGCATGGCAAAATTCGCACCCTAAAGAGGAAAAAGTGGTTTTTGGTTTTGATCAATGATTTCTAATATTAGAAGCCTAGAGAATCTAGCTTTCATTTTCATGTTTTAACCTCATAAATTGCAAGCTAAATGGTCCCCTCACATAGAAAGAGATTTAACGGATAGATTTCATCAAGTCGGCCAGATTCAATATGCTTATCCGTGCCCCTTGGTGATAGGAGGTTTTTATATTGAATTTAAACGTGAGAAAACTACCTGTATATTATAAAATAATTTATCCGTTCCTAAGCATATATGTATAGGATATGCTTCAAAGTACTTTGTTCTCGTCATTTATATGATTAATAATTTATCTATATACGTTGTCTCACTAATTAATTACTGTTAGTCAAGACTCAAAATTTTTCAGATAAAAATTACCAGTTCAGACATCCCATTAAATACTGAAGACAATTATATATAGAATAGTAGTGATAGATATCTCTATATTTAGATAGATTTTTAAGATTAATCTTAAACTGTTGGCATAAATATTAGATTAATTAAAATGTGATAATTAATTAGATTTGTTTGTCCCTATCGAATGCTTTGTGGGATTAATGCTATTATTGATGAAATTATTCATATTTTTATTCTACTAAATATTTTATATCACCTATTGATTACGTGATATTACATATGCATGATTTATTCTATTGACTGGGATGGACAGATTATAAATTTACCTCAATCTCTACCACTTATCTGAATTCAAGTACATCATAGTAGTGTTGCATGATTGTGCAACTCATTGATATGTTTGAATGATCTTGTTTTGGTTAGTTATACTTGGTCTCTAGTGACTGATTAAGGTAGGGAAAATCCAGATATGGCATCTGATGCATATTACGATAAAGCTTTGTGGTTATTGTTTTAAATTTTAAAAATATTTAAACTGTTCAAAATATGTACAGACCGAGTTGTATTGCGTTATAGAATGGAATGCGAAATAAAAGCAGAAAATTGCAGGGTCAGCATTGATCAGGATTGCTGTATATGGACTGAACATAAATTAAAGAAAGTGGGAAAATGAGTTAAAAATAACACAAATTAAAATAGAAATATGGCGATTGGGACAACGCGTATGTGTGTGTATATATACTATATATTGACATTTTGCCCTAAAAATCCATCTTGTCCTACAATTATAGCTTTTTCATAATGGAAAAAAACATCCAAATTTTCAATTATAAGACCCCACTTGCATACAGGTTACTCAGATGGCAAATTTGTAGCTTCACAGAACCAAAAGTAGTTTCACATATTTTGAAGGTCGCAGATGCTTTTTTCAATTAACATGCATTAATTAAGCGAAGAATGAAGACAAAATTAAAGTGAGGAAAAATTGTATACTTTGAATTTGATCCACATCTTCATCTTTAATATCTTTCTTTTGTATGTTTACTACCTTAATGTACATTAACTATTGCAAACTTTTCTTCTAATTCTCCCTCGTACAAATTTTCTTTCTTTCATACATATGATTTGATATATTCTATCCCCCCCCCCCCTCTCCCATTGATTTATCTAATGATGTGGAGCTACGGTTGATAATTACTGAGAGGCTGCGTTAAACTCTAACATTTATTGTTGTGTAATAAAAATTATTTAATTAATTAACTAACACAACCTTTGTTCTTGATGTTTTTCACTCAACCTATGACAATATTTAAATAAATATTTTTTAAAAACTCCCCATCTTATGATATATTTGGTCGGATGAGCATCATCCAACTTATCTTTTATTTTAAGAAATTATTTAAAGAGGAACCAGATTTGTTTAGACGCTTTGATAGAATTGAAGAATTCATTTTAGATTTAGTGTGTTCAATTCATTTTAGGTTTAGTATGTTTAATTAACACATGTAATGTCAAAAGCCATTTTAACAAGTTCTTTTTTTCAAGTTTTGACATGTTTAACTGACATACCTTTTTAAGCAAATTGCAGAGTAAATTTGTGAATGCAAAAATTTCGTTTTCCTTTGGTACGATAAAGGTAGATGGTTTGAGTTTAATTTTTTTATAAAATTATTATATAAAAATAAATAAATTTCAACTGTTGAAATTTAATTGGTACAATTCACAACTGTAGTATAAGAAATTTTGGGTCAAGGCGCATCGAGCACTCCGAAGTATTTTTCTAGATGCATCGAGTGCCCTAAGGTATTTTCTAATGCAACCAGCACCTTAAAGTATTTTAATTTGTCAAGTGTACCTAAAAATCTAAAATATGTTTTTTAGGTCCATCGAATACTATAAATTAATATTTTTTTAGTGCATCCAAAAAGTATTTTTTTTAGGTGTATCTAGTACACTAAATTATCCAAAATTTTAAGTACAAAATTGTATTAAAAGGTACTTAAAGGTGGTGGATGCACCTAAAAAATACTTCAGGGTGCAAGCAAATCTTAATCCTTTTTAAAAAATAAAAAATATAATTTTGAAAAATATTAAATCTAAACTATGAGAAGAAAATTAAAAAAAAAAAAAAAGAGGATGATCTGCTTCCATATTTGCATATTTTCGTTGAGTTTTGGAGATATGATTAATGCCATAAACATCTCTCACATCAAATTTACAAGATAATTTATATTTAATGACATATAATTTAGAAAATAATTTGATAATAGCAATAAAATTAGCAAAAAGACTAGTATAATACTCCCTCATGTCCTAATTATAAGAACTATTTACCAGAATTTGGAGAGATTAAGGAGAGAAGTTAAATTAGTTAATTATAATTATTTTCTGAAAATACCCCTGCTTAAAATTTAGAATGACATAAAAGGCAAAATTTGTGAATAAGAGTTGTAAATCCTGTTCGCCTCGCAAGTGTACGAGATTCGCAAGTAATAAAGTGATAAATAAAGTATCGTTCCCACGAGGATTTGTTTAACAAATTGGTCAAACAAGAGGCTTAGTGAATTTCATCAAGTTGAGCTAAAACAAAGTTTTGATTTGGAATGAGAATTTTTAAAGACTATTTCTAAAACATAAAATTGATAAAGGCAATTGATTCTTTAACTTCAAGGATAATTGAGCCTAGGGCTCTTTTTCCCCTTTTGCATTTCATAAAACTTGGTTAATTTCCTCTCTAGTAGTATTTCAATACATATATGTGTTAGTCTAAGGTTAAAACACTTCACCCGCTCTCTCAAGTCAAAATCAAGTTTCTCTTCTCATTAAAATGCACAATCTCTTGCTACAATTAATGAGAATCAATATTTAAGCAACAACCCTAATGTGACAATGCAAGGTTAGTAAATATATCTCTATTTTACCAACAAACCATCCATTTATCAAGTAAACTTCAAGACAAGCATGATTTCAATCAAGTTCTACACCTAGATTAGATTAGCTCTCTCAAGTCAAAACCTAAGTGAATAAATCATCTAAATGGAGGCCAATCATTTAGAAGCATTAAGCCAAGGTCAAAATCACACATACATATATTAATCTACCAAAAGAGAGGAATATTCAAGTATTAATCCATACAAAGGGTCAAAAGAACCCTAGAATGAAAGGGAAATTAGCCAAGCATGGCTTTAACAAAAATCACCACAGCAAGCATAAAATCAGAGTTAAAGGCAGAATAAAAATCAAAGGGAAGGGGAACAAAATAGAGTAGAGTTAAGAACACAAGTGCTCCCTCTTCCAGTGTGCTATACGCCTCTCTGCTCTGTCTATCGTGCTCCACTGTGCTGCGCCCCCTCTGTTTCTCGTTCTGTTTCCGCGGCTCTGCCTCGTTTCTCCGCTTCTCGCCCTCTGTTCTCTTTTTCCAATTTTCCAATCGTGCTCTGTGCGTCGTTCGGCTCCTCTGCAATTCAATTTTCTTTTATGACGCTCTCTCCCCGAAGCTTTTTGTCTCCAGCCGACCCTCTAGCTTTTTGGACTCAATTAGGTTTCTTTTCTTCAATCCGTGGGCCCTCTTTTTTCTATTCACTTCTTCCATTCCGTCAAACAAATCTGGGCTCCTTTTAAGTAGCTTTTAAACCTTCAATTGATTCAAACCGTGGGCCCCCTTTTGTCTATTCCATCACATTATATCTTGTGCAGAACGTCCTTATTCTGATTATGAAAAGTAAAAGTTATATAATAATAATAATAATAATAATAATAATAATAATAACAATAATAATATAATATTTATTTCCTAAACTCAAAACTTTTATTTAAAATTGAAATCCCCAAATAATGCATCCAGATTGATATCTCTTAAAATCTCAATAAAATATCTTCAATTTAGTATTAATGACTTCCTAAATACATCAAAATATGTCTCAAATCTATTAAAAATAGGAAGTCATCAATCCCCACAAGTCATGGATCAGGATTCATATTAATTCAGATATATATCACATATGTCCCAATTTTAAATTAAATTACAATGGTCAATAATTGTAATTCCCATAAATTAAGGACAGATTCATATTAATCTCAATGATTTGAGTTTAGTTTCTCAATAAAAATATCAGTTACGTTGATAAAGTCAATTAAATAAAAACAATGAGGATTCATTATTTATATTAATCTTCAATTTTAATTTGTCAAAAAAATAAATAAATACAGTTTAAAAAATTTGGCCAAAAATAGCATAATTAAGGTGTATATAATATTAATGAGTTGCAAAGATTACTTACTTTATAAAATATATAGGTGTATTATTAAATTATTATTGTCTTTACTTATTATTGAGGAAGTATCAATAGGGGTATTTTAGAAAGAAATTGACAAAAGTTAAAACTTGATCTTATAATTAGGACCAAAACCAACTCCAAAATGTGTTCCTATAATTAGGACCGTAGGGAGTACTTTGTTTAAGGGGAGGAAAAGAAATTGGAAAGGAATTTCTAATATTTACCTGTTTAATATAACATTTTACATTTCATTAAGTTTTTTCCACCAAACCAAACATAATATAAAAAAAAAAAACAATTATATGTATTTTTAATTATTTATCAACATGAGAGAGACATAGGGCGGATTCGAAGTTTTGTTTTCAAAACATTTTCTTAAAAAACCATGTTTAAAATGTATTTTTAATTATGTGTTCTGAAAAAATCTGTCTGGAAAATAAAAAGAAAAAACAGAACATCTTATTTATATTCTGTTGCTTTTTTTCCCCTACTAAATTATAGAAGAGATGGATATTATTTTTTCATTAATGAAAATTATGGAAATAAAGCAAATTATCCTTTCACCTTTCACTTTATCATTTTGAACAAGAGTTTTCCCTTGGCGCTTAGAAGGCAAATGGTTCTCACATCTCTCAATAAGTACGTTTTTTATAATTATACGTTTGGACAAGAGTTTTCCTTAGTTAAGGCTTGGTTTAAGAATGTATAGTTACGATTTGAGAGATTGTAATTATACACATTTTGTATCACATGAATATTCATTCGGGAAATTTTAAGTTAACCAGCATATTCTTGGGCATTTTATATCAGTTGTTCATTGTCCAAACATTAATGCATGCTCTCCGTTCTGCATTACTCTGATGTAGCACCTCAAACTCCGTTGATTTTCCTAAAACTATGTGTCAACAGACACAATAAATGGTTTGGAATTTGGGGTGTTATAAAATTATTTTCCACAATTATATCATTGAAACGTATCCTTATCTTTTCCTCTCCATTTGAAAGTATTTCACTCTTTGCATGCAAGTCTTGTCTTCTATAGACTCAATGATAAAGACATGGACAACAAGTGTCAAGAAATTTTGATGAATACATTGTAACTTCCGGGAGAAAAACCAAACAAAATTAAGTGGTAGTTTCTTTGTAATAAGAAAGGTAAAAGTTAAATTTATCGAAGAAAAAGAAAGGTAAAAGATAAAAGATCTCCCAATGCAATTTAATTTGTTCTTTTTTCTAAGAGAGAGAGAGAAATTCTTATTTTCTATTTGTTATCAAACGATGCGTGACTATCATCATCATATTTTCCAGTTAAACAATTGATCTCCCTCTGTTTTGCTAAAATTATTTTTTAATTAAAATATTCCATATATTTTCACGTCCTTACATTTTTAACATTGTTAATAATATTTTGGCGAAAACTTTAAAATAATATTTATTAATTGAAGCTTATGTTAAAAGTGTTTACAAATTTATTCTCATAATCTAATTATTTACCCCATCTATCTCTTCAATTTAATCAATCTCAAGCAAAAAGTTTGCGCAACTAGATTTGTTTAAACGCTTGGTAGGACTAGAGTTAAAGAGTTCATTTTAAATTTAGTGCGTGTTTAATTAACACTTTTAGTTTTATAATGTCAAAAATCATTTTAAAAAGTTCTTTTTTCCATTTAGGAAATTGGTATTGGTATTGGTATTGGTCTTAATATAACACACAGTTTTCATATTTATTAATCTTTTCTTAATTTATTCCTATTAATGCTCCTTCAACCATAATTAAGGAGAGTGGATGAAAGAATTAAGAAATATGTACATGTTATGTTAACTAGCTCTCTTAATATAATTAAATTATATAAATATGTCTTATATTAAAGACCAGACAAGAGTTCTTCAATGCCAATAGATGAATCCATAGGTTGGAGACTTTTTCTACGCGCTTCATAAAACTCCGTGGACCAAGTTTTGCTGAAAAAATGAATAAAATATTTCAATGGGAATATTTAAATCAGTAAACGATCCCAAGAAATTTAAACCAATATAATTATGAGATTCATGATTTGTTCTTAAAGCAAGGTTGGGAAAAACAGCTATTAAAATTCTAAGGGATTTTCGCATTTGATTGGACGGTTGAATGTTTATAACAATTGTTATGGATTCAAATAATGGGCCTACCAGAGGAAGGCCCAATAGAAGGACTCCTGGCGGGAAGCCTCCCGCAAGTCAGGCGCTCCGTCAGCCACCTCACAAGGTGCCGTGACTCCAGCAATTATGCGGGAATGGAATGGCGCACGATCGGGGCGAGAAGGAGGCACGATCACGGTGGAAGGACTCAAGGTAAGCAAAACCCTAGGTGACCTCATATATAGGAGGTTATCTCCCAGTATGTCCTCACGGCGAACATTACATTCATACAGTTACATTCCACTGTGCACACACATCACCCTCGGGCGAAAGCCACCCACATGTAGCACAGTGATTTACGGCGGCATTTCTATCTCCCCATGGATACAGGTGGACGCCACCTTTGATCCAATATCAATCATACCTAGCCCCAAGGCTAGACACTTGTGTTCTACTACGAGACATTGGCGCCGTCCGTGGGGATCGTTAACAACTCGATTCCTAAAATCGAAAGCTATTCGTAACCACCGAATATGGCCGCCGGCGCTAGAAGTCGCACCAATGCAACGCGACCACCGCTGCCGCCACGGATGAACCGCTGACAACCTTCTAACCGGGGCGGTTTCGCGACACTCGAATCGGTAGACCGGAGCGAGATGGGGAAGAAACCGATCGATATCGAGGCAGAGGACACGCCAATTCTTCCCATCCAAATCGGGAGTTGCACTGGCACGTCAAGGAATTCAAGTGGAGGGTTTTCCTCATCCTTCTCGAGAATTCCGGGTGGAGCATCGACTTACGCACTTCATAATACGATAGGAGCGTTGATTCGGCGTATAGACGGCATGGAATACCGACATGAACGGCAAAAAGACGAGAACACTCGGATTATTCGAGAAGAATTGGAACGTCAAAATATCTTGTGGAGACAGGAGGAGCGAAAAGAGACCTCAGGAGATAAGAGAAAGACAACTCCGGAGTGAAGGTCAGAATGGTGAAAGTTCGAACCGGGTCGCTGGGTCAGATTTTGTGCGGATCAACCAGGATGAAAACCGGAGAGTAGAGCACGTCGTGGTTGGTGAACAAAAAGACCGAGAGAAGGAAGCCAGTCACAAGATCCACCATGAAACGGTTAAAAGCACGGATACCGTGGCTAAGAGCCGGGTCGCCAAGGAACATATCGGCAAGGAACAGCGTGTGGCATCCCCGCCTCCCAAAAAGGCGTTGGGCGAGGCGACCTTGGCCGACTTTCATGATAGATCTCAGCAATATCTTGATTTAGAGCAAATGGAGAAGGCGGGCAACGCCGGAAAAGAAAGGGCTAAGAGCCCAACGCGCCGGGAAAGGGAAAACCGGGAAAGAAATCACCAAGATTCTTACAGGAAGACTCCGCGTAGCCTAGAAACTGGTGGTAAAACCCGGGAACCCAGGTTCGACAGTATACACCGTTAAAAATCTCCCGGGCAAAACTATGGAAAGAAGTCGGCGCGGCCAGAAATGAAGAAGGTGGAAAGACCTCGGGCTCTTGGTAAGAGAGCAACGGCGACAAAACCGGGTTTTGTGAATTTCACGATCGGCATGGTCACACAACGAGCAGTGTTGGGACTTGAAGAATACGGTGGAGAAATTCATCCGTGAGGAAACTCAAAGATACGTGATTCGAGACCCAAGGAAAGCGGGGTGGCAAGCGGCATGTGGAGGACCGGAGTAGGAGTCCACGGCTTGATAAAAGGAAAAAGGAGCGAGAAAAGAAGTCGATGATAGCGATGAGGAATTCCCAGACGCCAAATACGGCTGCAATGTTATTAGCGGAGGTTTTGGCGGCGGAGGATTCGTCTAGCCAGAGACGGAAGTATTTGAAGGAAGTATTGTCAATTAAAGATGCTCCAACATTTAAAAAGGACATTAACAAGCCCGAATCTCTGTGTTATGTTTCACGGATGAGGATTTGAAAGACGTTGCCCCGGGGCATCATGATGGTTTGGTGATAACGGAACGCGGGTCAATTGCCGCGTGAAAAAGATCTTCGTGGATAATGGAAGTGCCGTGGACATCATCCTCTGGGATGCGTTTAAGAGAATGAATTTTGATTCCGACGTGTTAAAACCGTGCAGGACCATGTTAACCGGGTTCAATGGTCAGGACACTCGTCCAAAAGGGTACGTAGATCTTAAACTCACCTTGGGGGATAGGAATGCTTTCAAGGCAGAGAGAGTCCGATTTATAGTTGCGAGACTTTCCTTCTTCTTACAACATCATCTGGGACGACCAACGATTCACAATTGGGATATGTTGGTATCATCAAAGCACCAAAAACTTAAGATGATTAGCGGGAAAAATAAAATCGTTACGGTAAAGGAGACCCGAAAGAATCTCGTCGGTGTTACTTCAACAGTCAAAAAGATTCAACCGGGCCAACGCACCGGTCGCGGACACGCGTGGGAAGTCGGTAAATTTGGTCGAGTTGGATCTTCGCAAAGAGGAGAAATTGCAAAAGACGAACCAAGCTGGAGAGCGGAGGATTTCCTTCTCGGTACGAGCACTGGTCAAATCACTAAAATTGGCAAGGCTTTGGATCCGGGATGAGAGAAGAGCTCGAAACACTCCTCGGGAACAATAGAGACGTATTCGCATGGCAACCTTCGGAGATACCGGGATAGATCCAAACTTTTGTTGTCATGAGTTAGCAATCCGGCCGGGGTCAACCCGGTGTCCCGAGAAGCGGAAGCTCGGGAAGACAGGCGAAACGCTTTGGAAGCACATGTTGCGGAAATTTGTTAGAAGCGGTTTTATCAGAAATACGGTACACCACATGGTTATCTAATGTGGTCCTTGTGAAAAAACCAAATGGGAAGTGGAGGGTTTGCCTGATTTTAAGGATTTAAATAAAGTGTGCCCAAAGACTCCTTTCCGATGCCAAATATTGACCGGCTAGTGGGCAGTTCTTAGGTTTCGGTTATTATCATTTATGGACGCGTACTCGGGTATAATCAGATTGCTATGCATCCGAGAGGACCGAGCGAAGACGGCATTCATCACGAGAAGGCGAATTGCTGTTATAATGTGATGCCTTTCGGGTTAAAAATGCGAGGCCACGTACCGAGAGAATGATGAGCAGAGTTTTCGAAGATCGGATTGGTCGGAATGTGGAAGTGTATATTGACGACATGATTGTCAAATCTTTGAATGAGGCCAACCACATTGATGATTTACGGCGGACATTCGACAAGCTCGGAAGGTATAAGATTCGCCTCAATCCGTGAAGTGCGCGTTCGGAGTGCCATCGGGAAAGTTCCTAGGATTCTTGGCGACAAGCGAGGCATAGAGGTTAACCACGACAAATGCCAAGCGGTTTTAGACATGCGGCCCCGCGGAACAAAAGGAAGTTCAACAAGTGGCGGACGATTGGTACGCATTAACCCGTTTCTTGCCTAAATCCGCGGAAAGCTCTCTTCCTTTCTTTAAATTATTGAAAAAGGAAGCATCGGAGGATGGACGGGTGAATGCGAAGCGGCTTTTGGCAAAATCAAGCGGTGTTTGTCTTCACCTCAGTGCGACCCGGACCCTGGTAGGAGAAAGCTTAATCCTATA
The DNA here is from genome assembly GCA_025563575.1 of Acacia pycnantha. Taxonomy (NCBI): domain Eukaryota; kingdom Viridiplantae; phylum Streptophyta; class Magnoliopsida; order Fabales; family Fabaceae; genus Acacia; species Acacia pycnantha. The sequence continues at coordinate 1,277,436 of JAMWYP010000089.1, read as the reverse complement.
CTTATCGGTAGGGAGCGAGGCATAAGCGCCGCGGTTAGTTAGGAAACAACGGAAGGCGAGTCCTATATACTTTGTAGGAAGAGCTTTGCAAGGCTCGAGTTGCGGTATCGAAGGTAGAAAATGGCATTTGCGTTACTAATAGCGGCGGCGGCTTCGGCCGTACTTCGAGCCATCCTGTCATTGTTCGCACTAACCGGCCCATGCGACGAGATCCTTCATAAGCCGGACCTAGCCGGACGGATGGTAGGTTGGGCCATTGAGTTGTCGAGTGACATTACATATGAGGCTCGACACGCGATCAAGTCCCGGCGTTGGCGAGATTTCATAATGGAGTTGACCCGGTCAAGGCGGGGAAGATCGGGATACTTGGAAGGTTTGTTTGTGGACGGTTCGTCAAACACCAAAGGGAGTGGAGCGGGGATCATCGTGGAGAGTCCAGAAGGTATTGCTCTTGAGTTATCCCTGCGCTTTAATTTCTCAACGTCTAATAACCAAGCGAGTATGAAGCATTGATAGCGGGTTTGCTCCAAGCTAAGGAAAGTGGAGCTCGCGAGTGCATGTTTCCACGGACTCTCGGTTGGTAGCTTCGCAAATCAATGGGACCTACCGGGCGAAAGGACCGTTGATGATCAAATACAGGAAAGGTAAAGAAGGTTATTACGGAGTTTGACGAAGTCACGGTAGCACACATTCCAAGAGGAGACAATGTTAGGGCCGATGTGTTATCCAAATTGGCAAGCACCAAGAGCCACAGGAAGTCACCGCACCATTGTGCAACAAAATCTTCGAGAACCTAGTTGCGTGATGCTGATTTCAGATAATGGCGATTGGAGGAAACCCATTGTAGATTACATTGAGAGAGGAATTCTACCGGACGAGTCATTAGAGGCGAAAAAAATCATGAGATCGGCGGCCTCGTATACACTTGTTAATGACCGGTTGTGCAGGAAAGGAATGCATTCTCCAATGATGAAATGCTTGGCGGCGAATGAGGCCCAGTATGTCTTCTTTGAAATTCACGAAGGAATAAATGGTCACCACATGGGGGCTAAGGCTTTGGCCGGGAAGGCGTGCTGGTGGTTACTTTTGGCCCACCTTAGCGGCCGATGCTAAGACTCATGTCCAAAATGCGACGGTTGTCAAAGGCATGCTAACTCTATCGAGATCACCTCAGGCCACTCTTCAAACAATCTACGCGCCATGGCCGTTTTCAAATGGGAATGGATCTCCTAGGACCATTCAAACGAGCTGCTTGGACGATTACGATGGCTCATCGTGGCGGTTGATTACTTCACAAAGTGGATTGAAGTGGAACTGTCGCCACAATCACATCAAGTAGGGTGCAAAAGTTTTTACAAAGAAACATCATAGCACGTTTTGGCATCCCGGCCCGAAATCGTTACGGACAACGGAACACGGTTTATTGATAAAAGCTTTCGAAAGTTGGTAGTGATTTCCATATTAAGCATCACCGCATCGGTAGAACATCCACGGTCTAATGGGCGGGCGAGGCGGCTAATAAGATCATTGTGGATGGGGCGAAAGCGGGTGGAAGATGCCACGTCTAGGCTGGGTGGACCGGTTGCCTTATACCTTATGGGGATATCGAACAAGTGTCCAGACATCAACCGGTGAAACGCCCTTCAAGGCCGACATATGGGTGCGAAGCCATGATTCGGTTGAAATTGGAGAATCATCTTGGAGGCGAGTCACGGCGTTACAAAATGAAGAAGAAAATGGTAATGCGATTGCCGTCGAACTAGATCGATTGACGAAGTTCGAGGCTGCGGCGCATTGTCGAGATTTAGCAGCCAAGCAACTAATATCAACGCGTTACAACCAGAAGGTTCGACCTCGAGCTTTTGACAAAGGGAGCCTCGTACTTCGAAGGGCAGACATTGGCAATAAAAATGCTGGAAAGTTTATTATAGTGAAGCATTCGAGATCGGATGTCGGCAAACTTGAGAAAGTGGCGTGTGTTGCTCTTTTCTTTTTAAACGTGTGGCGTTTCGTAACGCGGATGGATGAATAAAGAATGATGATCACGGTTTTTTACGATAGAATTGTCATCTCTTGTTGTGAAAAACATGTAGAAGCCGGGATCTTGAAAAATCCGGTTTCCAAAATCATGTGTGATAAAAACATGTAGAAATCAGGATGTCTAAAAATCCGGTTTCCAAAATCATGTGTGATAAAAACATGTAGAAATCGGGATGCCTAAAAATCCGGTTTCCAAAATCATGTGTGATAAAAACATGTAGAAATCGGGATGCCTAAAAATCCGATTTCCAAAATCATGTACGATAAAAACATGTAGGAACCGGGATAATGAAAATCCGGCTTCCCAAAATCATGTACGATGATAACACGTTGAATCGGGATGTTTAAGAATTCGGGTTCCGAAATCGTGTAAGATAAAAACATGTAGAAACCGAGTACTGAAAAATCCGGTTTCCAAAATCATGTACGATGAAAACACGTTGAAACCGGGATGATTAAGAATTCGGGTTTCAAAATCGTGTAAGTTGAAAACACGTAGAGACCGGGAGGTTTAAGAATCCGGTTTCCAAAATCGTGTAAGTCGGGAATGTGAAAAACACAGGATAGTAAAAACCCGGTTTCCAAAATTAAGCATACCGCTTTAATTCAACAACACAAGCAATTCCGCGAAAAGCGATAAAATTACGATGCTTTGGGAGAAAAAATAAAAAATATAAGGGAGCACATAAAAGCCCACGGTGCTTTACTAAAAGCAAAGCGAGAAGCGATTAAACCGCGAATGTGTCGGGAAGATGACTCGGCATCGCTATCTTCGCCACCGGGAGGAATCAACTTGCCTTTGCCGCTAACATAAGCTTGAAGGTGTAACCGGCGGTATTCAGATTGACGGTGGGATTGAGCACCGAATCGAGCCACGGCATTTTCAAAGATAAACGCCCGATTTGGCTATATTTTGCAATCTTCGTTCGTGCGGCCCGCTCGTCATCTTTTTCTTTAAGAACGCCGGCAAGGTGTTCATTGTCGAGATCATTTTCTCTTTAAGAAGCACATCCTCCCGACAAATGTTTGATAGGCGGAGTACCTCGGCTTGGGCATGGGCTAACTCAGTCTGCTTGGCATCTAATCCAAGCTGGGCCAGTTTCAATTCAGCTTGAGTGTTGGCCAGATTGTTTTGTGAGAAAGACAAATTGGTTTCAGCAATAGCAATATGTTCCACCGCAGTGGCAAATCTTTTGTTAAGGGCAATCAAGTCGTACGCACCTTCTCTTTCTCGGCTCGGGTTATCTCCGGCTCTGTTGGGCTTGGTCCTCTCGGCGGTAACCTTGGCGGATCTGCATTGCTTTTCAAATTGTGGTTCTCGGCAAGGAGTTCGTTCTTTTCTTTCCTCTCAAGCTCGAGACTATTGTTCGGCGTGGAGATTTCTTGCTTCAACTCATTCACGGACCTTAGCCGAAGAGCGTTTTGAATCTGAGAGCGGCATAAGGCCGAATTAAGGAAGCGCCTTGTAGGCTTGTCGTTCCATCTCAACCCTTTGGAGTTTTCTTCATTAGAAGGCATGGAGGGCGTACAATTGAGCGGTGGACGCATAAGGTCTCGAATAGCTCCATTTACTCCTTCGACCAAAGGGCTCCTCCGGTCATAGTATCATGGGTGTGAGGGATCGAAAAAGAGGATGGCACCGAGTTGGTGGACGAAGTGGGTACGGGACCGTGGTAGGAGTCTCTCTAAGGGGTGAGGCCTCGGCGGGAATAGAAGTAGGAACCTCTCTAACGGTGAGGGCGGTGCGGGAATCACAACGGTTTCTTCTCCGGCAACGTTTTTGTTTTTGGGCACCCGCCTCCTTTTTCATCATTTTTGATCCACCTTTGGGCGCGGAACGCTTTCGGAGTTTTTCACAACACACTGCTCCCTCTCGGGATTGGAGCTCCGCCACTCACGGTGGGCTCATCTGCTAATGAAGGGGCAAGTGCTTGAGCGGGGTTGATGGCCGTTTCGGCGGCGGCGCCCTCGTCAAAGGCTTCAAGAAAATCAGGTCTTCCCGTCGGACGTCTGCATAGAAACAACAAACGATGTCGGTCGTGGTAATGAAGGACAGTATATACGTCGCAAATTTTTTAATTACACATAATCCCATACTCTTTTGTCGCGTCTACGAACAAGAACGGTGGGAATGTGATCGGCGGGGTCCATCGAGATTTAAGTGTCTTGGAAAGCTCGGTAAGTTTCTGGCGGCGCTTCCTCGGCTTGATAAGACGGGAGGGGGCGAAGTCTGCGGCTTTGAACTTATGGTGGGTATTTGTCCAATATAAGGGAATACACCTTCTAACTCCCACACTTATCAAGGCGAAGGAACCACGGACACTTAAAAGGGTGGGCTTCGACTTTTACGAACGCCTTTTAAAATTTTTCCAGGACTCGCAAAAGGGTTTGAAGAGCATATGTTCGCTTCTCCCGCGGCGAGTCCACCCAAAAGGTCGTGCCGGGTGATCGAAACCCGCCAGAGTTCCAACGGAGAATAAAAGGTCATAAATACCGGCACGGTGCAGCAAATATCCATTTCCGGCAAAGATTCTCAAAGGCTATGGCAAAAGCCCAACCATTGGGATGAAGGCTGGTGGGGGCTAGATGCGAGGTGATTCGGTAGGCAAATTTGAAAGTCAGATAAGGAAATCTTACGCCAAGGCTGACGAAAACATCTCGGTAAAAGAAAAGAAATGGGGCACGTGAGGTTGGCTTTTCCGGGGTCGAACGGTGGCAACCGACTCGGCATCCGAGAGGAAGCCTTATTGAGTACCCTTCGCCATCTCTTACGCCAAGGAAGGAAAGTCCGTGTCGGTTAGGGTGTTCTTCACTTCGGTCACCTGCGGTGGACGGCTTTCTTGGGAGAGTTGGGATTCGGGCGACGGGGAAGAACGCAATCATCCACGGAAGGTGATGATTGCATCTGAGAAGAGGATGCCATCTAAACCTAGATAATGCAAGGAAAGGGCAAGGTTAGCATACAAGCCACACTCGTAAGGGCCAATCATATCGAAACAAGAAGCGATCTAAAGCTAGCCGGGCACATTGCATCTCTTGGGAAATGTTATCGGTGAGATCGAGACAATTCTGGGGTGGCGAAGGAAAAATTGGGGACGTAGCAACCAAATTAAAAACCTATCATTTGGGCAAAGAAGATGGCAATCTAGCGGGAGTAAGGAGCAAAGACTATTCGGGCAAACAGATATGCCAAAAACTTCAGTGAAATATATCCAAGATAGCGACGAGGCTTGGAAAATTTTCGCGTATATCGAACAAGAGGGAACCAAAAGATATAAAAGTTAAGGAAAATACGATCTTAACTGACTGAGGAATTCAGCGAAGCAACGACAAAAACGATTAGGAGTCTTTGCGGAAGGTCTTGCAGAAAAGCAAAGAAGAAGCAGGCGTGACTTTCTTTTTTCTTGGCAGAAGGCGGTGGCACAATGAAGAAATATATAGTCTTTGATTTTCAAAAATTGAGAAACTTTTGAATTCAAAACGTCAAGAGGAGTGGTAGCCACGCGAGAAGCGAGTCCGAGGTTATGTGGATTTCTCCTTTTGGAATTCAAAACGCCAAGAAGAGTGATGGCCACGCGCGGGCGAGTTCGAGAGATTATGTGGATTTTCTCTCCTTTGAATTCAAAACGTCAAGAAGAGTGATGGCCACGCGCAAGGAGCGGGAGTCCGAGATGATGTACGAATTTCTCTACGAAGCAACTTGCGCATTAATTTGGTTCGGTTTTCAACGCCTGCGACGGAGTGCGCAGGGTTAGAGGCATGATTACACGTAACAACGTGTCAGTTGGGCTGAAAGAAATATGTCTTTTCACAATCAATTAAGGCATTTCAATTGAAGTCGGTCAACATTAGCAACTCGAGATGGGTCACAGCGGTTAAGACAGGGGTGATATATTCGAAGCGGCGACACATTGCAATTTTCGGTGGTTTTCTAACACGGGTTGTTTAGGAATGCAATACAGGGATACGAGAAAAACGTAAGGTCCAAGCAGTAGAGTTAGTTAGGAAATCAAATGCGGAATATGGACATTTGCACAAGAGGAACTCGGCAACGAGATACAAGTGGATAGCGGGATAGCCTTTATTGATGCTCAAACGGGTAACATGGTTTTCTTACAAAGAAACACGTTGCCTAGCTCATTTACAAGGACAATTACAACAACACAGTACAATAAGGGGGCCAAAGCTTGTAAGGACGTTTATGAACACACTAATTACAACGAGTTGATGGTGGCTAGCTATCCATCACGCCTTGGATGGGTTAGTTTGCGCGGAGGCGCATTGTTATTAGGTGGAACATCATCTTGTTGCACAAGTTCCCACCAAATATGCGGCGAGACCCTAGGAATGCTTAGAAGTCCGGGGAAGCGCTAATCGAGGCCTCGGGCCTCCCTTGGTGGAGGAAAATTCTGACTAGAAGATGCTCAAATACGGCTTGAGTCTCCCGGGACCACATACGACATTGAACCGGACATGAAGGCGGCAAAGGCGTTTGAGATCCCGGCGCCCACCATGGAATATGCTTGAAGGCGCAACGCGTTCGAAACCAAGGTTGTAGTCCTTGGAGGGTTTTCTTTTCTTCTTCGATCGTTGTCTTTTTCCACATGGCCAGGAAGAATAAAGGCATTGAAGTTCTCGTTGGTAAGCTCATCTTCCTTAGCGGCATTTGTTAAGAAAGAAAAGGTGGGGCGGACCGGGGGCACAAGAAGATGAGGAATGATGAAATTATTTATAGCCCGGGAGATCGTAAGGGTCGAGACGGCGGTTGATGGGACATTTAAGGGAGAGGGCGTTTCGGTTCCCATGCGTTTCGGTCCCGTGGAAAGAAATTATTAACGTTAAGAAACGTGAGTAAGCAGCTATGGCTGCACAGCATTAAATAAGGATAGGAGGGAAAAATGGTGATGCAGAGTTCCAAGAAAAGGAATAATGACATAGTGTCGGATGAGAAGCGATACGCCATGCGCCAGTGTCCCCATCCGTCAAAATTTGGGGGACAGCGGCTGAATAGGAAATCCTCAAAAAGACAAAAGTCAATACAGTCCGGTGGGCAAAACGACAGGCGAGTAAAGCAAGTAAGCCGTTGGTAAGAAGCAAACACGGCAAGCATTATTACAAAAACAACTAGGGATCGCGATCAAGAAACCGGTAAAAGACAAAGCCGAGACTAATTCACGAGGTCCTGCAGATAAGGCAAGTCGGGAATTAGTTCTTGGAACTTAGCCAAAGCAGAGATAGACACAACGGGTAGAGCAGAGATAGAAAAATCTCGGCGGCTCGAAACCCGAACTCCTGAGCTTGGGGGCAAGCGTTATGGATTCAAATAATGGGCCTACCGAGAGGAAGGCCCAATAGAGACTCTGGCGGGAAGCCTCCCGCAAGTCGGGCGCTCCGTCGGCCACCTCGCAAGGTGCCGTGACTCCGGCAATTATGCGGGAATGGAATGGCGCACGATCGGGGCGAGAAGGAGGCACGATCACGGTGGAAGGACTCAAGGTAAGCAAAACCCTAGGTGACCTCTATATATAGGAGGTTATCTCCCGGAGTATGTCCTCACGGCTGAACATTACATTCATACGGTTACATTCCCCTTTGTGCACACACACACCCTCGGGCGAAAGCCACCCCTGTGTAGCACGGTGATTTCAGCGGCATTGCTATCTCCCCCATAGATACCAGTGGACGCCACCTTTGATCCAATATCAATCATACCTAGCCCCAAAGGCTAGACACTTGTGTTCTACTACAGAACAACAATATAAGAATATTTATACGTAATATTATATTCTGAATTATTGACAACGATATATGAACTTTAACAAATTCTGAGTTTGGTCTTGAATGTTGATTTGAGGAATAAGTTTGATGAAGAACACTTTTTAATTTGATAAAAAATTTCTCTTGAACATTCTCTTTCTAAAACTTCTCTTAAAGCTCCATGATTGAATAATTGAATGGAGAGCTTTTATCTTCCGTTGGCCACATTTTATACGAAATGATGGAGGAAAAATGGGGGAAAGATGAGCTTAATCCGAAAAAGGTACGTTATACTTCCCTTGCCATAGTGGTAAGAACCAAAGCAAAAGCTAGTGGGTACGCTTATTGTACTAGCCTCTCATTTGCATGCAAGATTTACTATTCTGTGAAACTTAATTATACAACCACGCTTACCAAAAACTCATCACAATAAACTCTCTCTCTGTGTACCTCTCTTGTAATACCCTAAAAATCCGTATCAAAATATACCTATTGAAAATGGGTGAATATGAGGTCTCAAACACCTTGTATTGAGTTTACCTTGTTATTAGGCTTAAAAATACCTAAACTCTTCTATTTTTCCCCAAAATAAATAATTAATTAAAAAATAAAATAAAATATATATATATTATATATATGGCTGCCAACATTTTTTTTTTGGATAAAAGAAAAAAAAGGAAAAAAAAATAAAATGAATTAAATAATATATAAGAGTTGTTAAAATAATAAACTCTATTAAAATAATAAATAGTGAATAGTAAAAATATAAATAGGAAACGGATCCTACTGCAGGGATCCAGGGAATGAAAATTCCAAAGTCAACGTAAAATATTGATCGGTGAGTTTTTACCTTCTGAGTGACCTCTTGGGAAGTTAATTAGGCGTTAGCGCATTTTCCTAATAAAACAAAATAGGGAAAGTCTGATAGAAAGTCAGATAGTCAGGAAATTAGAATTTGAACAAAATAAATCATAACTCAACATCTTGAAGTAAGTTGAGGATTTTCCATTTCTAATAAGTGAGAAAATGTCTTCAAAGTTGTAATTTGATTTTGGGATTTTACGCGATTACGCGAATCAGGTGCCGTCGGGAAATTCTATCAATCACGGGCAAAAATCAAATTGGAAAATTCCCTTTATGTCCCCAAATTCTCCTATAAATACCCCACCCTCCCTTTGGTTTTTCACACCATTTCCTCTTGAGATTTTCGAATCCTAGAGAGAAGTTAGAGAGAGGAGCTCACGGGAGAAAATCAGACGAAGGCTCACAGGTAAGTTTTCGGTACTTAGTCTTAAGCTTCGGTAGTTTTAGTAGGATTGTTAGTTAGATCTAGCAAGTAGTCCTGGCATGAATTTAACTATGTTATTACGGACAGTTTGGTGCCGAAGGCAAGGCTAGTCTATGTGGGTAAGCCAATTAGTCGCCGTAAAGTCGGCGAGGCCCCCATGGTAGACACTTACAGCCATTGCATTCGATTAACGGAGTTAGGTTCTAAGCCTTTTCAAAAATTTTGGAGCATATTTTGAAAATGGACTGATATAGCCTAAGTCGGTATGCGAGTCTTACTGCAGTATACCATCTGGCCAGTGTACCACCCTCGGACGGTGCATCATTATAACCTAGAGCGGTGAATCCATCACCTGTTATGCTTATGTCAATATCGAGATAGTTCTGATAACCACGATATCGATCTCTGCTAGTCACGATAGCAGGATACCTCGATACAGCGAAACGGTTGAAAACCCGAGATACCTCGATACCACCGATACCATTGGAAACAGGATACCCCGATACCGCGTAACCACGATAGCTTCGCCTTTCGACGACCACTTTGACAACCCGAGATCATGGATCTTGAAAATCGATTCGACACGAATTCGATAACTGCACTCGATAACTCGATATCGAGTCTCGATACCTCGATAACCGCTTGATTTGCCTTTGGACGGTAATTCTATCTAGTGCATGCGGTATTTGACCAATGTTGAGAACTTTTATCGGAGAAATTCTCATTACGCATTTCCGTACTCTTGGAAACTGGATTTGATCCACTTTTCATTATTTTCTCCGTACTTGTTTTTGAGTAGAAAGAACCAACGAGAATCTGACGAAGGAAACGTTGCGAGTGTCTATTTGTTTACGGTGTGAAAACTACGTATAGCAAAGCCTATGTGTAGAAAATACTAGGTGCGATAAAGTCTATAAGTACGATAGAGCCTAGGTGCGGTATAGATACTAGTGCGATAAAATCTACGATATGCGAAATGTCTCCCTGTATCTAACGTTTTCTTAATAAAGGAAAAAGGAACAAGGCATGGCAAATCTAAGAGGAGCCGGAGCTCCCAGAGGCCAAGGAAGGGGCCGAGGCAGAGGGCGAGGCAGACGACCTCAGACGATTCCGGTAGTAAATCCGGAATAACAAGTTCAAGAACCAACTCAACAGACTGTTTTGCAAGAGGCCATTCCAGTCTAGGCAGCTGAGCAACTCAAGAATGCAGGAGACTCGACCATGTCCAAAATGCAGGGATTACCATCCTGGTGTTGCCTGTGAAAGGAGACGGGTTTGCTACCGATGTTGGAAGCCAGGACACTTTATCGCAGACTGTCACGAGAAACCTATGGAATTGAGGCCACAAAACCCAGCCGAATGTACGCGTTGACCAACGCAATGGACGGGAACTTCCGAGAGAGGGTCCAAGGTACTATCTCTTAGTAAGGAATTTTCTCTATGCATTGCATGATCTAGGTATTAGTTTTTCGTCTAAATTGTGTGATACATAGATTACTTACGAGACGTAATCTATATTTCTTCGTTAGTACAATTTGACCGAGATTGTGTCATAGAGTATGAGGTATTTTGTGTTCTCGTGGTGTGTGGGAACCATGGAAACATTTAAAGTATCTCGTTTTGATGTCTGTGGTATTAATCGCGGTGTGTGGGAACCACGGAAGATATCATATATCAAAGTACAAAATGACAGGATCTTTATGGTCAAACCAAAGCGAATTCTCGATTATCAAGAGAAGCAGCTGGCAGACAAAGTAAGGATCCGACGCGTGGAGTCCAAAGTCCGAGTAGGAAGATGTTTAGATAGTACGAAGTTTAGATAGTATAGTGCAAATTTCGAGGACGAAATTTTGTTTAAAGGGGGGAGAAATGTAATACCCTAAAAATCCGTATCAAAATATACCTATTGAAAATGGGTGAATATGAAGTCTCAAACACCTTGTATTGAGTTTACCTTGTTGTTAGGGTAATTTCCCTTGAAATTAGATAATTTGCAATTAGGTCCCTAAAACGTTTGAAAATTTACAAATAGGTCCCTAAATACATTATGGGTTATAAATACCTGTGAAAGCTATAAAAAGAGGCAAGTAAATATCTGTTTGAAATAGGAAGGATATTGTCCCTAATTTAGGTAATTTATTAAGATACAAACTTGGAGAAAATGTAGAAGAATACTCAAAAAGTAAGGAAATGACCGAAATACCCCCGTAAGTGCTAAGATAATGCAGAAGACATGAAAACAAAGATGTCAGTGCTATAATTATAAGGTAATGAGGCATTCTAATTAAGAAAATTATCAACTATTGATAAGAAAGTAATTAGATAATTATTGGCTAATTACTTAAGCTTAAGCAAATGAAATTCAAAGATAATTATGTAAAACCCTAAAATTAGTGGTTTTTGGCCAAGATTTAGTAAAAACATATTTGCTAATTAATTGGAAATTTTTGAGGAAAATGGAAGAGTTTAGGTATTTTTAAGCCTAAATACAAGAGTGGACCAATAGGAAAAAGTTATGAAAAATATGTAAAAAAAATGTAATACCCTAAAAATCCGTATCAAAATCGATTTGCTACGGATTTTTTCCGTAGCAAAAATCAATTTTTTTTGTAGTGTAATAAGACGAAATAGGGAAAAATGCAAATAGTCACATTTTAGGATTGAAGGAAATAAATTCTAACTCAACATCTGGAGATGAGTTCATGATTATCTGAACATATTTGGAATCAGTGAATTTTTGTCCAGAAGTTGATAATTCCAGAAATCAATTAAAGTAGCAGGTGCATGCTTTTCGAGGAACTTCAGACTGACCGTTGAAACCCTGTATAGGATCAAAAATTAAGTTTACTTAGATACTCCTAATGAGAAAGAGAAGATCTTCAAAGTTGTGAATCTAGAATTTTTAGATTACGCGATTCGAACACCGATCGGGATTTTATCGGTGCAAAACCTTCTAGATGAAGGCAAGGTGGCATCTTATAATTGCATTTTCTTGACTTTTGGGACATGGGGAGGACGGCCTAGACACAAGGAAGAAGAAGAAAACTTGTTGGTTAAGTTTAACTCATGGAAGGCTAGGATTTCATTTCATAAAGTTGATCCAAGGGTTGAAATTCATGGAATTTCTCTATAAATAGCAAGCTCTTCCTCTTGAAATTTCACACCAAAAACCACTCTTAGAAATCCTAGAGAGAAGTTAGAGAGAGGAGCTCTGGAGGAGGAAGGAGTCCGGAGAATTTTGCAGCGAAGCTCTGGGTAAATTTTTCAGTACCGAGCTTTAAGCTTTCGTAGTTCTTTCGATAGTTAGAGTAGTAATGTTAGAGTAGTATTTAATCTTCCAAGTATGATTAGATATCATATGATAGGGTTATTTTAGTCCTAAATTTCGAAAATCATGGTGGGGTCAGAGTTCTGACAAAATTTTGGAAGATTAGAGTTAAAATAGCGAAGCTCTGGCGAAATTTCCGCCGATAAGGGCATCAGGGGCAAAATGGTAATTTTTACCTAAAATGCCTGTTATGCTGTGAATCATTAATTAGTATGATTTATATTTCGAAAATGATGTTGGAAGAGGAGTTATGTTGAAATTTTGGATGATTAGGGTCAAAGTAACAGTCTTGGTGAAATTAACAGATTAGGGGTCGGGGTAAAATAGTCATTTTGACTAAAAATGTCCGTCGTAATGATAGATCCTTAACAAGTACGTTGTTATATTGATAGGATATCTCGATAAGGTTCGACCAACTGTTGTACCGTTTTAAGTCAAAGTATCGAATTCCGTCAACGAAGGTACGTTCGCGTACTGTAACACTAACTCTGATGTTTATGGTATGCATGTATGTGGTATGTGTGTTGTATAGATGTTGTACTTTTTGAATGCATATAGTGGTTAGAGGATATGTCTGTATGCTGGGGGCAATATGTTTGTATGCTGGGGGCAATCTATAAACATGAGGTTAACCGTTACCTGAGATCCGGTGCGCTGGATCTCAGCCCTTAACATAGCGTCAGGTTCAGGAGGACCGAGGAGAGAGACAAGGAGCCCGAGTAGAAGTTCCGGCTGAAGACTTCTTTTGTTGTTCCGTCTGAAGCCTTCCTTTGATGTTGTTATCTACTTTTGAACCACACGGTTTTGTACCGCTTCTGTAAATTGGCCAGACTTACGACATTTTATATATACATATCAGTTACTCAATCGCTCCGATGCTCTACTCTGATTATTTGAAATGATGTTTTGATGAAAAAAATATATACTGCTTTTGAAATTGGGATGTTACAAAGAGCATAACCAACGAGCAATGGCCGATGAGAGTTGGCACAGATAGTAAGGAATGGGCTCAAGTCCCAAAAAGACGAGAGTTCGATTCCCTCTGCCATTGTGAGGGCTCCTTTAGTAGGCGATCTTGTAGTAAGTGCTCAAAGAGTCCTGGGGCCGTGCCCTGGCCTTGGTGGGGGACCGGTGCCGAACCCATCTAAACCTTTTTTATATCACAAAAAAAAAACAAGCAATGGGGGTTTGGTCTAGTGGAAAGTGCTAGTTCCTCACAACATGACGGATCAAGGATCGTATCCTTGTTGGGAGCATTTTTCACATTTAGTGCTCGACATCGTCGCAAACATGATTGATTATCTTCAATAGGAGAATACCTGTGTCTAAAAGAAAAAAAAAAGCATAATCAATGAGACTTGAATATAATAGAAGGTGTAACATCCCATTTTCTAAAGCGAATTTTTTTTTTTTCAAACAGAGTAGAGCATTGGAGCGAAAGAGTATCTGATACATAACAAACATTAACCATAGTGTAATATAGCATGATTACAGTAGTCCTAGTGTTTGGAAGTAAAAACAGAAAAAAGTAAAGATAACTTCAACCGCAAGCCACCTCGTCTACCCCTGCGTGCTTGCCCCGATCTCCGTCCGAGGTCCTCCAGACCACGAAGCTACAAATGAGATTCAATTTACCACATTGAATCTCGGAGTAACAGTAACCTCATACTCAAACAACACAGTATACAGACAACAGATATTCTAGACAATACAGCAATATAGACTCATACAATACATCGTATGATCAATATGACGACAGAACATAAGCACGGAGCAATATGCAAAGCCCCATAGGGTAAACAATAACAACAACAGCCTGCACTATTCACCAGTGCCACGATACTCACTCGTGTCCTCGGCCAGGAAAACATAACGGCATTACCATGACATAACCCGTGTAAACTGCTCGTATAACGGTCTCACGAACGTATCTTTGACATATATGCATTTAAGCAGCACAAGATTAGTGTTACGATGAGCGTCCGTACCTTCGTTGATGACGTTAGGCACTTTGGCGGAAAAACGTACTTTTACGGAGAAACGTGCAAATGTCCTCTGACACGTCGGGCAGCGTAACGGTAGCGAGAATCAGCGCTTCAGATATCCTATAAGAATAATGTCACTTCCATTAGTAATTTGGCATTATAAGCGGCATTTTAGGTAAAAATTACCATTTTGCCCCTATACCCCTATTTGGCGGAATTTCGCGGGCGCTTAAGCTACATAGGCTATTTTCTTCCCAAAATTTTGCCAGAACTTCGACGCCATCATGATTTTTGAAAATAAAGACTAAAATATCCCTCCCATATGATATCCAATCATAAAAATAAAGACTATTCTAGCATTTCTAACTATTGAAAGAACTATGAAAGCTTAAAGCTCGGTACCGTAAAACTTACCCAGAGCTTCGCTACAGATTTTCCCCGGCCTTCTCCTTCCCTCTCCTCTCTCTAGATTTTCGGTTTGGAGCTCTTGGAATTGTGAGAAATGAAGAGGAAGGGGGTATTTATAGAAACGGGGAAGGATTTACTAGTCGGATCAACTTTATGAAAACGATCCGAACCGTCGGGAAACTTTGGAACAAGCTTTTTCTTCTTCTTATCCCTTCTTGGCCGACCTGCCCCCCCTGCATAGGTGACACCCATTGGCCAATGGGAGGTGGCCACGTGTCACCTTCCAGAAGCTTCTGGGACCGATTTCCCCGATCGGTACCCGATTCGCGTAATTTGGAGAAATCTCAAAATTCGGTTAGCTAGCTTTGAAGACCTTCTCTTCCATACTAGAAATGTCTATTCCAACTATTTTTCTGACTCTGCCTAGGCCATTTCGGGTTGACGGAAGTTTTCTCAAAAACGTGTTCGAACATGTCCGGTTTCGGCGAAAATCCGGAAGTTCCACTTATAGTCATAGATGCACGATTTCAAATATGTCCATAAAATTTCCCAATTCTTTCTCAGTTGTCACAACTCTAATTTTGAAGTCTTTACTTCCAACCTGGCTATCTGCCCTTTTCTCAGAATTTCTCTATTTCGTCTTATTAGGAAAAAGTCCTATTGGCTTAAATTAACTTAGGAGAGTTTAACGGAAGATAAAAACTCACCGACAAATATTTTACCTTGACTTTGGAATTCCTATTCCTAGATCTCTAGACAGAGGTCCGTTTCCTAATTTATATATTACTATTCATGCACTTTAATTATATTATTAAATAATAAAACACATGTGCTTAAATTGAATAAATATCATGATATTATAATTTTGATCCAATCTTCATTTTTTTGTCCAAGATTTCGGCTGGGCATTTTTTGGATTGTAAATCTTTTTCATGAATTATTTAATTATTTAATTAATTACTTAATTCAATTTTTAATAAAAATTCCACAAAATTCTCTAATTGGTCCATTCTTGTATTTAGGCTTAAAAATACCTAAACTCATCTATTTTTCCCAAAAATTTCCAATTAATTAGCAAATACATTTTTACTAATTTTAAACCAAAAACCACTAATTTTAGGGTTTTACATAATTATTCATGAATTTCCCTTGCTTATGCTTAGGTAATTAGCCAATAAATACCTAATTACTCAGTTTTCACTGGTTGATAATTTTCTTAATTAAAGTACCTCATCACCTCATAACTTTTGCATTAACATTGAAATTTTCATTTCTTCTGCATTATTCTATAATTTACAAGGGTAATTCAGTCATTTTAATACTTTTTTGAGCATCTTTATTCAATTTCTCCAAGTTCATAATTTATTAAATTACCATAATTAGAGATAATATGTTCTCATAATTCACTCGGTCATTTTATTGCCTTTTAGGATTTTTCATAATTTTTCTAAGTTATATAGGCACTATAGGGGTATTTTGGTCATTTTGACACTTTGACCCTTAAATTCCCTAATTTCCTACAAAATTCAACTTAGAACACAGGCTACAAAAGCACACATCTGGAGATCAAAATTTCACTTATCAGAAATATCCACTTTATTTATAATATTCCAGATATTAAAAATCCGAGTATTACAGAAGGGGTTATTCAAGTTCGAATCTTTATTAGTAGGAGAGCCTACATATGGTGTCTGAAAACATCTCTTCCTTCAAAATACATATGTTTATTGAAAAACAGAGGGAAGCTTAAACTATGGCCTCAAATGGGCCTGCATTTGGATGATAAATGATTATTGGGCCATTAATGGACAATGTTCTTATTGATTCTTTGAAATTCAATTCAGTGGGTCAATTTTGGTAATTGTCCTTTTTTTTTTTTTGATAAGAGTCCATATTTTATTTTGGTCCAACGGTTATCGGCATTCTGTTACAATCTCTCAGTGTTATAGAAACAAATAACTGTAAAAATTTATTTAATTAATTTTCTTATTAAGTGAGAACTATATTATTAAGCAAACTTTTAGTGAATGAGATTATTTTGAAACATGTTTGTGTTTTTATTTTTTATTTTGGGTTGAGGCACAACCACTCACCCATATCTGCAACACTACTGCAACCTTCGTCTATGATGAAGAAAACACACGAATCGCCATACCTAGATGGTGGTTAAAGGCCGAGCATAACACAACAACGATGATTGAGGAAGAAGAAACAGTGATACTCAAACACATTTTGTTGGAGCCAAGCTTTAAATCCCATGACAAAGCTTCATGTTGTTTTTCAATTTTCCCGCTGCGATGTTTTTTGGCTTTTCAATTTTCCCGCTGCAATGCTTTTTTGCCGCTGCTATTTGGGAGAAAAAAAGGGGACATACAACGACTGTTATTTAAATAAAAGTCGTTGAAATTCAACGACTGTTTTTTAAATAATAGCCTTTGTATGTCACAAACTTTCAACGACTCTCTCTTTTACGACCCTTGAAAACAGTCGTCTAATAGTCTTAAAAACGGACGTTAAAAATGTTTTTTGTAGTAGTGATTGATTTTCTTTCACTCCTCCGCTACACATTTCATCACATGGTGCATTTTTCAGTTTTGAATTTGATTAGATGGGGACAAAAGTGTTGCTTTTGCAAACTTGAGTTAGAGAAAGCTTACCAATTCTTTTGACTTCCACAATATTTTTATGATTTAAAACCCTGATTTTTTTTTTATATTCAACACTCTAAATTAGTTAAATTGTTAAATGTAAAATTGTACCAATAAGAAATATTTTAGCACATTGGATACACTTGAAAAATACTTTAAAGTATTTGGTACACCATAAAATATTCTAGGCACATGCTACACCTAGAAAAATACTACTACCTAATATCCTAAATATAAGGCAAAATTAACTTTTAGAGTGATTAAGGAAGCTAAATAAATTGTTTAATCATATCATATGTTGTGTATTATTAAATTATATATTAGTTTATAAATCAGACAAATTAGTTTGCGGAAAAACTATAAAGTAACTTATTTAACTTCTTTAATCTCCCCAAAAAGGTCAATTTGATTTTAATTAAGTATCAAAGGGAGTTCCTTATTCCTCTATTTTATCATTCTAAGGGAATATTTTAAGAGAATTAGAAAATTAAATTTAAATGACATGCTTATATAATAGAGGATTAAGGTAGCTAAATTTAAAACACATAACCTATTTATTAAATAATATATATTTGAGGGTATTTTATGTCTTTTTGAATGAACTTCTAAAAGGAGAATGAAAAAAAAAAGAACTTTGAAATTGAAAAATATCAAATTCAGGTATTTCTTGAATTGTGAATTACTTATTAAATCTCATCATTACTTTATTAATTCTTGATAATACACTTGATTTCAGATTTTACAATTCCAAATTTTTTTTTCTCATTTTCCCATTTCCAAATCCATTTTTTTAAGAGTAGCATGGGATGTTGAAATTGGAAGCATCTTTTTTATCCTTTCCTATTTTTAAAGGGTCTTTGAATGGGATTTTCCCTTTTGTTTTATCTTATATGAATTTAAAGTGTGAAAGAGTGCACGTGAGTGAGTGGGTGACAGTGAGAAAAAAACACAGCGTGATAGTTCAGCTGGGTTGAAGTTAAAGCCCTTCATTTATATCGCATTAATTGCCTACATATGTTTGGTTTTCATATTACTTCTTAAAAATTTCTCACCATTTTTCCTGGTTCAGTTTGCCAAATTTTATTATTAATTTCTACAATGTTTGCTTAGTGGTTAGAACTCGGGAGAGTTAATTAAAGATGTTTCTTAGGTCGAGTTATGTGTATAGATATTAAAACACATTTATCAAAATTTAACAATCAATATTCAAACTCATGGTGTTAGTTGTGGATGGACTTCGATATTATGAACTTGTATGACTTATGATATATTCCATGAGACAACTAAATTCAATTTGACTAAAAGACGCGTCCAACAAATTTTTTTTTTTTTTTTTTTTTTTTGCGTCCAACAAATTACACCCAGCAAAACCTCCGGTCAAAATAGATCAAACCTAACTTACACGAAACGTAATATTTAATTGTGTGTGGACGTGTATTTATTGGATTTGAATACCTGCACTAAAGCATCTTCTTTTTTGCAATGCAAATTCCCAATCCGTAGAACTTTCTTTCTTTCTCCAGTTTCAATAATACTTTCTTTCTCCAGTTTCAACATTTCGCTTTACTATTCTCTTCCGTTCTTCTCTTGCGTATTCTCTGGTTCGAGTGTTTCTCTGATTAGCTCGTTTTGCATTGATCTATAAATCTGCAAAACTTCTCAGAAACCATTGTGTCTCTCTCATTCTCCTTCGTTCTCTTTTGCTCTCCCATTACATTTACTCTCTTCTCTCTCGACTCTTCACTTCAGATCTCTACCAATAGTGCTATCAAGAGCCACACATATTCACAAAATTCAATTCTACCAGTACTAAAGAAAACTGCAAACTGTCATGGGTTTCTGCAACAACACTTTCTTCGTTTTTCTTTTTATGCTCAACACCTCACTGATGAATCATATATGCATTTGCAAAGCATCTGATCAAGATCCTTGCTTCCCAAAGGGCACCCAGTTGCAAAGCTTTGAAGCTGATAGTTTTGTTGGAAATGATCTAAGTGGTCCTCCACTACCCAACAATTGCGATGATCCGAAGCACATCCCAAAGCATGAGCACAATGCCAAAGAAGGTAAAGAAGAAATCAATTGGCTTTATGTGATTATGCCATTGGCATTTGTTTCTGGATTTTGGGCTGGATTTGTCTTCGGTAAATCATGGAGGTTTACTGATGATTTAGTGTTAAGGATAAAAAATTTGTGATTATAGTTAAGGCTCTACAAAGCATGTTATATGTTGTTGCTTTTGATTATGGTTAAGTGATTTGGTCCTTTCAATAATGTCTACATGTTGACTCATTCGTAAGCTTTTTACGAAGCCTGTGGTCTATCATTGCTAATGTATTGCAATATTCAATTTTTTTTTAAAAAAAAGTCTCCAATTTATAATTAATTCTTCGCTGATTCGTGAATCATGACTTCTTCCAAACATTCCAAACAAAAAAGAGGCATGTTATAATAATCTCAATTAATTTCCTCATTATTTATAGCCTTCTTCACGTAGTTGATAAATAGTATACCAGCATAGAAAGTAAGACACCAACGATGAATCCAGAAAGTACACTATCATTTAATATCTAATATTACAATAATATTTTTAATATAGTACAAAATCTCAACCATTAAAGATCAATCAAATTATTGTCCCCATCACGAACTCTATATGGTACGTACGGTATTAATGTGTTTGTTTGAAAGTCTTCATATATTTTGTTAGTCTTTGTGTGATATTTTCTAACTTGTCCATTGCTCTCACTTTATTTCCAAAGTTTTCCATCTCCTCTACTACACGCTTCATCGCATCGCATGCTGCTTTTTTCAGTTTTGAATTGATTTATCAAATGATGTGGAGCTACGGTTGTTAATTAATGAGGCTACGTTAAACTCTAACATGTATTGTAGTGTAATAAGAACTAACTAATTAATTAACTAACTCAACCTTTGTTCTTGATGTTTTTAATTGTGTGAAATTTTTTTATAAATAACTTATACATATAAACTTTGGAAAATACCAGCTATATATATTATATTAAGAGTGAAACAAAAATGAGTGACATTTCCCGGATACTTTTTTACTCCTATATTTTTGTATTCATTAGATTTTGCATTAAATGAGTGACATTTTAATATCTTATGATATAAAAAATTTTAGGATTTTACTAAATCAGTGTTTTTTTTTACTAAAATGAGTTGTGAATTACTAATTAAATGTAGACAATATCTAATATATGTAGAAAATAGAAATGATTTGGGATTTTTAATATTTTAAAAGTATTTTTTAGGCCAAAGACAATTGTTAGTTGGTGCCTTATAATAAGGACTGGATTATTCGTTTACCTAGTTTTCCGATGCCACCCATTCCCAAATAGTGCTTTCGATCTTTATTGAAAAGATTTGTCTCCAGCTGATCCGAGAAAGAGAGCGAGAGACATTAATGAACAATTTCTTCATATATAAGCTGTAACATTCAAGTCTCTACAACAATTAACATACAGAAAATGAAAAGCTATCAAGTTCCAATTGCATTTAGTGTTTTCTACCTATTTGTAAAGTATCTTTTAATACATTGTACATCAGTGTTTATTTCATCTGCTCTTTTAGAGAGTTTAACATTGAATATCATTTGTTGTAAGAATCTCAAGTCGTGGGATTGTGAGATTGAAATTATCAATTTACAACTTGTAAGGGGGGAGTATCCTAGTGAAAGAATAACTTTCGAGTGCTCAGTATGTAACTGATCTGAGTGTTAGTGGAAAATCTCAGCGTGTCTGGGGACTAGACATAGGTCAAGGATTTAGACTGAACCAGTATAAATCTTCTTGGGTTTAGCTTTTCTTCCTCTCCTCTGTTTTACCCTATTATGCTATTTAAGTTTGGGTGTTCTGATTTTTTTTTTTAAAAAAAAAAAATCCCTAATTCACCTCCCCTCTTGGTGATTTCCTCTATTTACAATTCAACCAAGGGTTAAATAGCAAATCTGCCCTAGAAGTTTTCACTGAGGAGCAATGTTGTCCTGAAAGTTTTCTCACGTTCAATGTCACCTCAAAGTTTTAAAACGTAGCAATGTTGCCCAAAATCGTTAAAAAATCAACGTTGATTGTTAACCTTTTAACGGAAAAGGGCAATGTTGCCCAAAACCGTTAAAGAATCATGATTTTTTTTGTTGACAAGAATCATGATATTTTGATGGGAATTATAATTGCCATTAAGTTTAATTTGTGTGACAGTTCTTTTTTCCATCCCTCTCTAACCAAATTCATTTGCAAAATTTTCCACTTAAGAAAAGGGAAACATTATATTTTTATCGTAATGTTGATTTCAAATAAATTTAACTTCTTTCCTGTAATTACTATCAAAATTATCTTCTTCTTCTTCTTCTTCTTTTTTTCTTTTACTTTTATCAAAACAGTGAAACGAAACTTTTTTGTTATTTTAACCAAGATTATCAACAACTTCAATTTATATACATCAATTCAAAATAAATTTACGTATACACTGACGTATTTTATTAGTCTCTAATTTTTAGTCTTTGCCTTCACCTCTAAAATTGAATAATATTTTGTCTGATCTTTAGTATAGACGATAGACTGGAGTTATACTAGATATATTTATAAGGCTCACCGAATACGGCTAACAAAGTTGAAGGTACTATTGTAAAGAAAGTTATTGATGATTTTGCATAATTATATTATTAAAATTAAATCTGAAATCCAAATCCAAAAGTAATTTAGAAACTCAGTTTAATTAGGATTAGATAATGGTATCTTTCATTGTACTATTGAATCCTCAAGCTGGTTCACATGCCTTCTGAGAGCATATATAGCGACAAGAGATTAGGAATAATACAGGAAAACTCATTTGAGTTCAAGTTTAATTTATGGAAATTGTTTACCTAATAGGATATGCGTGGTCCTCATCATGAGTTAATGTTTATTTAACTTTTGAAAATTAATTAAAAAAACAAGACGCAAAAAATTTAGTGAAAAGTTTTCTTTTCCAAAGTGTTTTTGGGTTAAAGTTGATCAAGCGCATTAAAAAAATTTTAATTCATCAAGTATCCTCAGTATTTTTTTTCAAATGTATTTAGCACTCTAAACTATTTTGTGCAATATATTGATACTAAAATTCAAGTTTTTTTCACTAATAAATTTATAAGTAGATATTTTCACCGATTTTTGATATGAAATAATGTGTATTAATTTTTTAAATTATCTTGTTGAGTCATCTTCCTTAAAACTATCTAGGGCTACTAGGGCGTCCAATTTTTTTGGGAACCAATATCCTATTGCCTTCGGCTACTAGGGCGTCCATTTTTTTTCCCCTTTAACGGGCTCATGGCTTATCCCATTTAAGTTTAATAAATGTATTTGTATATATATTACACTCAATTAATTTTATACAGAGTATTATTTAAAACGTTGTCAAATTTCTTTTATTTTCCGACATAATCTTTTTTCATACTTATTCATAAATAAGGGTATCTTTAAAAAAAATTATCTACCAATTTATTATTTTTAACTAATTTTAATTATTATAAATAACCCACAGTTAAAAGAATATTGTATGTAGCCACAAAACAGGGACTTTAGATAGACAGTCTTTCACAAAACCACCAAGTCCAAATTCAGTACAGGCAAGAAAGGGCGACTACGGAAAAATCTACGTGGGACGCAGATATGCCCACCTATTTCAACGTGAGGCAGCTAGAAAAGTTGAATGGAAAAATAAAATGAGGACACATTAATTATCACGAGCCCAACCAACCAATGGTCATGATTTGTTGCAATTAGATGATGTAATTGAGAGATTATGGCGGGTTTATGACGTTGATGGACCATCTAAGCTATCATAGCTCCATTTCACCTTATTAATAACATAATAGCGGTCACTCCACATTTACTGCTACATCACGCCACCGTCTAATCTTGAAACCCTAACACTCTCTCACGCACAAACACAGAACTCGGAGACGGTCACTCACAGAGCCTTCCGTCCAAAGATTCCTTGCCGTTTCTTGCTTCTTAAGCAGCTACAGATCCGCAGATGCTTACCTACCCAATAGTGCCCACACTATACTGCCTTCACTTAATCTCCACTATTATTGTTTTAATATTTTAATTTAAAGTTATCGCTGGTAATTTTGACGATTTTAGCTGTCAGCTTTCTACTGGCAGTAGTTGTCTTCTCAGTTCTTACCGTGGCATTTTTGCTTGCGCAATCCTTTTGGCGTTTTGTTCTTCATCGCATTTTTCTCTATTGTTTTGGCTCCATTTCGATGCAGGGAATGTCAGTATCTGGTAACAATTTTTAAGCTGGGGAAAAACCGTGCTTACTCTTTTTAGCTACCTATTTTTCTACATTCGGCGAAGCATTTGGGTTAGGATTCTCTTTCACTCTTTGCTTTTTGTCAATCTTTGGGTTCTGAGTTTTTACGGGTTAAGTATAATAATTAAAATTAGTTTAATTATTATTTTTAACTAATTTTAATTTATATGTGTGAGAAACACACATATAAACACTAATAACAGATGAAAAGATTCTAACCTTGAAATACAAGTCTAAATGCGCTACTGGTAATTTCTCCCTCCTACATTCCATTTTGTGAAAAACAATCATTCTTTGATTTTCAACATCCAATGCTCGTTATAGAAAGTGGTCCATTGTTATAGCAAGGTGTAAAAACAAAGTTATCATCTGAGTCCCTCACACGTCCATATACGCATTGCATGCATTTTGACTGTGCAATATAATTTGTATAGCATAATTCTGTCACCTACAATTAAATAAATTTAAAAACGTAAAATTCATCTCATAGATTGTCAGTTATCTCACCAAATAAAACCCATCCATAGGCAAATTGATCCATAATTGAGATCTCTTTATTCTTTATTGTTGATATTTGAAATGTTAGCCTCTATTATTAACATTTTACTATGATCTCATATCAGGGGATCGATTTGGCCAAGAAGACAGAAAGAAAAGATGGTTACAGTTAAAGAAATTAAAAAAAAAAATTAATATTTTAAATCAATTTATGTTACATAATAGGTTTTCAATTGCCTCGCCAAATTTAACTCTATCAAAAACTAAATATGATTAACTGATCAATTTCAGTTTTCTAGTTTTGAATGATTTAGAATATCCAAATATTTGGAATGTTTAATAATTTAATTCAAACCAGATTTTAATTATTTAAAATAGTTAATGTTATCAAGCTGATAAAATTTATCTTCGTAATAAGATTTTTAAATAATTATCTCACCAAACAAAAAATTTCAATTAGCAAATGGATGCTTATGCTTTTTCAAATTAATTCACCTTGACAATGTATTCTGATTGAAATTGCTGAAAAAAAATGTTCCTAAAGATCTCATGAAGGAAATCATATTAAATCTGCCCGTAATTTAATGCTATTTTATTAATATAATACTCCATCAAATGATTTACGAGGAACATTTATCTTTTCTGGAGTGTCTTATAATAAGAAACAAATGGAGTAAGTGCAAATTGAGAGTATCTTAGTGTGAATATTTTATCCCCATCTTTAGTGACATAATGAAATTAAGAATTTGACAAGGTCTTTCATTCTCAGAATGATCTGGCGCTGACACGTGTGTCATAGAGGACCGCTAGCAAATTTGAGCATTACCTTGCTTCATGTAAGATTTCAATATTAGCAAATTATATATATTGTACCCGTTTTAATGACTATAAATGACTATTATTAATTAGTTAGAATTTATGAGAGCATTACTAGTAAATTTTCGTCTCCAAATTAAATTCTAATCGTTATTAGAAAACGCAGTTACATGATATTAACCAAGGAAATGTGAAATTCGCTACTGTCCTCTACTCTTATCCTTATTTTCCCCTCCACTACTCATTTTAGATTTTTAGATTGAAATTTGAGTGATTCAAATTTAATATTTTATAAAAATTCACAGAGTTTTTGCCTTTTCCAACAAGTGCTGAAATGCACTTCCCATGATTAAAATCTGTGCTCTCTTCCTTGTGGGGAGATGTTGCTTATCATCTCAATCAACAACTTGTTGGTTACCTTTTACTCCCTCCGGTCCTAATTATAGGAACATTTTTGTAGTGCAAAGCACTACAAAAGTGTTCCTAAAATTAGGACCCGAGGTAGTATTTGTTATTTGTTAATATAAAACAGCTCTCACTCATTTCTCATGGTACTCGAGCCATACAACACGTTACTTTTAGGGAATGACCTAGCATTAGCCCAATTTCTTCATTGATTCATGTTCATAAAGATTCAACAGAGTTTTATGTTGGTTGTCAAAAGCCTAACACAAATCTCCTCCTTTATTTAGGCTTGGGACTAGCTATGAACATATGCGAAGTTTGGATGATAAAAAATGATAACTATAACAAATTTAAAATGTGATACAGGAAAAATAAATAAATGATTGAGTAGCATGGTTGAATTCAAAATCAAAAGTAAATATGCACTGCATATGTAAAATGGCATATATTTATGATGTCATACTCACTACTACAAAATACTCAAAAGACGACCTTAATTAGACCCAATTAACGTCCATCTTCACAGGGACGTCTGGGAGGGAGTCGTTGATTTGGGCCCTAAAAGGCGACCTGAAGAAAAATCAGATCGCCTATTAATAGGCGACCTGAACCCAAATCAGGTCGCCTATTAATAGGCGACCTGAATAAACTCAGGTCGCCTCTTATGAGACGACCCGGTCGCCTCTTATGAGACGACCTTATTTCTATTCAGGTTAGCCGTCGCTCCTCTTCCCCAGTCCGCCCGAATCCTTGTTCTTCCCCATCTCATCGCCAATCCATCTCATTGTCATCTTCCCAAATCATTTTAACCTCACATTAATCCTAAAAACAACAAATATGTAATAATGAATCAACCAACATAGACCAACAAGAACCTAGGTATATATAGAAATCCATGAACAAAATTTAGATAAAAGTTAAGAAATAAAATCAAGGGAAACTAGGGTTCGTTAGGTGCTTGAGCTTAATGAACAAAGAAGAAAAATTGGGAAATAATTTATCAATAGAAGGGAAATCATAAACAATAATCGATCTAAAGATTAAAAATAAAAGAAACCAAAAAGCAAACCTCTATCATCCGGAATATATCCCAATCTTGCATTGAGGTGTTGGAGATAAGATTGATTGGCTATCGGTGCAAGAGACCACACTAATGAGGAGAGGGGTTTAATTTGAGGGCGTTCTTGTCGGCGCAAGAGAGGGGCTTCGGTGGAGATGGAGATGCAGCCATTAACGCTGGTGAGAGGTGAGAGGGGCTTCGGCAGAGAGGGAGACTGAGACTAGAGGCGGAGTCGGCGGAAGAGGAGGCGAGACTAGAGGCGGAGTTGAGTCGGAGGAAGAGGGAGACGAGACTAGAGGCGGAGTTGAGTCGGAGTCCAGGTGAGAATGACTGAGAATGACGGCAGAGGACGAGGGAGTCTGGGTGAGAATGAATGAGAATGACGGGGAATTAGGTTTAAAATTATTTAAAAAAGGCGACCTGAACACTAAATCAGGTCGCATATTAATGAAAGTGTGAATAGTATTTGTGAGCATTATTACAATTGGGTTGATTTGAACATGAAGAGAAGTGAATTTGATTAGAAATTGATTCTATGTTCTTTGAATGTTAGTAAAGAGGTAAAGATTTGGTTTAGGTACTTTACTTTAGGATGTCAAAGAACCTGTGAGGGAATTGAGCCTAAGTTTCATTTTTTTCAAGAGGGAGTACACCTATTGTGATTCCATCTCTAGAACTTGTCTTGAATCTATTTTGAAATTTGAAATCCTATTGCATGCACAAAGAGGATTTAGGCATTCATTTCATAGCTAGTTTGGCCAAATGTCCATCCTTATCACAAGAAAACCCTTTGTTTACCCCATTTGAGCCTTTATCTTTTATTTTATTTTATCTAAAAAAAAAAATTTGCATAGAATAAATAGCCCTTTGTTTGAGATATGCAATTTTTATATCTTTTTCTTCCCATTCATTTTTATTACTTTATTAAGTGCTAAGTAAATCAATTTAAAAGAGTGAAGGAGTTAGAAAATATGTGTATATAGTAAAAAGCAAAAAAAAAAAAAAAAAGATTGGGATTAAAAAATATATATATATATATGAAAAAAAATAGAGATTTAAAAAAAAAAAAGAAAGAAAGAAAGAAAAAGTTTGTTGAGATTAAAAGAAGAATAAAGGTTGTTTATATATAGTGTTAGTGAGTTTGTTTGTTTTTCTTGGTAGGTATTCCTTCACTCTTCATCATGAATTTCATTAAATTACTTGGCACCAATTAAAGTATTTTCTCATACCATTTGATCATTTTCATTTCATTATCCTACCTTGATCATTACAACCTTGAGAAAGTCCTTTTGATTTGAGTGTGCAATGGGATAATGTATAAAGTGGAGATGGAGATGATAAACAAGCTTATGGTAGATAAGTTGCAATAGGTGGAATTGAGTGAAACACAAGCCCTTGAATATCTTGAGAGATGAGTTAAACACTTGACTTGTGAGGGACATTCTATTGTGATTTATCTTTGCCAAATTAAGGGTCTTGCTACTTGCATTTTTGGAAGGTGGAAAAGAATTCTGAAAAAGTTTGTTTCTTGAAAGTTTGAATTGACTTCAATTTTGTAGTGCTTGCTTTAAAAATCTTGCTTCCATGGTTTTCATGAGTTGGTTGTTTTAGAATTTAAAATCTTGAGGACAATATTTGATGCAAGTGTGGGGGTGTGATGACTTCCTATTTTTAATAGATTTGTGACATATTTTGATATATTTGGGAAGTTATCAATACTAAATTAAAGAGATTTTATTGAGATTTTAAGAGAAATCAATTTGGATGCATCATTTAGGGGATTTCAATTTAAAATAAAAGTTTTTGAGTTTAGGAAATAAATAATGATAATTAGAAGTTTTAAATAAATTTAGTTTTATTATTATGATATAATATACAATGTTCCTTGCTTTTCGGATCAGGACCAGCAGAGTTTTAATGGATTGGTTGCTTGGCAATTGAATATTGGAATTGGACCAGAATTAATGTCAGAAAATGGCCCAAAATCAGAGATATGGACAGAGAGGGCCCAAACATGCTGTCAGAAAAGGCCCAAAATCAGAGATATTGACAGAAAGGGCCCTTTACGAAAACTGTGCGTTTTTTATATTTTCTTTTTTGGCAGAACTCAGCGTTTTTTGTTGGGCATTAGGTCAGAAAGAAAAAGGGAATTTTGGGCTGAAACGCACAGACCGACTTGAATGAATAAAAGAAAGGGGAATTGAATATTAAAGGATGAGCCGCTGCAAAACAGAACAGAAGGGAACCGAATTGAAAAAAGACGGAGAGGAGAACGAAAAGAGAGGCGGCTGGGAGTTTTTGGCTGGACGAAAAAGACGAAAGAAAAAGAGAAACAGAACGGAGGAAGGGACGAACGTAAATTGGAGCAGCAGCTGAACCAGAGACAGAGCGCGAGACTCACTGTTGCTGATTTTTGGTCATTGTTCTTGGTTTTGTATCTCATTTGACTCTGATTCTAGTTTCTTAGTTTCATTTTCCAGTATGCTATTGAACTCTGAATTATTCTGTGAGGTTCTGGATATGATTAAAGCCATGTTTGGCTAATTTCTCTTTATCCTAGGGTTCTTTTGACCCTTTGTATGGATTAATACTTGAATATTCCTCTCTTTTGGTAGATTAATATATGTATGTGTTGATTTTAACCTTGGCTTAATGCTTCTAAATGATTGGCCCCCATTTAGATGATTTATTCACTTAGGTTTTGACTTGAGAGAGCTAATCTAGGTGTAGAATTTGATTGAAATCATGCTTGTCTTGAAGTTTACTCGATAAATGGATGGTTTGTTGGTAAAATAGAGATATATTTACTAATCTTGCATTGTCACATTAGGGTTGTTGCTTAAATATTGATTCTCATTAATTGTAGCAAGAGATTGTGCATTTTAATGAGAAGAGAAACTTGATTTTGACTTGAGAGAGCGGGTCAAGTGTTTTAGAACCTTAGACTAACACATATATGTATTGAAATGCTACTAGAGAGGAAATTAACCAAGTTTTATGAAATGCAAAAGGGGAAAAAGAGCCCTAGGCTCAATTATCCTTAAAGTCAAAGAGTCATTTGCCTTTATCAATTTTAAGTTTTAGAAATAGTCTTTAAAAATTCTCATTTCAACTCAAAACTTTGTTTTAGCTCAACTTGATGAATTTCACTAAGCCTCTTGCTTGACCAATTTGTTAAACAAATCCTCGTGGGAACGATACTTTATTTATCACTTTATTACTTGCGAAACTCGTACACTTGCGAGGCGAACAGCGACCTGATATACCTTCAGGTCGCCTATTTTCTATAATAGTGGAGAATTTTTTTATTTTCTGCCGCCAAATATTTCCCACCATATTTT
Source organism: Acacia pycnantha (assembly GCA_025563575.1). NCBI lineage: Eukaryota > Viridiplantae > Streptophyta > Magnoliopsida > Fabales > Fabaceae > Acacia > Acacia pycnantha. The sequence goes on along the minus strand of JAMWYP010000089.1, from coordinate 1,247,544 downwards.
ATCCTTGGCGCCAAGATAATTAATCAGATTTTAGGCGTCTTGAATTACATACGGACGACAAAAAAATTTTAGAAGTCCTAAATTACTATTCAGGACGTTGAAGGCTCCTTTTCCTTAAATATAATTACAAAAATGCCACTTCCTTCATATTTTACTACCTGTTTTCAATTTAGGACGTTTTTAGGGTAGTAGTATCCAATTTTTTTAGTAGTGACTATTACTATGCGGTGTATTGAAATATACGAGTAGTTGATTTCCATACCCTCACTCTAAACAAAGCCAGATATGAATCCTTATACATCAATTATCCATCAGCCTTGGTCTACCGCTTTTTTCACCTTGAAATATACGAGCAGTTGACTGAGTAATAAATCATAATACTGGTATACACACACAAAGGCCAAAACAGGGTCAGGTGGAGAAATGGCAGGGTACTTTCTTAGCTTCATAGACTTAAAATGATGAGCATGCCCATGTGATTGCTAGCTTTCAGCTTCTGTTTATATATGCATGGTAGGTCCATTCTCCCACCCATAAGTAAGTCCTTTTTTCGTTCCTATTGGTTGGTGGGGATTATGATCTTATTTTATTTTACACCTATTAGTGATTCATATTTGTCAGAAAAGTAGAGCAAAAGTGATATCACCAATTCAAGGAATTATGAGTGAATGGAACGAGAAAGAGAGGGGACAGAAGACAATGAGTAGCAGGTAAAGTTTCAAAAATTTCTGAAGTTCATAATGGTTGTCTTGAGGGATTTTTCCCTATAATAAATGAAAGGAAAATGTCAGGTCTATAACATTATCAATCGAATATCAATTGAAGGAATGATAATAAATAATGGACCCTTGGTTGGTTTTCAAATTTGGGAAATAAGCTAAAGACACCGAGAAAAAGCATCATCTCAGAAGTGGGAAATTGTATACAAGAAGATATGGTGGAGGAGCTGGAAGAATTTAATTTTAGACGCATCTCACTTTTAAACAGCTAATTAATCTCATATGTATAGTACTACTGTATGTGAAAATACTGTGTTTTTACTTTTTACCTCCCAATGTGAACCATTCGATCACACTTGCCTTCTCAACCCACATATGATCTGATATGATAATGTTTGAGATGTCCCTTTCTCTTTATCATTAAATTTATTCGATATACAGTTATTTAAAATGTTTTTTTCCCATTTTCAGTTGCATTACAAGTCTAGAGTATTCTTACAATCCTAAATATATGAAATATAATTTTAACAAGTTTTTTTTTAATAAAAAAAAATGTGCAAAGTAAAAACAAGAGCCAGTAACGGTGTGAATTGTAAGCCAGCTCAACTAATTACAACATGATTCATTAGCTGATAACGCTGTGGCAAATGAAAATCATTAATTTTAAAGTTCAAACGAAGCTAGTTAGGGTACGTTTAAGCTAATTAAATTCAATTAAATTATGCGTGGGTACATATTTGACCCAAAAAAATTTGGGAATTGAAGTAATATGAAATTATTCCCTCTCATTTTCCACAACTGATTTCAAGGAAAATGAATCCCAAGAACCTTACATTAGTTGGCATTTAGTTATTGGACCACCAAAAGGACTTCTTTCATGGTTTTGGAAAAAGCTGCAAACATTATTGTAAAAGAATGAAGATCCATTTATAGTGTAGGACGGACTTATAATGTCCTCCAAATAAATCATGTTTCAGATTGGATCGAGGCTTGATTTTATTGGCCAAATAAAAAGAAAGTGGCTTGATTTATTTTTTTACACTAATGACCTCTAGCTTGTCTCTTTCATCTAAGGATTAAGAAATATCAGTTTTAATTTTCCAACAGAGAACAACACAGAAGCATAACAATAGTACAAAGATATTTTGTTGCTAGGTTTTCTTTTCCCTAAGAATTGCTAAATCAGCAAACCATTGTTATGGATGTTTGTACTTCGTTGCTGAATCACCAATCTTAAATATAAGATCTATTTAACCTTTTTAGGAAGATTAAGAAAATTAATTAAATTATTTTAAAATATATGACAATAAATAATGTTTGTACTTCATTTCTATTTATGAAGGATGATGGGTGTAATACCCGGATATTTATCTGGCATATTATAAATAAAAGTTGGATAATTCTGATAAGTGAAAATTCAATCTCCAGTCTTGTATAATTATAGCATATTTTCTAGGTAGAATTTCTACAAGAAATTAGGGAATTTAAGGGCCAAAGAGCCAAAATGACCAAAATGCCCACTGAAAGGGTAATCAACTTAGGAAATTATGGAAAAAATACCAAAAGGCATAAAATGACCAAGTGAATTAGGGGAGTATATTATCCATAATTATGGTAATTTAATAAAATATGAACTTGGGAAAATTGTATAAGAGTGTTTAAAAGTAGTAAAAAGACCAAAATACCCTTGTAATTATGGAATAATGTTAGAGGTATGAAAATACTAATGTAAATACATGAGTATGAAGATAATGAGACATTGTAATTAAGAAAATTATCAAGTTATGATAATTAAGTAATTAAGTAATATTGGGCTGATTACTTAAGCGTAAGTGAAGGAAATTCACAAATAATTATATGAAATCCTAAAATTGGTGGTTTTTGTTTTAAAATTAGTAAAAATGTATTTACTAATTAATTGGAAATTTTTATGAAAAATAGTTGAGTTTAGGTATTTTTAGGCCTAAATACAAAAATGGACCAATTAGGTAATTTTGTGAAATTTTTGGAAAAATTAATTAAATAAATCATTAAATAATTAAATAAATTAAAAATAAATATTAATTAAAATTGAAAAGGGGGCAGCCGAATTATGCTCCAAGTAAAGAAAAAAAAATGATAAATGAATATATTTGTACATATGCAAGTTGACATTAAAAAATAATATAATTAAATTAAAGCAAAAAGTATGAATAGTAATATTTAAATTAGGAAACGGATCCTATCTTGAGATCTAGGAATAGGAATCCCAAGGTCAAGGTAAAATATTGATCAGTGAGTTTTTTTTATTTTGACATATTGGAATCAGTGAATTTTTCGAAGAAGTTGGTATTCTCGAAATGCGTTAAACCGGACGCGATCGGACACGTTTTCGAGGAAACTTCAACCTGGACTGTTGGAGGCCTATATGGAATCAAAATAAAGGTTGACTTGGACATTTATACTAAGTGAGAACATGTTTGCAAAGTTGTAAATCCGAATTTTGAGATTTTTCCGAAATTACGCGAATCGGGTCCCGATCGGAGAAATTCATCCGGGTAGGCTTCTAGAAGGGCCACATGGCCACTTCCTATTGGCCAATTGGTGCCACCTCAGCAAGAGGGCAGGTCGGCCAAGAAGAAGGAAGAAGAAGAAAAAGCTTTTGAAAAAGTTGCTTTGGACGGTCCGGATCGATTCTCACAAAGTTGATCCGACGTAGAAATCCTACAACTTTTCTTATAAATACCCCCTCCTTCACTTTTCTTCACACCATTCCTTCTTGCCTATTTCGAAATTCTAGGGAGAGAAAGTAGAGAGAGAAGCTGGGGAAGTTCTGCCGAAGTCTTCAATGGGTAAGTCTTTCGGTCTTTAGTTTTTAGTCTTTAGTTCATTAGTTAGTAAGGCTAGAGTAGTCTTTATTTTTATGTTTTGATATTAGATGGGAGGGCTATTTTAGTCTTTATTTTCGAAAATCATGATGGCGTTGAAGTTAAGCGAAATTTTGGGAAGAAAATAGCCTATGTAGCGAAGCGCGCGAAATTCCGCCAAGTAGGGGTATAGGGGCAAAATGGTAATTTTTACCTAAAATGCCGATTATAATGTCAAATTACTAATGGAAGTGACATTATTCTCATAGGATATCTGAAACGTTGATTACTGCTGCCGTTCTGCCTCTACGTGCATTGTAGGATTCTTGCACGTTTCTCCGTAGAAAGTACGTTTTCCGCCGGTAGTACCTAACGTTGCCAACGAAGGTACGGACGCGTACTGTAACACTAATCTTGCACATCTTAAATACTTATATGTCAATGATATGTTCGTAGACCGTTATACTGAGACAGTTATACGGGTTATAGTTTTGATAACACCGTTTTGTTTTCCTAGCGCTGAGGACAAGACTAATTATCGTGGCACTGGTGAATAGTGCAAGCTGTTGTTGTTATTTACCTTATGGGGCTTTACATATTGCTCTGTGCTTATGTTTTGTCGGCATAATGATCATGCATCTTTAGTATGCTTGTGATATACTGTTGTATTAGCTCTTGAAATATCTGTTGTCTGTATACTGTATTGTTTGGGTATGAGGTTAAGATGTTTTGGCTAAGAATCCAAATGCTCTTTCGCTCTATTGCTCCACTCTGATTGTTTGTTTGAAAAAAAAAAAAATTTCCGCATTTCAAACATGGGATGTTACATTTTATGGTATCAGAGCAAAACTTGTAAATAAATCTACTTAATATGTACCTCATGAGAATAAAGTCTATACAATAATAAATAAATAGTAAAATTGTACATTCACTTTAGAAATTTAATGAATCAGCTTATTATAACTTGGACCAAGTAAAAAAATCTTCTCTCTCTACCTTATAAATAGGATAAGAGGAGCATAATTTTGTAAAAATAACAACAACAAAAATTTTACTTATTTATTGTGATATATAAATTATTATTATATACTTTTGTAGAAAAGGACACGCATGTTAATGTTGAAGGACAAAGAATTGAGTGGGCAAGGTAGGGTTGCAAGATGTGCAGGTGTTGTAGCCTTCAAGGACCAAATAAGGGGCTAACATACATTTGTGTGTGTATAGTTGTGATCATTGTGTTTTGGTATAAGCCATTTAATCTAGCTAATTAGCTTAGCTAGCTTTTTTTTTTGGGGTCAAAACTTAGCTATTCATATACACAAGAATTGTTAGACATTGCCCTCTGACTTATACTCTGTACTATTCTCCATTCATGTGCAAGAAATTAGAGTTTGTCCCCACCAGTAATACCGAAAAGGTCTTTTCTTTTCAACGTACACATGCAGCTAGGTTTCCCTAGAATGCCAAATAGTAATAATTTACACAATAGCTTTGATTTTTGAACACCAATTAAGAACCCTATCTACCTCTATTTGCATCCATCCCTTTAATAATATGCCAAATCCATTTTATAGACCCTAGATGCCATTCTTGATCATCAATTTTGACGCTCCATTACCACTTGAGTCTTATTTATAAGGTAAAGGTGCATCCAGTATTCTGAGGTGCATTCAATATACGTGTGGGGTACTTCATTAATTAAGGAATTCAATAAACCATGTGGCTTACGTGGATTTTTCCATTTTTGCTTTATCTCTATACAACTTGTTTAACTTTTAATTGGACTCATGCTTCTAAAATTAAACATTAGTAACAACTGGCATAATAATTTATTTATTTATTTTTAATTCTTCTTTTCCAACGACTTTTAATTCTTATTTTATTTTTATATGCTTCCATCTATTAGTCTTTAATATAAAATCTTGTTCATAGTGTAATTTACATAACAAACTAGATCTTGTATTAAGGATATTTAATTTATTAAGATACAGCAAAAAAACATTTCATCTCCATAGAAAATGTGTCAATAAGACAACAAGAATCAAAAGAAATTATGAGATTACTATCAATCAAAATCAAAAGGATTGTTTATTTAATTTCATTATAAATTATTAAGATTAATACAAAATGCAATTTAACTATTTGCATTTCTAGGGGAGGCAGCTTTTGCGTGGACACTTCACAGGCAACACAAACGGGATGGAGACGTAATGGCATGTGATGTGCTTTAAATTTTCAAATGAACATGAGTTGAACACAATCACATGCAAATGCCAGGAAATTTGATTTGCCGTAAGGAAGAAATAGCCAAAGAAAGAATCAATTATTGTCCTTATCACGGACTATGGTAGCACTGTATAGTGCTTTTTTTTTTTTGGTGAGAAAAAAGTTTTGGAGGGGTTCGACATCGCCCTCACTGGCGCGAGAGCACGGCCAGGCTCATGAAGATTTCACTGGGACTTACGAGATCGCCTACCAAAGGAGTCCCAGCGACGGCAGAGGGGATCGAACCTACGACCCAATGGCCTAATCCTGGATCATTTACCATCTATGCCAACTCACATTGGCGTATAGTGCTTTGACACAGATGAATTAATGGAAGTGGGATAATTCAATTTGTCCAGTGAAACAGTGTTGGTGTCAAAAACTGATGATAATGGCCCACTAAGACAAATATGGAGGAATGGAATCTCATTTTGTACAATGATGTCTCCTTGCATCTTCTCGTCTCAATCAAGCCACATGGATGTTGGAGAGTCTTCATATATTTTACATTAGACTTTGTGCGAATTTTTATAACGTGTCCATCACTCTCACTTCAAAGAAATTTGTGGCCCAAAGCGGAGCTGTGGGAACACAGTAATGTGTGAATGGATTTATTAGTGATGTCTTAAAGACCGAATTGAGATCTCTCTTCCCTACGCCAAAATTTACACCAAATGAGATAGGAAGAATCATAAATTTTGGCGCGTACAACTGATATTTGCCAAAATAGTTAACCTTGCTTTTCAATGTCAGATCTTGGCCATCCAATTTGCATTTCCATCCTTGCCTTTGGGATTAATTTTTTTTTTCTCCCACTCTTAGCCTTGCATGTGATGCTATTTACCAAACTTGCCATTTAACAAGTTAAGATTTTAATTAAAATATTAATAATATAATGATGGGCTGTTTCTTTTTAGTAAGAAAGGTAAAATATAAAAGACCTACCACTGTAATTTAATTTGTTCTTTTTCCTGAAAGAGAGAGAGAGAGAGAGAGATTCAATCAACAATGAAAATGAAACTTCCATCTTCCATCAAGCAAATATTTGACATTTTCATTTAGAAGGAACAAAGAAGATTCCGGGTGGACCTTTAGCTTCTTGAGTCTTCTATTTTTTTTTTTCTTCCTTGTTTATTTACACACACACAAAGATTAGAGATATTGGAGTCCAACACCATATTTTAAACATTCTTATTATTATCTAGAAACGTTACAGTTTTTGTGAAGTTTAAATTGAAGTGCATAAAATAAATTAAAATTTATGATCTTTAAATTATAAAAGAGATTTCATATTTATCCTGTCTCCTGTATACTTCGTATCTCTCTAAATGAATTTTGTTTCTCTTCTAGCTCTAAATTTGTGATTTTTGGCCAAATAAAATGGTATGAAAGACTTTGATTTGAACAATAAGTTTGATGAAGAACACTTTTTAATTTGATAAAAATTTGGTAGCATTTTCTTGCTCTTGAACATTCTCTTTCTAAAACTTCTCTTATACCTCCATGATTGAATATTGAATGGAGAGCTTCTCTCTTCCTTGGCCAGGTTTATACGAAATGGGGAAAAGACGAGCTTAATCCAAAAAAGTACATTATACTACTTTGCCATAACATTATGATAATGAAGTTTGGCTTGTACAAATCATGTTTTGTGTAATACCCTAAAATCTGACTTAGGGAAAATATCATAAATGAGTAAATATACCTATTAAAAATAGGTGAATATGAGATATCAAATATTAAGTAATAATTATCTTATTTTCCAAGGGAAAATCTCTTAGGAAAAATTAGGAAATAGAACTATGGGGTCAAAATGACCAAAATACCCTTGGAATGTATAAAAACTTAGGAAAAATTGTGAAAAATCCTAAATATCAGTGAAATAATTATTAAAATTGAGAGGGTATATATCTCTAATTTTGGTAATTTGATAAATTACAAACTTGGAGAAATTGAAGAAGAATACTCAAAAAGTATTGAAAAGACCAAAAGGCCCCGTAAATTCTAAAATAATGCAGAAGACATGGAAACAGAAATGTCAGTATAAAAGTTATGAGGTTATGAGGCATTCTAATTAAGAAAATTATCAACTAGTGATAATAAAGTAATTAAGTAATTATTGGCAAATTACTTAAGCATAAGCAAAGGAAATTCATGAATAATTATGTAAAACCCTAAAATTAGTGGTTTTTGGCCAAGAATTAGTAAAAGCATATTTGCTAATTAATTGGAAATTTTTGAGGAAAATGGATGAGTTTAGGTATTTTTAAGCCTAAATACAAGAATGGACCAATAGGGAAATTTTGTAAAAAATTATATAAAAATAATTATTAAATAATTATTTTATATAATATTAATTAATTAAATAATAAATAAAAACGAAAAAAAAAGGGTCAGCTATGTTGACCGAAATTGTGAAGCCGTAAGGGTTAAGTTTTGAGCTAAAAATATCATGATATTATTATTACAACTTGTAATATTATATATTATAATTAAATATAGTGAATAGTAATGGAATAAATAGAAAACGGATCGTATCTAGAGATCTAGGAATGAGATTTCCAAAGTCAAGGTAAAATATTGATTAGTAGATTTTTATCTTTCGTTAGACTTTTCCGGAAGTCAATTCCGAGGCCGGTAGAGCATTTTCCTAATAAGACGAAATAGGGAAATTCTGAGAAAAGCCTGATAGCCAAGTTGAAAGTTAAGGATTCAGAAGTCATGATGCGACATCTGGGGAGGAATTGAGAGTTTTTCGGACATATTTGGAATCGGTGCATTCTTGTCCACAGCGTAGCTTCCGGAATTTCGTTTCGAAACCGACACGTTTTTCCGTAAACTTCCGTCAGGCCGGAGAAGGCCTAGACAGAGTTAAAAAAATAGTTGGACTAGACATTTCTAATGAGGAAGGAATTGTCTTCGAATTGTATAATCCGGAGTTTTGGGATTTTTCCGAAATTACGCGAATCGGGTACCGATCGGGAAAATTCATCCGGGAAGCTTCTGGAAGGAGACACTTGGCCTCCTCCCATTGGCCAATCCCTTGAATTTTGGGCATGAATTTCGGCCAAGGAAGGGAGAGGAAGAAGGAAAACTTGTTGAAAAAGTTATGTCCTGGACGGTTCAGATCGATTCTCATAAAGTTGATCCAACGGCCGAAACCCTATCCTTTTACCTATAAATACCCCCTCCTCCTCTTCATTTTTCACACCATTCCTCTTGTGGATTTCAAAATCTAGAGAGAGGATTTTAGAGAAAGGAGCTCTGGGGAATTCTGAAGCGAAGTTCTGGGTAAGTTTTTCGGTACTTAGCTTCCGTAGTTCTTTCGGTAGTTAGAGTAGAAATGCTATATTAGTCTTTAATCTTCCAAGTATGATTAGATATCATATAATAGGGGTATTTTAGTCATGAATTTCGAAAATATTGGTGAGGTTGAAGTTCTGGCGAAATTCTGGAAGATTAGAGTTCAAATAGCGAAGCTCTCAGAAATACCGTAATCCGTCAACAAAGGTACGTTCGCGTACTGTAACACTAACTCTGATGGTTATTGTATGCATATATGTATATTACCTGTACTTTGACTGTACTTATGTCTGTCATGCCTATTGTCTATCATGCCTGTATTTCGACTGTACTATTGTCTCGTACTTTGACTGCACTATTATTACTGTACTCTGACCGTACTATTACCTGTACTCTGACTGTACTATTGTCTGTACTCTGACTGTACTATTGTTTGTCATCCAAATGTATTGTTACTCCGACTGTACTACTGTCTGTCATCCGACTGTATTGTTTTGCCATACATATCTGATATGTATAGCCTATGTCTGACCGTAGTAAATGTTGCCAAAATTATGTGAATGTCTGTCGTGCATATATGATGTATGTAATCATGAGGTTAACCGTTACCTGGGGTTCGATGCATGGACTCCAGCTCTTAACTTAGCTTCAGGGTCGGGTGGACCGAGGATCGAGGAGAAGGACAAGAAGCATGCCTAGGAGTCGCGGCTGAAGACTTCTTTCTGTATTAGTTTTGAAACACTCTTGTACCGCTATTTAAACAGCAAGACATGCTACCATGGGTATTTTAAATATATATATATTAGTTACTCAATCGCTCCGGTGCACTACTCTGATGTCTACAAATGAGGTTTGATGAAAAAAAAAAGTTTATACTACTTTTAAAAATGGGATGTTACAATTTTGCCAAAATAGGTACTTGTGATAATGAACCCAACTATTCAAGGTTCAATCTTGGCCATCCAATCTACACTCCAATAGATTGTATGGTCAGCTAATTTATTTGCATAACTTGATTATGACTAGTATTGGCTTGATGAATTTGATTAATTAATCCATTGTTTTCTAATTATGAAATTGCTCATCTTTCAAATGCATTAGTGTTTTAAACTCTGAATTTTGTACTTAATTGCCTTTGTTCAGGAGTACAAAGGTGTAAGTGTGGGGGAATTGATCAAACCATATTTTTATATGACTTTTCATAATTAAATTGGGATTCTTAATGCATTTTCTGGGACATTATTGCATAATTAAACACTAATTTGAGTTAGGGACATTTGTATTGAATTAAGTGAAATTAGGGGCAAAATGGTCATAATTTATTAATTATTCATGCAAATGATTTCTTGAAATTTCGATGCTACATTGTGTTTAATCTTGCATTGTAGGTGTTTAAGAAGGAAATTTGAGATTTTTGAGGACCAGAATTAATGTCAGAAAAGGCCCTGAATTACTATCAGAAAGGGCCCAAAAACTGCAAGCATGTCAGAAAAAGTCCTAAATTAATGTCAGAGAAGGGCCCAGGAATCGAATTGATGTCAGAGAAGGCCCTATATTACTGTCAGAGAAGGCCCTGAATTTCTGACAGAAAGGGCCCAAAATCGAAGAAATTGACAGAGAAGGCCCTAGACAGAAACTGTGCGTTTTTGGATTAAATGAATTTAGGTCAGAATTTTGATTGAGGGGGTATGATCCAGAGACCCGATATTGAGAAAAAAAAGAACAGAGAGCGGCTGAAACGAACGACCAAGAACCAGGACCATCACCTTCGACTTCTTCTTCTTTTTCCTTCCCCTCACGATTCAACCCCCCACTCGCTGGCGACTTCCCCATCCACCACCGTCGCCGGCGAGGTTCCTTCTTACCCAACCAAGAACCAGCGCCGGAAACAGCAAGAACGAACGTGAGGGAGAGATTGGAGGCCGCAAACGAAGAAAGGAGAACGAGAGGGGAACAGTGCCGCACGAACCAGAGGGGAGCATCGACCTTCCTTGAGTTTACTGGAGATTTTCCAGACTCCGGCGAGATTTTCCAGATTCCAGCGAGATTTTCCAGATTCCGGCGAGATTATTCTCAGTTTCCGGCGAGATTATTCTCAGTTTCCAGCGAGTTCTCCGATTGCAATGAGCGGCTGATCCCTTGCTTCTTGGTAGTGGATATTGACTTGAGTTCAAAGCTTCAAAGGGGAGTTAATTTGTTCATTCTATTAGTCCAAATTTATATATTTAGATTGCCTAGTTTTAGGAATTATTGTGTATAAATTCTGGAACTGAGATTAATGTTTATTGTCTCTGTTAGTTTGACAATTGTGATTGGATTGAATTTTGTAGCTTGTTGGATTTAGATATATGTATTTCCTTATTGATTCAATGATATTGTGTTGTCTACGTGGTATTGTTAGATAATATGATTGAATTGGATTAATTGAGTGGCGTGGTATCGCATTCATATGAAGAGGAATCAAGTTGCATTAATTTACCTAATCACACACTAAGTGGTTTCAAACAATATCTCAAGAGATAGTAGTTTGCTACGGTAGTAGGAGCTACTATTAATTGAGAATATTGGACTCAAGTGGTATCTTGGGGTTTTTCATCTAGACTTAGTGAAAATTTACTCCTACATCTAATTGAGTTATGATAGTCACTATTCCATCTCCAAGAGCATTCATACTCATTTTCATACTCCACTTCATTTTATAAAGAAAATACCAAAAAAATAATAGTTAGGATTTAATTTAATTGCATTCTTATTTTAGTTTATCAATTGAAAAATCCAAAACCAATTTTCCCCTTGTTTTAATTGCATTTGCATGTCATTTAGATTACTTAGGATTCAATAAAAGGTTCCTCGAGAGAGAGAACGATCTTAGGTTTGCCTATACGCAATCTTTGGTTTATTTTTGATTGTGGACCCCAAGGCTAAAGACAAAAAGGCCCTCATCAAATTGCCTAGTTCGAAATTTCCTAGAGAGAAGAGAGAAGGAAGAGCTTGAGAAAGTTGTAGCGAAGCCCTGAGTAATTTCTTCGGTCCTTAGTCTTAAGCTTTAGTATTTCTTTCGGTAGTTATAGTAGGAATGTTAGTTAGAGCTTTAATCTTTCAAGTATGATTTAGATATCATATTTTAGGGTTCAATATGATATTTATTTCAAAAATATGTTGGAGAAAGAGGTATGTCAAAATTTTGGAAGATTAGAGTTAAGGTAGCGAAGCTCTGGCGAAATTTAGCAAATTAGTGAAGTCAGGGGCAAAATGGTAATTATGCCTAAAAATTCCTGTTATGATGTTAATCACTGATAAATGTGATATTATCCTTATAGGATATCTGCAATTTTGTACCGTTGTCGTGCCGCTGTCGTACCACTGTCAGACGTATCAGAATTTTCGTCAAGCATTCCGAATATTGTCAACGAAGGTACGGACGCGTACAGTAACCCTAACTCTGTGTTGCTCATATACATATATGTGATAGATACAATCATCGACCAAGGCTCTGTTTAGGGTTGTCATTTATACATACAGCTTTACATGGGTTATAGTCTTAATAATACCGTTTGAGTTTTCCTAGCGCTGAGGACACGTGTGGTTATCGTGGCACTGGGTATGTGCAAACATGTTGTGGGACTTTACATACTGCTCTGTGCTTATGTTCTGTCATTGTTATGATCATGCATCTGCTCTGTGCTTATGTGGTGATATGCTGCTATATTGTTCATGAATATCTGTTGTCCATATACTGTTTTATTTGAGCATAAGGTTAACCGTTACCTGAGATCCAATGGGCATTGCATCTCAGCTGTAGCTTCAGGGTCCGGAGGACCGAGGGTTGGAGATAGGGAAAAGAAGCACGTGTAAACCGCTGGCCGGAGAGTTTCCTTTTGATTATGTAATACTTTTGAGAACACATGGATGACTGTACAGATGATATTATATTACACTATGGTTAATGTTTTAATCTGATTCAGTTACTCACTGTAACATCCCATTTTCAAAAGCAGTATAATTCTTTTTCATAAGCGTAGAGCATCAGAGCAAGAGTGTAACTGATATATATATTCAAAATGCCGTAAGTCTGGCTAATTATAACATCGGTACATTAAACGAGCGGTTCAAAAGTAATATACAACAAAAGTGTTTTCCTGGCGATTTCCACGCCGTGGCAACAAAAGATAGTCTTCAGCTGAGTCTCTATGCGTGCTGCTTACTCTTCTCCTCGGTCCTTGGTTCTCCCGACCCTGAAGCTATATTAAGGGTTGAGGTCCGCACCGGACCTCAGGTAACGGTTAACCTCATGTTTACATACAATAGATGGACTACAGGCATTCACAACATAAACAGAATATAAGCACAACAAATGAATCATACAACCAATCGTATCCCAGCAACACATAGGCACAACGTATCCCACAAAGACATAGGCCTCCTTGAAGTTTATCCCTACAAGACTTAGGGCCACTAACGAGCGTATCCTGACATCACCTAGGCCACTAACAAGCGTATCCCGATACCCAGCAAACATAGTCATAACAACAGTGCATAAACATACCACAGAGTTATCAGCTACCTCATATAAGCATACAATACACATAGCACATATACGCATACAATAACCATCAGAGTTAGTATTACAGTACGTGAACGTACCTTCGTTGACGGAATTTCGGTACAACTGCTGATCAGAACGTAATCGCAGGTATCCTATAAGGACAATAGCGTATTTGTTACTAATTAATCATCAAAACAGTCATTTTAGTCAAAAATGACCATTTTACCCCTGACTCCCCTAATCGGCGGAATTTTGCCAGAACTTCGTTACTTTGACTCTAATCTTCCAAAATTTTTCCATAACTCTTACTCCAACATATTTTCGAAATAAATATCATATTCAACCCTAAAACATGATATCTACAATGTATTGGAAGATTAAAGATCAAAACAACATCTACCCTTGAACTTCAAGAATTACCGAACTAAAACTAGAACTTGAAACTAGGGGCCGAAGAAATTACCCAGGGCTTCGCTACTACTTTCTCAGAGCTCCTCCTTCTCTCTACCTTCTCTCTAACTTTCGAAATGCTAAAGGAATTGGTGAGAAATGAAGAGGATGTGAAGGCCTATTTATAGGAAAAGTCCATGGATCTCAACCCTCGATCAACTTTATTGAACTCAATCCTAGCCCTCCATTTGAACCCTTAGTTAACAAGTTTTCTCCTCCATTTTCCACCACAAAAAAAGTCCCCCTATGTCATCCTTTCAAGAAATGAAGTCATGCTAATGATGTCACTCTTGCTTTATGGGATTTCTACCGATAAAGTTCCCTATTCGGTGTTCTAATCGCGTAATCTTAACTAATCTCAAAAATTTCTCGGTGTCACCTTGGAGATCTACTCTTTCTCTTGAGAAATGTTTGGATTAACAAAATTTATGATCCCATTAAGGGTATTTCAAAGCCTGCTGAAGATTTCGGACAAACGTCGTCGGTTACGGAAATTACTTCGGCTAATGTAAATTGTCAGAAAGGAGAACACAATTTTTGGACTTGTGTAAATTGTCAGAAATTTTTCTCATTACAGTTCACGACCCACTGACCCTTAACCCCCAGTACCTTTACCGGTTTGGGGACTGGTCCGATTTTCAAAACATTGGCAAGAAGAGATTAAAATGGAAGGTTTTCTTTGTGGCAGAACATAAAAAGAGTATTATCGTTTCATTCAACATCATCAACTCCATTGGAAGTATTACAGATACTCCCTCCGATCCTAATTATAAGAGCTAGTTGACTTTTTTAGAGAGATTAAGGAAGTTAATTAAATTACTTTAGAGTAATTTTATTTTTATTTTTTTCTTCAAACTAATTAGTTTAACAAATAAACTAATATATAATATAAAGATACACAACATATGTTTTACCCACAAAATTCCATCGGTAATGACATGCCTTTTTGTAGTTTAATTATGTTAAAGATAGCAAAAATGATAATAACCAGAATATTGGGTTCGATCTTTATTGAAAAGATTTGTCTCCAGCTGATCTGTGAGAGAGAGAGAGCGAGAGACATTGATGAGCTTTCTATTTGATTGGTAAAGGAGGGGCTTGTTGGCGTTATATAGATAATGAATAGAAGATATTTACGCATTTGCTTCGTCTGTAAGTAAACAGAGTTTAATGAGGCTGGGTTGATATGTTGGACATGGCCTCCTAGGA
Source organism: Acacia pycnantha (assembly GCA_025563575.1). NCBI lineage: Eukaryota > Viridiplantae > Streptophyta > Magnoliopsida > Fabales > Fabaceae > Acacia > Acacia pycnantha. The sequence continues at coordinate 1,232,206 of JAMWYP010000089.1, read as the reverse complement.
TGCAACTACCTTTCAAAAACTAAGAATCAAAACGCAATTGATGATAGTTTTTTGGGGACGCTGTTTGCAAATTTGAAGTGTAAAGGCGTGAGCCGTGAAGATACTTTTAAAGTAGTAATCTTTTAAACAAACTTTCTTCTGGCATGACCTACTAGTCACTATAGAGTTGATCTAGCGATGATTGACCCGCTAGCCCCTTTAGGAGTATGAGTGCAAAAGCTAAGGAGGCAGATGTTAACATATATTAATCCAAAGGCAACAGAAAACTAAATTTATTTATGATTTTTTCCGGAATGAATTACTTTATTTCTTTGAAAAAAAAACAAGAAGAAGAAGAAGAAGAAAGGTCGATTATTTACCTGAATGAAGCTGTTCTAAAGACAAAGTGTTTGGAAGCAAAGAAATGGTGAGCATGGAAGTTGAGCCGAAACAGATCTGGTGGAGAGAAGGAAAAGAAATGAAGAGAGAGAAATAGAGAGAGAGTTTCAGACATTTGAGAAGATGCTATCTTGTGAGATAAAACCAGACAAAATATCATTTCTTGGTGTTCTCTCTGCTTGTGCTCATTCTGGGTTTGTAACCAAGGCCGTTCATTACTTCAAACTAATGACCCAGGTGTATCATATTGAGCCTGAAACAGAGCACTATGCCTGCATAGTGGATCTTCTCGGTCGATACACGAGGCCTTCGAGTTTTTAAGGTCTATGCCAATTGAACCAGAGGGAAACAGATTATGAGCTTTTATTGGATCTTGCAAAGTACTTGAACAGATGATTCTGGCTAAATGGGCTGCAGAGAAATTGTTGGTGATAGAGCCAAAGAAGAGTGTGAATTACAGTGTGATGTCTAATATTTATGCTTGTTATAAGCGTTGGTTTGAAGTGGAAAGATTACGCAGAAAGATGACGGAGGAAAAAAATTTAAAGAGTGAATTTTTTTCCAAAAAATATCCACGCAAAAAATACCAGTTGTGTTCCTTTCTCACGCAAGATTACAAGGGCATTGACACTTATGTCCCTTCTAGTTCTAACGCATCGGAGAGATTAATTTCGGAAGAGAAATTAAAGTAATGCAGGGAATGAGAGAGAGAGAGAGAGGGAGAGAGAGAGAGAGGAGGGACCTTTCTTTTGCGAGGAACGACGATCATGGCGAGAGTGACGACGTCGTTCTGGTACAAGTCACCGGCGACATAGAGATCACGGTGGTCCTGATCAGACGAGTGATCGGAGAAGGTGCAGCGGAAGAAACCAGCTTGCGTTGCAGACTCAAAGCACTGCGTGAAGGGAAGGTTATCGTTCCAGTCCCAGCTTCCAAAAGGCGGCACATGGCTCCTCATGTAGTAGTACTCCTACACAGGGGCGGAGGCACACTTGTGCCAATGGGTGCAAGTGAACCCATAAAAATTTTTAAAAATATATATTTTGTGAGGGAATTGTGTTACAATAAATGTGATTAGATTAAATGGTTAAAGGTTCGGTTTCAATAGCAAAAGGTCCCTGGTTCGAACGACTCTATCACCATTTTTTTGCAATTTTATTTCCTCAACATTTCTCCTTCAGACTTCGAGCACCGAGCACACTCCCATTTCTCCTTCAGACTTCAGAGCACCGAGCAGGCGAGCACCACTCCCCTTTACCCCCACCGCTCATTTCCTCCCCTTTACCCCCACCGGCGACCGCTCCCCTTTCCTCCCCTTTCCTTGCCTGTGGGAGCTTTGACCCGATTTAGGATTCAAATAGCCGTTCTTCAAATTGCAGCTCTCGACTTCGACCCCGCACGAATCGACTGGGCAACCTCACCATTTCTCCTTCTGGTTTCGCCCCAAATCATTCCGTCGCCCGATTTCGTTTTCAAGGTTGGGAAATAATTTAGGTTTCAAGTTGGCTGAGTTATGTATTTTGTCGTTGCTTGATTTCTGGTTTCCTTTTCAGAACTTGCTCGATTTCTTCTTCTTGGTTCGGCGAGCTTCTGGATTTCTGGGTAATTGATGGATTACACTATGCATATTTTAATTTTCCCTTTTCCTTCGGAGTTGAATTAATTGAACCATGTCTGCCCTGTACATTCGCTGATTCGCCCCTGACCGTGAGAGCTACTTTGAACCCAGAAGCTATTGTAGGCTTAGCAAGCATAAGTTAGAGACCAAATAGTAAGTAGAATAATCAAGGAATTTAGCCATTTTTGTTAGCTCTTAAGTACACAGGTGATGAAGCTGGAAGATGAGGAGGATTATGAACTGATCTGTGAGGATCAGAATCTGGACTAATGACTCTGCCTTCTCCAACACAGAGTACAATAAGAGAGATGATAAAGATAAGCACCACCGAATGAGCCATTTTTGTTAGATCTTAAGTACACATATAGTTTTCAATATTTAGAAATTGAAAGTATAGGAGAAGGAAGAAGAAGAGGGTAGGTTTTGGAATGATATGAGAGAAGTGGGGTTGTGGGGACTGAAGCTATTTTCTCTGGGATGAAGAGTTGATATGAAGAGTACAATAATGGGGCTTTGAAATGAATGAGACCAGAAAGTCAAAACATATTCAATGTCCTCTATTATTATAATGTATAAAGATCTATGCTTTCTGGCTTTTGTAGGAAACAACAATGTTTAATTAGGGAGACATTGTTGAGAAGTTCGTTCTTTTGTTTGTGAGGTTATTTTTTAATTGAGCAGTTTTTGTGTGCATGTGATAATGAGAAACTAGCTGTACTAGTGGCAGATTGTAAAATAGTACTCCCAACATCCTCACATTGATAATATCTTGAATACAATCAGGGGCTATATCTAAGTTCCATTAGGATTTGTGTGAACCTTCATGCTGGTGTCTTCTTTTTGATTCAGATTTCTGATTTTATTTTCAAGGAATTTAGCATCTTGATTCTAAGGTTCACATATGTGTTATTCTTCTACCTCCATATCATACTTGTTCAGTTATCTTCTGAAGAACATTATCTGTCCATGCTAGAATTTCTTTAGTGCTGGTTAGACAATAACAAATTTATGGACAAGGCATGAAAGGGGAAAATGGAAAGCTTTGATTAAGATGTAAATATCCTTCTCTTATTCCTTTGCCGGTTAATGCATTTGCTGAACTTGTGATTTTTGTTTATGATGAATGAAGCCAGTATTTTGGTTTGCTTGCCCATCTTCTAGTTATGATAATTCTTCATTCTTTGATTTCTTATAGGTTGCAACATGTTCTTTAATTTTGTCAAACTTTTTTCCTTTTAGAAAATGGTAACGATACAATCTTAAAGCATTTAAAACTTTCCTTAAAAAAAAAAAAATTCGGGGGCGCTGCCCCGGAACCCCTACACTAATTGTGCACCCATAAACTTGGATTCCTGGCTCCGCCACTGCTCCTACATATACATATATATAACCACATAATTCTGTTATTAAGAGCCAAGAAATTAAAACAAGAGCAAGAGGAAGATGAAAACAGGGCTTTAATTAATTTGGTTACCTCCATGGATGAAGCTGAAGCTAAAGCAGGAGAGAGAGATGTGTACTATGTTTGAAGTGGAATGTGAGAGTGGCGTTGGAACGTGGGGGTTTAAAAAGCAAAAGGGGTACAGAGAGAGAGAGAGAGAGAGAGAGGAGAGGAAAGCATAAAAGCAAGATGGAGGGAGGGACAACGTGGGGGTTTAATATTTTTTTCTACTTTCAAAAATATTTTCTCAGATCAATTTAATTTTTACTTTTATAATCCTTTTTTTACCTTTATAATCCTGGTGAAGGATCAAGTTCATGTTGGAAAAAATGTTGAGGTTAATATTTTGAATCTGTAATTTTATTTCTAGTCTCAATTTGATTCTTTAAGCTTATATCTACGAAAATAATCTGTTGTTTTATCGATTTCTAATCTTAAATTAAAGGATCATTGTATTAATTTAACTAAAAGTTATTGAAGTTAACTCAAGAGCTGAAGGTATGGTAGCTAGGGTATATAGGTAGATTCCAAAGGTTCAAACTCATCTCTCCTTTTGTTTTAAGGAATATTAATTTATCAAATAAAGTTGGATCTAGCATAAAAAGTTAATATCTCACAACATGATAAACTCATCACACAGATCGATCTACATGTGTGTGTGTGTAGTTGTGACATGTACAAGATCTGAAGATGGGTGAAATTCCTATGGACGTAGAAGCTGTGATCTGAATGAAAAATTATGTCTATGGATACGACAAAAGACTGGTATAGTGCGTGGTTGATACGTTTTGAATGAAAGATCAAACAAGATCTAAGGGAAAAAACACAAGATCTGATCAGATCGTACATTAGAACCTCTCTTTTTGATATCAGATTCAGAACTCTTTTTCTTCATCTCAGGCTTTCTAGCTCAACCAACCATGGAGAAGCAGCAACAAGTAACTAAGACCGCTGTAGAGCCAAAAACAATACCCAAAAATAAACCCCCTTTGTCTTAACACAAAAATATCCAAGACTACTCTGAGCACAAGAATAATGATCAGACCCGTTTGCCTCCTTATACTTACATATTAACTCTCAATCTCTCTCTCTCTCTCTCTCTCTCTCTGTGTATGTGAAGAAAACTTTTCAAAGTCAAGAAAGAAAGAGATATACAAAACATGATGTGTGTTGGGGGGGGTTGTTCTTCTTCAGGGAAAAAACTTGGTTGCTGATGAGAGGGAAGAACTACAGGAGAGAAAGTAAGAAATGCAAAAAGAAGATTCTGCGATCTTGTGAGGGAAGGAAGGAACACACAGATCTAGCTAGCTAGGGAATTAAGCGAAGAAGAGCGATGAGATATATGAGTGGGTTATTTCATAAATAGATCAAAGGAAGAACAAGGTGTAATGTATGTATAGATGCATAAACATAATTATAATACAGACCTGAGTTCTCAGTTACCAGCCTCTCTCTCTTTCCGGCTAGTTCAGCTTTCGGAAAGATTACTAATCCCAAAGAGAACCAACTATAGCATTATGATATAGCCTTTCCTTCCACTTCCCTCTCCCTCCTCTTTATAGCCCCCTTTCTTTCTTGGTCTAATAACACTGCTCCTTATTATGTCATTATCTCATGTAATTACAACATGAGATAGCCCCACGCAATTGGATCTCATCATCCCCATCTCTACAGGGATCGTTAGATTAAACTCTGACGGTTTTCATTTTTATTAACCAACAGGGTGTCATTTTGAATTTATTTTGGTAAAATGAGGCTTTAACAGCCAAAAAAAAAAATATATAAAATACCATTTTTTTTAATCATTTACTCTAGAAGCTACGGTTATTGATATAAAATTCTCTCAATATGTGCAATGGGAAAAGTATATGTTTGATCTTTTAAATTTACATTAAATTTCCATTTAATCCCTTAAGTTTTAAAAATGTACCTTTAGTCTTTAATCTTAACACTTAGTTTAATTTAACATAAAATGCTAACTCAAAAAATTTAAATAAGGACAATATATGCATAAATTTTAATTCTTTAATATTATCATTTTAATTTTTAAAAATCTAAGCTTGTTTTATGAGCGTTTAATTGCATAATCACGGTTTAAATTTTCTATGCTGGCATTTTCCAGTTAAATGGAATTAATGGTGTTAAGATTACGGACTAAAAATATACTTTAAAATTTAAGTGATAAAATTGAAACTTGATGTAATCTTTTAGGATTGAACTTATTCTTCAGCCTATATGCAATCAATTAAGATAGCTTACACATAAAAAATTAACAATTTGGGAGCAAAGTAAATTAGAGTCTTACATTCAATAGCAAAAAAAAAAAAAAATTAGAGTCTTACATTTAAGACTAAAGAAATCCCTCAACTAAATGAAAATATTTTACATATTCACTTATTTCACTGTATTTTTGCCAGAATTAAAACTATAAATGTAGAGACGGACTGGAAAAACAGAGGCTGAACTTCAAGGCATCAAGCAACTAGTTAGTAGAGATTCAAACTTGCAGAGGAAAATAAAATAAATGTCTGACTTCTTCGGGTTGGATCTCCTTTTACGCAGAAATTGCAAAATAACCCCATATAAATATTATAATAAGGAGGGAAGGGTCTGTTATTTTATTATGGTAGTATTATATTATATATATACTATATATCATAGAATATTTTTAAACATTACTCTTAATTATTAATTATCATAGGTATGATTTACTAACCCTTCGATCACTACCTTACTAAACATAATATTTTATCCATAGATTTTATATAAAATAAGTGACATTTTAATGTTACAGGTATAAAGTGTTGTGCTATTACCAACATCATAAAGTTGATAGAGCGATGATTGACCCTGCTAGATCCTATGGGTTTTGAGATCAAGTCTCACACGTGTGTTAAGAGGGACAGTTACGAACCCTAAACCAAATACTAGAAGATAATATTAAAAAAAAAAGGGTTGCGACACTAAATTTTTTTTTGATTCACAAAATAAATGAAAAATGCACCACTTTATAGTACTTTTTTTTTTTTATTTGAACAAGAGTTTTCCCTTGAGGCTTAGAAGGCAAATGGTTCTCACATCTCTCAATAAGTACGTTTTTTGTAATTATACGTTTGGACAAGAGTTTTCCCTAGTTAAGGCTTGGTTTAAGAATGTATAGTTACGATTTGAGAGATTGTAATTATACACATTTTGTATCACATGAATATTCATTCGGGAAATTTTAAGTTAACCAGCATATTCTTGGGCATTTTATATCAGTTGTTCATTGTCCAAACATTAGTGCATGCTCTCCGTTCCGCATTACTCTGATGTAACACCTCAAACTCCGTTGATTTTCCTAAAACTATGTGTCAACAGACACAATAAATGGTATGGAATTTGGGGTGTTAAAAAATTATTTTCCATAATTATATCATTGAAACGAATCCTTATCTTTTCCTCTCCATTTGAAAGTATTTCACTTTTTGCAAGTCTTGTCTTCTATAGACTCAATGATAAAGACATGGACAACAAGTGTCAAGAAATTTTGATGAATACATTGTAACTTCCGGGAGAAAAACCAAACAAAATTAAGTGGTAGTTTCTTTGTAATAAGAAAGGTAAAAGTTAAATTTATCAACAAAAAAAAAAGAAAAAGAAAGGTAAAAGATAAAAGATCTCCCAATGCAATTTAATTTGTTCTTTTTTCTAAGAGAGAGAGAGAGAGAGAAATTCTTATTTTCTATTTGTTATCAAACGATGCGTGACTATCAACATCATATTTTCCAGTTAATCAATTGATCTCCCTATGTTTTGCTAAAATTATTTTTTTTTTTTAAAATATTCCATATATTTTCACGTCCTTACATTTTTAACAGTGTTAATAATATTTTGGTGAAAACTTTAAAATAATATTTATTAATTGAAGTTTATGTTAAAAGTGTTTACAATGATTAATTTATTCTCATAATCTAATTATTTACCCCATCTATCTCTTCAACTTAATCAATCTTAAGCAAAAAGAGTGCGCAACTAGATTTGTTTAAACGCTTGGTAGGACTAGAGTTGAAGAATTCATTTTAAATTTAGTGCGTGTTTAATTAACACTTTTAGTTTTATAATGTCATAAATCATTTTAAAAAGTTCTTTTTTCCATTTAGGAAATTGATATTGGTCTTAATATAACACACAATTTTCATATATATTAATCTTTTCTTAGTTTATTCCTATTAATGCTCCTTCAACCATAATTAAGAAGGAGAGTGGATGAGGGAATTAAGAAATATGACCACTATATTTTTAAAAATACTAGCTCTCTTAATATAATTAAATTATGTAAATATGTCTTATATTAAAGACCAGACAAGAGTTCTTCAATGCCAATAGATGAATCCATATTTGGGAGACTTTAACTCCGTGGACCAAGTTTTGCTGAAAAAAGGAATAAAATATTTCAATGGGAATATTTAAATCAGTAAACGATCCCAAGAAATTTAAACCAAGGTTGGGAAAAACAGCTATTAAAGCTTCTAAGGGATTTTCGCATTGGATTGGACGGTTGAATGTTTATAATAATATAAGAATATTTATACGTAATATTATATTCGGAATTATTGACAACGATATATGAACTTTAACAAATTCTGAGTTTGGTATTGAATGTTGATTTGAGGAATAAGTTTGATGAAGAACACTTTGTAATTTGATAAAAAATTTCTCTTGAACATTCTCTTTCTAAAATGATGAGCTTAATCCGAAAAAGGTACGTTATACTTCCCTTGCCATAATGGTAAGAACCAAAGCAAAAGCTAGTGGGTACGCTTATTGTACTAGCCTATCATTTGCATGCAAGATTTACTATTCTGTGAAACTTAATTATACAACCACGCTTACCAAAACCTCATCACAATAAATTCTCTCTCTCTCTCTCTCTCTGTACCTCTCTCTTCTTTTTTTCTCCATCTTACTTGATCTCTCACTTTCATGTTTTTGGTATGTACAATTCACCCCCCTTCCTTGCTACGTCTCTGCTTAAAACGTTAAAAACCCATTTCGTAAAGCTTTCACATTTATTTCCACCCCTAATATTTATCCTATATCACTCAATAATGCTCTACCTTTCTTTTTTTAGTCTGAATCTATTATCTCACGGAACACTCATAGTCTATTATATTTATAACATCCTACGTGTTTGTTTGTAATGTAATATCCCTTATAAAGAGGGGAAATTGTTGGAGAATCCTCCACTATTACAACATTTATTGTCTAAAGGTACATAAGGATACATGTTCTTGAGTGAGTGTCATTATTTTTCAGTTTGGGTGCGGTATATCTTTTTTGATTGTGTGCAAATATCTTCTGGTTTGCATATAGATAGTTGAAAATAAGTTGCACACCATTTTGGAGAAGAATTGTGCCCACTGAAGATAGGTTGTACATAAGTTCTTAAACAAATTCCACGTACCTTTGATCAGTTTTAATAAAGTTTGGCTTGTACAAATCATGTTTTACCAGAATAGGTACTTGTGATAATGAACCTGACTCTTCACAGTTCAATCTTGGCCATCCAATTTGCACTCCCTTCCTTGCCCTTGGGATTAATTTTATTCTCTCACTCTTGGCCATCCATGTGATGCTATTTACTTACCTTGCCATTTGTCTTCTTTAAACAGGTTACTTGAATTTTTTTCTAAGCTTAGTTACTTTTCTTTAATCATATTCACTTTTACTAATTATAATTATTTTTAAAACCCGCCACAAGAATCATGCTTCATATCTAAACCTAAGCCCTAGCCCTATTCAGATGCCATTATTATCTATCAGTTTTCCTAGTTTTATTTTTTAATTTTTTTTTGGGCCAAGCTCCTAATAAGCTTGGGAAATATTAATAAATAATCACACTAAGGATATAATTAAAAATAATAATATATGAAAAGTCTCATAATTTTGTCAATGACGTCATTTTCATTTACTATTGAAAAGCTTTTGGACTTTTTAGGTATTGTTATCTTTAGTTGGGACATTGGTGTCATTTTCCCTAAAAAAACCTCATTTGACAATTTGTATTTACAAGTGATTAGAATCCGTGGATAATTAATCTCCTTATTTAGGGCCTGTATGTCAATATTTAATTCAACCTAGAGTTTATATTATTTTAATCATGTCTTTATTTGATTTTATAAACAAATGAAACATGCTTATTCTTATCTACTAGAATGTAATTACATACGCACACGTATACATATACATACAAGTTTGTGTTCATGATCTTACTACCTGTACGTGCAAATTTGATTTAGAATGATGACATATTGTGAAGCTAATTAAGAGTATTATATTCACAGGAAATAACAGATACTCAAGTTCGTGGGAATAAACAAATTCAAAAAAAATGCCAGAGTATATATTGTCCAAAATATTGCATATCAAGTTACAAGTTAGGAAAGAATGTTGCCGAAATTGTAAGGAATGTAGATGAACTAGAAACTGAACCCGAACAGTTTTGTAGGGAATTTAAAGTTGCTCTCATGTGTCTGTATAAGCTGAATCCGATGTCTTGTGGTGAGACGGTAGGCTTAGATTTAATGATTGATAAAGTATGGAAAAGTATTGAAGAAACAAACATTGGTATCATTGGCTTATATGGGATGGGCGGGGTGAGAAAGACAACATTGTTAAAGAAAATTAAAAATGAACTTGGGAAGAGATGAGGTTTTTACATTGTGTGGGTAGTGGTATCCAAAAGTCCCAACTTAAATAGTATTATGTATAACATAAGAGGATTGGAGATGACATTTGGAATCGTTGTAGTAACCAAGATGGAAAGGCTCGAGAGATTTACAAAGTTCTAAGAAACAAGAAATTTGTTTTGTTATTGGATGCCATAGATTAGACAAAATACTTGGTTACCTCAAAATTTTCTGATTTCACCCATTCCCAGATAGTGCTTTGATCTTTATAGAGAATATAAGTCTCCAGCTAATCGATAGAGAGAAAGAGATTGATGAGCTTTCTATTTTCATGAAGTCTCGAACCTTTCTTGAGACGATTAAGATCTGCACAGAAGCAGAGGGAAGATCGTGTCCCTCAGCTACTACAACCATGCCCTCTCTTCTCTTGTCCGCACTCTCGCTCTCTGTAAGCAGCATTCACTTCCTCTGCAAAAGGGACACTGCTTGTGCCGCTCCGATCGAAGTTGACGTGGTGGCTCCGGTGTCGAGCAGCCTCTTGTCTTTGATCCGGGTGGGTTACCCGGTTCCTATTTTGACTTATTGAAAGCCTAAAACACTGGGAACTCTGGGAAGAGGAAGGAGAAAATTTCAAGAAGAGGAGGAGACAGGGAATAGTAGAGAAGAAGATGCCATAAAGTTTTGCGGTGAAGTAGGAAGAAAGAAAGAAAAACTGATTCAAGAGAGGGAGGAGTCCATGGTGGTTGTTCTGCACTTCTTGCTGAGAGCAAGACGGACTATATGCAGGTGTTTGCTGTCATTTTCCATTTTAAGGACCAACACGAGACGATAAGAAGGGTATAGGGTCTTTCATTTTGAAGGAATCTAATTAATATAAAGAAAATTTAATTATTTTTATATATTACATTTTAAATATATAATTTAATTATTTTTATGGATTTATTAACTATTAAGATAACAATTCAATATAGATATAAAAATCTCTTATAATTTAATGATGTCCATTTATGTCCTAAATCTCTTATTAAACTAATTGGTGTGAAATTATCAGAGTGAAGGCGTTAACAGATCAGAGTAAGTCACAACAGAAAGCATGGATAACGTTTGGACGAATGAGTGACTGCAGATAACATATGGCCAGACATATGCTGGTTAATTTAAATTCCCGAAGGAATATAAGCGTGATACAACTTAAAGTTCTTTGCGGTGTATCTGGTCGACACGTTAATAGTACAATTATCCGACTAATAAAAAATTATACAATATACTATCCCAAAATAAAACTCTGGTTGAGTCCTCACGCGTGCTGCTTACCCTTTTCTCCGGCTCCCGATCCTCCAGATCCTGAAGCTAGGGTAAATTCTGAGATTCAATACCCATTGAATCTCAAGTAACAGTTAACCTCATGCTCACGTATAAACAATATAGATAGCAAATATTCATTACATTTCAGCATTAACCATACATAGCACACAGCCAATGTAAAGTTCACAACTCAACAATACATAACACACAGAACATGTAATGTTCACAACTCAACACTATATAGCACACAGCACATGTAATGTTTGCAATGTTTGCACTCACCAATACCACGCCTCTTCGTGTCCTCAGCCTTAAGAAAACATACATACGACATTATCATGACTATAACCCGCGCAAAGCTAAATGTATATAAATAGGTGACCTAATACCGAGTCTTAGCCGTTGTGCATGACCCAAGACCTAGTCTTATCCATGACTTTATGAATCATCCTATCACATATAAGCATACAAGACACATCAGAGTTAAAGTTACAGTACGCGTCCGTACCTTAGTCTATGTAGCTAGCGGTACGTTCACCTTTTGGTACTGATTCCTGACTTTCCCGGATATCCTATAATAGTACCACCACATTATTTCCCTTATAAACAATATCTTAAAAGATATCATTGCCACTATCGACCTTTCTACCTGGTGGATTTGTTATGCCATTTATACCCCTTTTTAATTATTATTAATTAATAATAACACTCTTTTATTTATTATTAATTAATAACCCCCTTTATTATTTATTCCCTTTTACTAATAATAATATTATTTATTTATTTTAGGGTAAAGGAGCAAAAATACACATGTGCTTTACCCCGGGGAGCGCCCAGCACCATATGCTTTTTTTGGGAGCAAAAATACACACGTGGTTACTATTTTGGAGCAAAAGTCACATCCTACCGTTATGTTACTATTCACTTCAGCTCTTTCTCTCTCATCACGGTGAACAGTAACATAACGGTGGGATGTGACTTTTGCTCCAAAATGGTAACCACGTGTGTATTTTTGCTCCAAAAAAAAACATATGGTGCTGGGCGCTCCCGGGGTAAAGCACATGTGTATTTTTGCTCCTTAACCCTTTATTTTATTAGTATTATCGTTTTACTATTTATTGGTATTTCTCTATAATTATTTTAAACTCTCAGAGACTCTCTTAACACTTTAATTAGGAGTTTAATAATACCACACTACTACGTAAAATATGCTTCATATAATTTTGAGTTAGATATTAATACTAACTAAAATATGCTTTGTTGTGATTCACACATACCTATATAGATATATTTATAACCGCAAGTTTTGGGTTTTATACACACACATAACACTAAAACAGTGGGTTCCAATCTTTGTAGTCAAATATGGGTTTAGTAAGGTTTCTTTTTCTTCTTTTGGATTTCATACACAGTGGCTGGCGTGCATATTTTAACAATAATCAATGAGGTGAGGGAATCGAAGAATTATGAAAGATGATTAGGGTGTTTTTAAAAAAATACATGTCATACTAACTAACTTAACTAACTTCTTTATCGAATTAAATTAGATAAATAAACATTATATTAAACACTGAAGGGAGTATGTCGCACTTATAAAAAAAATATGTACATATTGTAAATTGGAAATTGCCAGGTGCATGTAACCTTCACTTTCTCTGCCCGTAAAAGCCAAATAGGAATCTCAAAGTTATGAGATCAAAATGCAAATTAATACTGGTGGACAACATAGTCCTAAAGATTTTAATTGGTGAATGAGAAAATATTCACATGTCAATCGATCTCAAAGTTAAGCCAAGCCAATTCTATTTCAAATACTAGTGGAAAATGTTACATTATAACCTTATGATTGATGAGTGAAGAATTTCATGTATACATAGGAACCTCAAAGTCGAGTTTGACAAAAAATAACAGTTTATCTTTTCCCGATACAGGACCAAATAAAAGTTGTGTTTACTAAATTTGATTTTAATTAAGTATCAAAGGGAGTTCCTTATTCCTCTATTTTATGAGTATAAGGGGATAAGAGAATTGGAAAATTAAATTTAAATGACATGCTTAAATAATAGAGGATTAAGGTAGCTAAATTTAAAACACATAAACTCTTTACTAAATAATATAAATTTTTCTTTTTTCATGAATTTCTAAAAGGAGAATGAAAAAAAAAAAAGGAACTTTGAAATTGAAAAATATCAAATTAAGGTATTTTCTTGAATTGTGAATTGCTTATTAAATCTCATCAGTACTTTATTAATTCTTGATAATAAACCTGATTTTAGATTTTACAATTTCAAAATTCTGTTTTTTGTCATTTTCCCATTTCCAAATCCATTTTTTTAAGAGTAGCATGGGATATTGAAATTGGAAGCTGTAATACCCCAAAAATACGTATCATAATTTGGTAAGATTATACCTATAAAAAGTAGGTGAATATGAGATATCAAATAATAAGATATAATTATCTTATTTTCTAAGGAAAAATCTCTTGGAAATTAGAGAAATTAAGGGCCAAAGTGCCAATGACCAAAATGCCCCTAAGGGACATAAATATTTAGGAAAATGTGAAAAATCCTAAAAGTCAGTGAAATAATTATTTGAATAATGAGAGTATGTTATCTCTAATTAGGTAATTTAATAAATTACAAACTTGGAGAAATTGAATAAAGATATTCAAGAAGTATTGTAATGGCTATAATGCCCTCACAAATTCTAAAATACTGCAGAACACAGGGAAACAGAAATGTCAGTGTTATAATTATGAGGTAATGTGACATTCTAATTAATAAAATTATCAACTAATGATAATAAAGTGATTAAGTAATTTCTAGCTAATTACTTAAGTCTGTGCAAAAGAAATTATGAAATAATTATGTAAAACTCAAAAATTAGTGGTAATTGGCTTAAAATTAGTAAAAATATATTTACTAATTAATTGGAAGTTTTGGAGAAAAATAGTTGGGTTTAGGTATTTTTAGACCTAAAAACAAGAATGGACCAATTAGGTGATTTTGTGGAATTTTTGGGAAAAAGTAAATAAATTAATGATTAAATAATTAAATAAATTAAAAATAAATATTTATTAAAATAAATAGAAGGCCAACCGAAATTTTGGGCTAAGAAAAATAAAAATAAAATGAAAAATAAAATAAGAAGCACGTGGTGCAACTTGACATATTATAATAATAATATAATTAATTAAAGTAAAAATTGTGAATAGTAATTTAAAAATTAGGAAACGGATCCTATCTAGAGATTTAGGAATAGGAATCCCAAGGTCAAGGTAAAATATTGATCAGTGAGTTTTTACCTTTAAGTGACCTCTTCCTAAGTTAATTCCGAGGTAGTTTGTGCTTTTTCCTAATAAGACGAAATAGGGAAAAATGCATATAGGCATATTTTTGATATAAAGAAAATAAATTCTAACTCAATATCTAGGAATGAGTTTGAATTTATTTTGACATATTTGGAATCAGTGAATTTTTCTGGAAAAGATTATGTTTCCGTAAATGTGTTCGAACCTACCAAGACGGACACGTTTTCAAGGAACTTGATCGACGTTGGAACCCTATATGGAATCGAAATTTAGGTTAACTTGGACATTTCTAATAAGTGAGAACATGTCTTCAAAGTTGTAAATCCAGAATTTTGAGATTTCTCCGAAATCACGCGAATCGGTACCGATCGGGAAAAACTAGTGGACCTGGGCATAAAGTAACAATTTTGGAAATTCCCACCTTGTCCCTTCAAAACCCTATAAATACCCCCTTCATAATTCTCACACCTTTTCTTCCTTCTCTTGGCCGAAATTTTTGGTTGAGAAAGAAGAGAAAGGAGTTCTGGGGAATCAGGCAATAAGCCCCGTAGAATTGTCCTAAAGTCTTCAACGGTAAGTCTTTCGATCTTTAGTTTTTAGTTGGGTAGTTAGTAGAATTATTAGATAGTTCTAGTAAGTAGGGAATGAGATTCCTACTATTGTTTTTAGGCCTCATTGCATTGAAAATGCCCGACGAGGTAAAAACTTGGTAGGGATCGAGTACCTGAAAAGTTGTAGTTTTTATAGCTCTTTCAAAAATAGGGGTAGTAATGTTAGAATAGCCTTTAAATTTCGAGTATGATTGGGTATCATATGGGAGGGCTATTTTAGTCATGAGTAAATACCCTTTTTGGTCCCTGGAAAAACACATTTGACCCTTTTTGGTCCCTGAGTAAAAAAAATGTCATTTTGGTCCTTTTTAGGGACTAAAAATGACCTTTTTGGGAATTTCGAGGATTAAAATGTGCAAAAAAATGATCAAAAGGACTAAAAGGGACCTTATTTTTCCATTTTAGGGACTAAAAGTGACTTATTTTTTTTCAGGGACCAAATAGGGCATCCGTGTTTTTTCCAGGGACCAAAAAGGGTATTTACTCTTTAGTCATTATTTTTCAAGAATCATAATTGCGTCGAAGTTCTGGCGAATTTTCGGGAAGAAAATTTGTCAGAGTAACGAAGTGCTGGCGAAATTCCGCCGATTAGGGGTATAGGGGCAAAATGGTGATTTTTACCTAAAATGCCAGTTATAATGCCAAATCACTAATGAAAGTGATATTACTCCTATAGGACGTCAGAAATCCTAGTTTGCTGCCGTTACGCTGTCCAACGTGCCGCTGTCGGACAAACCGCTTTCCGTCGTAAAGTACGCTTCCGCCGTAAACGTCTACGTACGTCAACAAAGGTACGTTCGCAGATCAGTAACACTAACGCTGATGATTATTGAATGTATATATGCGTTGATATGTTGTGTAAATAGTTTGATGCCGAAGGCAAGGCTAGTCTATGTGGGTAAGCCAAATAGTCGCCGTGAAGTCGGTGAGCCCCCATGATAGACACTTACCTGGTCATGCTAGTCAGTGCTATATGAACCGTGTCTATGGAACCGTACTTAGATGCACCGTATCTATGGAACCGTACTTAGATGCATCGTGTCTATGGAACCGAACTTAGATGCACCATGTCTATGGAACCATACTTAGACACACTGTGATTAAGGTATCGTACTTAGATCACTATTACAATTTTTATGTTGTTATTTAATGATCATGTACCGGCTTGATCAATGTTGTAAAATTTGCAATACTTGTTGGACATATACTGTTTATAAGCATGAGGTTAACCGTTACTCCGAGATCCAATGTGCTAAATTGGATCTCACTATAGCTTCAGTGGTTCTGAGGACCGGAGGGCCGAGAAGAGAAGCAAGCGTGCCACGTAGAAGATTCGGTTGAAGATCTCTTTCTGTTGTATACTACCTTTGAACCTCATGGGTTTTTGTACCGCTGTTGTATCCAGCCAGACTTACGGCATTTATATGTACATATCAGTTACTCAATGCTCCGATGCTCTACTCTGATCATTTTGAAAGGATGTTTGAAAAAAAAATTTATACTGCTTTTGGAAATTGGGTTGTTACAGAAGCAACTTTTTTATCCTTTCCTATTTTTAAAGATCTTTGAATGGGATTTTCCCTTTTGTTTTATCTTATATGAATTTAAAGTGTGGCAGAGGGCACATGAGTGGGTGACAGTGAGAAAAAAACACAGCGTGATAGTTCAGCTGGGTTGAAGTTAAAGCCTGTAACATCCCATTTTCCAAAAACAGAATAAAATTTTTTCATCAGAGTAGAGCATCGGAGCGAGTAACTGATATATAGATTTAAAATATCAACTGTGGTGTGTCTGACTAATCACAGTAGCGGTACATTAATCCGAGTGTTTCCAAAAGTAATACATATCAAAAGAAAATCTCCAGCCGGGTTTCTAATCGTGTTGCTTGCCTTTATCCTCGGTCCTTGGTCCTCCTGACCCTGAAGCTATGTTAAGAGCTGAGGTCCAATGCATCGGGACCTCAGGTAACGGTTAACCTCATGCTTATATACACAATATACGAGTTACAGATATTCACAACATTAACAGAATATGAACACACAACACATGTATCACACAAACAAATGCAGATGTACCGCCCACAGAGAATGTTCCCTTACAGATGTGTCACCCATAGTGAATGTATCCCAATAGCACATGAGCCCCCTGGCAGATGTGTCACCCACAGTGAATGTATCCCAATAGTACATAAACACACAACAGATCATCAAACACATATACACATATGATAAACATAACACATATACGCACACGATAAACATCAGAGTTAGTGTTACTAGTACGCGAACGTACCTTCGTTGATGAATACGGTACGACTGTCGGTCAGAACGTGATCACAGATATCCTATAAGGATAATATCGCATTTATTAATTCATAATTCATATCGTAACAAATATTTTAGTCATAAATGACCATTTTACCCCTGACCTTAGAAAATCGCTACCAGATAAAATTTTGCCAGAGCTTCGCTACTCTGACTCCCAACTTTCAGAAACTCAATCCCTACTATGTTTTTACCTTGTCAGGCATCTTTCAATGCAATAAGGCATAAAAACAAGAATAGAAATTTCATTTCCTACTTCCTAGATCTAACTAACATTTCTACTAAAACTACCGAACAAAAGACTATAACTTAAAACTAAGGACCGAAGAACTTACCCAGAACCTTGCTACTCCTTCTCCAGAGCTCCTCCTTCTCTCTTCTCTCTAGGATTTCGAAATGCCTCTTGAGATTTTGGTGTGAAATTTCCAAAGGCAAAGGAGGCTATTTATAGGAGAAAATTGTGGCATTTTGGTAGATCTTTCAAACTTTTTCTCCTTCATTCTTGGCCTTAGGATATAGGGTTTATGTGAAACTCCAATCCTCACCATCCAATGCTCATGACCAATCTCCCCTTCCCTCTCTCTTCCAAAAATGATGTCATCTCATGTCATCTTATCCCTTTGAGATTTTCCCTTACCGATAAATTTCCCTGCTCAGTGTTCTAATCGCGTATACTTAAAAATCTTCAAATACTTTTAGAGGTACACTTTGAAGCTTTTGTAATCACTTGAGAAGTACTTTAAATATTAAGGATTATGGTCCAATTAGGGGTCTTTACCAGTCTTTTAGTCATTTTAGGATAAACTCCGTCGGTTACGGAAATAACTTCGGAGATAACCCACTTCGGGATAAAAATTCACTTGTTCATAATATGTCCTGATGTTTAATACTTAGTTCACATATTTCAAGATATAATTTATTTTCTATCGGTTCTCACTTATCCTATTCACTTTTCAACAAATATCCCACAAAATATCTTCTATTTCATCCACTTGCCAACTTGACATTCATGTTCACACTCACATACACTGTAACATCCTCCTTTTCCCAAAGCAGTATAATTTTTTTTTCAAAACATCTTTTCAAATCATCAAAGTAGAGCAACAGAGCGATTGAGTAACTGATATGTATATATAAAACGCCGTAAGTCCTGGTCAAGTACAACAATGACAAGAACCGCGTGGTTCAAAAGAGATGTACAACAAACAAAAGGAAGCCTTCCGCCGGAACATCGAAAGGAAGTCTTCAGCCGAGTCTCTACGCGGCCTGCTTGTCTTTATTCTTGTTCCTTGGTCCTCCTGACCCTGAAGCTATATGGAGAGCTGAGGTCCATTGCAATCGGACCCCAGGTAACGGTTAACCTCATATTTACATATACAGTCTATGGACTACAGACAAACACAGCATCAACAGTATAAGAACACATAGTACAAGCATCTCCAAAACATAAGTACCCTGGCGGCATATAGGCCCCCTGCAGCGTAACCCTGGCGGCACCTAGGCCCCTGAACCCTGGCGGCACCTAGGCCTCTGACGATCGTATTCTGGCGGCACCTAGGCCACTAGCAAGCGTATCCCAATACCCAGTAACCATAACAACAGTACATAAACATACAATACACATAGCACATACACGCATACCATAAATATCAGAGTTAGGGTTACCAGTACGCGAACGTACCTTCGTTGACGATTGACGGTATTTCTGTCGGTATACGGCACGACAGTAGGTCAGAACGTAATCAGGGATATCCTATCAACATAACAACGTACTTGTTAAGGATCTATCATTACGACGGACATTTTTAGTCAAAATGACCATTTTACCCCTGACCCTCTAATCGGCGGGATTTCGCCAGCACTTCGTTACTTTGACCCTAATCTTCCAAAATTTTAACATAACTCTTACTCCAACATAATTTCTGAAATATAAATCATATTGATTAATGATTTACATCATAACAGGCATTTTAGGTAAAAATTACCATTTTGCCCCTGATGCCCCTAATCGGCGGAATTTCGCCAGAGCTTCGCTATTTTAACTCTAATCTTCCAAAATTTTGCCATAACTCCGACCCCATCATGATTTTTGAAATAATGACTAAAATACCCCTAGAATATGATATCTAATCATACTTGGAAGATTAAAGACTAATATAGCATTTCTACTCTAACTATCGAAAGAACTACGAACGCTTAAGTACCGAAAAACTTACCCAGAGCTTCGCTGTTTTTCCCCCAGATCTTCTCTCTCTAAAACCTCTCTCTAATTTTGAAATGACCAAGTGCTCTTGGTGTGAAAATATGAAGAAGGGTGCATGCCTATTTATAGGCAAATATGTGAGGGCATAACGGTAATCTTCCAACTCCTATCTTTAATTTTCAACCACAAATTCTAGGGTTTTGAAGGTGGCCAAACCTCCTCCACATGCTGCCAATGCCGACCTCCCCCCTCCCCAAATTCAACAAAATGATGTCATCTTGCTTTTGCTTCCAGAAGGTTTCTACCGATAGAATCTCCGATCGGTGTCCGAATCGCGTAATCTTGTAAAATCTTTAGAAATCTGGAATTACAACTTTGAATATCCTTTTTCACTTACTAAAAATGTCTGGTCTAAACCAAATTTTGATCTCATCCAGGTACTCTCTGTTCTTGCTGAAGTTTTACGGAAAAACGTGCCGGTTTCGGAACGAACTTCCGAAATTTTGGAATATCGGAGCCAAAGTAACGAAGTGCTGGCGAAATTCCGCCAATTAGGGGTATAGGGGCAAAATGGTAATTTTACCTAAAATGCCACCGTAATGTCAAATCACTAATGAAAGTGACATTACCCTTATAGGATATCGAAACTCGATCTACCGCTGCTCACGCCCGACGTGCCACCGTTTGACGTTTCACGCTTCCGTAAAAGTACGATTTCCGACTAAGTACCGTCACCGTTAACGAAGGTACGTTCGCGTACTATAACACTAACTCTGATGGTTATTGTATGCATATATGTATATTACCTGTACTTTGACTGTACTTAATGTCCGCCATGCCTGTACTCGACTGCACTATTGTCTGTACTTTGACTGTACTATTGTCTGTACTTTGACTGTACTATTGTCTGTACTTTGACTGTACTATTGTCTGTACTCTGACCGTACTATTACCTGTACTCTGACTGTAATATTGTTTGTCATCCGAATGTATTACTCCGACTGTACTACTGTCTGTCATCCGACTGTATTGTTTTTCCATACATATCTGATATGTATAGCCTATGCTTGACCGTAGTAAATGTTGCCAAAATTATGTGAATGTCTGTCGTGCATATATGATGTATGTAATCATGAGGTTAACCGTTACCTGGGGTTCGATGCATGGACTCACTCTTAACTTAGCTTCGTGATTGGAAGGACCGAGGTTCGAGGAGAAGGACAAGCGACGCCTAGGAATCGCGGCTGAAGACTTCTTTCTGTTATACTTTTGAAACACTCTTGTATCGCTGTTTAAACAGCAAGACATGCTACCATGAGTATTTTAAATATATATATCAGTTACTCAATCGCTCCGGTGCACTACTCTGATGTTTACAAATGATGTTTGAAAAAAAAAAGTTTATACTGCTTGTGAAAACGGGATGTTACATCTATGTCTTTTTTCTTCCTTGTATATTTACACACACACACACAAAGATTAGAGATATTGGAGTCCAACACTATATTTTAAACATTCTTATTATTATCTAGAAACATTACAGTTTTTGTGAAGTTTAAGTTGAAGTGCATAAAATAAATCAAAATTTATGATCTTTAAATTATAAAAGAGATTTCATATTATCTGGTCCCCTTTATACTTCGTATCTCTCTAAATGAATTTTGTTTCTCTTCTAGCTCATAAATTTGTGATTTTTGGCAAAATAAAATGCTATGAAAGACTTTGAGTTGAAGAATAAGTTTGATGAAGAACACTTTTTAATTTGATAAAAATTTGGTAACACTTTTTGCTCTTGAACATTCTCTTTCTAAAACTTCTCTTAAACCTCGATGATTGAATATTGAATGGAGAGCTTCTCTCTTCCTTGGCCAGGTTTATACGAAATGGGGAAAAGACGAGCTTAATCCAAAAAAGTACATTATACTACTTTGCCATAACATTATGTACTAACGGTTTGATATTATAAGCGAGATTGAGCTTATAATCTCTTACTTAAAAAAAAAATAGAATTAATAATATTCATTACGTACAACAAAAATAAAGAGAGTTAAGTTTAAGTGTTTTTTATTCCAATAAAACATATTAAAAATTTCTTTAAAATATGACCATATAAGTGCAATTTAATATGAAATTTACTATATTATTATTGTAAGTTAATAAAGTTGTTGTTTTATTAAACAATTTTTTTGAATGTTAAATAAAATATATAAAATGTAAAATTTATAAAAATTAAGTTTTAGTTATTGAAATGTTATGAAAAATGTCCTTACATTTTTAACATTGTTAATAATATTTTGGCAAAAACTCTAAAATAATTTTTATTAATTGAAGTTTATGTTATAAGTGTTTACAATGATGAATTTATTCTCATAATATTTACCGCATCTATCTCTTCAATTTAATGAATTTTAAGCAAAAAGAGCGTGCAACTAGATTTGTTTAAACGCTTGGTAGGACTAGAGTTGAAGAATTCATTTTAAATTAGAGAGACATAAGGCCTGTTTGGTTTTTTGATTTGAAAACAGTTTTTTTCCCCCCTTTGGGATCCATGGAATTTACAGCTGAATTCTTGGTGAGGATGTATCTTTTGGGGATAAACGATGCTAAGTGTTCAAATTTCTTCAACAATGAGGGAGGAATTTCAAGGAAGTGTTTCCCAGAAAAGGTAGCATGGAGGATGAAGAAGAAAAGAGAGACGAATGAAAAGAGTAATAAGAGGTGTGAATTTGCAGTAGGGAGAGAGCCATGACCAGAGAGGAAGATGAAATACGGGGAAGCTGAGGCTTCTTGCTCAAGGGAACTCTCCTTGCTCAAGTGGCTTTGATCGTTGGGTAATTAACACACACATATATAGAGAGAAAGATGCATGTAAATGAGCATTATTTATATAGGTGGAAAAAGTAACAGACAGTTGAACGTGTCCTCGAAGGCGAGAAAATAAATGAGATGAAATATAGTATTGCTTTGAAAAGTCAAGATTCCACAATCCCCACCATGTGCATGACAATGACTTCTATAGAGTACCTGGTACAAATTATGTAGACAAAATTAAATGCCCATTTTATGTCAAAAAAAAAAAAAAAATTTAAATGCGCATTTTATATCCAAAAAAAAAAAAAAAATTAAATGCGCATTGTCAATAACTTCTTCTACAACGCGCTAATTAATTAACATTTTTTTCCAAGTTTGCCTTATTTATAAGAGGCAAGTATCACTAACCCTTTAATTAATGCAATATATATAATAAATGAGGGACACAAATAAAAATTTTAAAAAAACTTATTAAAGGTTGAGACAACTTTTGTCGTGTTTTTATAAAAATGATCAAACCAATTCAAATTTTTGAAAGTGGAGCTTAATCACCAAGAGGGGATGAATTGGGGATTATAAAATTCTTTTTGAATTGCTCTGTTTTTGAACACTAAAAACAGAGCTGAACAGAGTATAGAGAAGAAGAGCAGGACACAACGAATTTATACTAGTTCGGTCCAACCTCTTGACCTATGTCCAGTCCCTAGACACTCTGGGATTTTTTACTAGCTCAATTGATTACACACTCTATAACTCAAGAGTAATTCTCTCACCAGAACTTACTCCCCCTTACAAGTTGCAATCAATATCCCAATCTCCAAGTCCTCTGACTTGAGATCCTTACAATAAATGAATTTCAATAATTCAACTCTCTCTAAGAGTGAATAAATATAATCACTGAAGTAAAAACGTATCAAAAGATACTTTACATAAGAAAACTCAAATCAAAGAGTAGTTAGAAACTTGAATGATTTTTAAATAAAACTCAAAAAGTAGGAAAATGGACTGCATCTAAAGAAGACAACAAGTCTGAAAATGAACCAAACTGAAAAAAATGAAAAATGTGATTTCAGATTTCTTTGTAAAGAGGGCCTTGTCCTTTGGGTTATGGCTTATAAATTATGCCCAGCAAAATCTCCAGTCAGATGTTGCTCGAAGATGGCATCACACTTAGTTGACTTTTTTTTTTTTATACAAATTTTCAGGAATCGTCCCATCATGGGTATGACACATGAATTATGTTAAAGATAGCAAAAATGATAATAAACAAAATATTCAGTTACCTATTTTTCCGATGCCACTCATTCCCGGACAGTGCTTTCGATCTTTATTTTGTCTCCAACTGATCTGAGAGAGAAAGACCGAGAGAAAGGCATTGATGAGCTTTCTATTTTCATGAAATCTCGAATCTTTCATGAGGCAATTAAGATCTGCACAGAAGCAGAGGGAAGATCGTGTAGGAAGAAGAGGAGAAGGGAAATAGTAGGAAGGAGATGCCTTAAAAGACTTACGGTGAAGTAGGAAGAAAGAAATTGATCAAAAAAAAAAGAAGTAGGAAGAAAGAAAGAAAAACTGATTCAAGAGAGGGAGGAGTCCATGGTGGTTGTTCTGCACTTCTTGCTGAGAGCATGACGGACTATATGCAGGTGTGTTTGCTGTCATTTTCCATTTTAAGGACCAACACCAGATGATAAGAAGGGTATAGGGTCTTTCCACTTGAAGGAATTTAATTAATATAAAGCAGAGCATTGGGTGGCAGTGTGGAATGGGTTTCCATTCAAGGGCCACGTACAATTTCTTAAATGAAAGCGGTGATATCGCTCTGCATCATTCAAATGTGCTCACATGACCTAAATTCCTTCAAGTGGAAAGACCCCAGTGGCGGAGCCAGGAATCCAAGTTTATGGGTGCACAATTAGTGTAGGGGTTCCGGGGCAGCGCCCCCGAAATTTTTTTTTTTTTAAGGAAAGTTTTAAATGCTTTAAGATTGTATCGTTACCATTTTCTAAAAGGAAAAAAGTTTGACAAAATTAAAGAACATGTTGCAACCTATAAGAAATCAAAGAATGAAGAATTATCATAACTAGAAGGTGGGCAAGCAAACCAAAATACTGGCTTCATTCATCATAAACAAAAATCACAAGTTCAAGAAATGCATTAACCGGCAAAGGAATAAGAGAAGGATATTTACATCTTAATCAAAGCTTTCCATTTTCCCCTTTCATGCCTTGTCCATAAATTTGTTATTGTCTAACCAGCACTAAAGAAATTCTAGCATGGACAGATAATGTTCTTCAGAAGATAACTGAACAAGTATGATATGGAGGTAGAAGAATAACACATATGTGAACCTTAGAATCAAGATGCTAAATTCCTTGAAAATAAAATCAGAAATCTGAATCAAAAAGAAGACACCAGCATGAAGGTTCACACAAATCCTAATGGAACTTAGATATAGCCCCTGATTGTATTCAAGATATTATCAATGTGAGGATGTTGGGAGTACTATTTTACAATCTGCCACTAGTACAGCTAGTTTCTCATTATCACATGCACACAAAAACTGCTCAATTAAAAAAATAACCTCACAAACAAAAGAACGAACTTCTCAACAATGTCTCCCTAATTAAACATTGTTGTTTCCTACAAAAGCCAGAAAGCATAGATCTTTATACATTATAATAATAGAGGACATTGAATATGTTTTGACTTTCTGGTCTCATTCATTTCAAAGCCCCATTATTGTACTCTTCATATCAACTCTTCATCCCAGAAAATAGCTTCAGTCCCCACAACCCCACTTCTCTCATATCATTCCAAAACCTACCCTCTTCTTCTTCCTTCTCCTATACTTTCAATTTCTAAATATTGAAAACTATATGTGTACTTAAGATCTAACAAAAATGGCTCATTCGGTGGTGCTTATCTTTATCATCTCTCTTATTGTACTCTGTGTTGGAGAAGGCAGAGTCATTAGTCCAGATTTTGATCCTCACAGATCAGTTCATAATCCTCCTCATCTTCCAGCTTCATCACCTGTGTACTTAAGAGCTAACAAAAATGGCTAAATTCCTTGATTATTCTACTTACTATTTGGTCTCTAACTTATGCTTGCTAAGCCTACAATAGCTTCTGGGTTCAAAGTAGCTCTCACGGTCAGGGGCGAATCAGCGAATGTACAGGGCAGACATGCGAATCAGCGAATGTACAGGGCAGACATGGTTCAATTAATTCAACTCCGAAGGAAAAGGGAAAATTAAAAGATGCATAGTGTAATCCATCAATCACCCAAAAATCCAGAAGCTCGCCGAACCAAGAAGAAGAAATCGAGCAAGTTCTGAAAAGGAAACCAGAAATCAAGCAACGACAAAATACATAACTCAGCCAACTTGAAACCTAAATTATTTCCCAACCTTGAAAACGAAATCAGGCGACGGAATGATTTGGGGGCGAAACCGAAGGAGAAATGGTGAGGTTGCCCGGTCGATTCGTGCGGGGTCGAAGTCGAGAGCGCAATTTGAAGAACGGCTATTTGAATCCTAAATCGGGTCAAAGCTCCACGAGGCAAGGAAAGGGGAGGAAAGGGGAGCGGTCGCCGGTGGGGGTAAAGGGGAGAAAATGAGCGGTGGGGGTAAAGGGGAGTGGTGCTCGCACGCTCGGTGCTCAAGTCCGAAGGAGAAATGGGAGTGTGCTCGGTGCTCGAAGTCTGAAGGAGAAATGTTGAGGAAATAAAATTGCAAAAAAATGGTGATAGAGTCGTTCGAACCAGAGACCTTTTGCTATTGAAACCGAACCTTTAACCATTTAATCTAATCACATTTATTGTAACACAATTCCCTCACAAAATATATATATATTTTTAAAATTTTTTATGGGTTCACTTGCACCCATTGGCACAAGTGTGCCTCCGCCCCTGAAAGACCCTATACCTTTCTTATCGTCTCATGTTGGTCCTTAAAATGGAAAATGACAGCAAACACCTGACGGATCAAGGATCGTATCCTTGTTGGGAGCATTTTTCACATTTAGTGCTCGACATCGCCGCAAACATGATTGATTATCTTCAATAGGAGAATACCTGTGTCAAAAAAAAAAAAGCATAATCAATGAGACTTGAATATAATAGAAGGGGTTATTCAAGTTCGAATCTTTATTATTAGGAGAGCCTACATATGGTGTCTGAAAACATCTCTTCCTTCAAAATACATATGTTTATTGAAAAACAGAGGGAAGCTTAAACTATGGCCTCAAATGGGCCTGAAAGTTTCTGTCAGAAACAGTGTCCATTTGGATGATAAATGATTATTGGGCCATTAATGGACAATGTTCTTATTGATTCTTTGAAATTCAATTCAGTGGGTCAATTTTGGTAATTGTCCTTCTTTTTTTTTTTGATAAGAGTCCATATTTTATTTTGGTCCAACGGTTATCGGCATTCTGTTACAATCTCTCAGTGTTATAGAAACAAATAACTGTAAAAATTTATTTAATTAATTTTCTTATTAAGTGAGAACTATATTATTAGGCAAACTTTTAGTGAATGAGATTATTTTGAAACTTGTTTGTGTTTTTATTTTTTATCTTGGGTTGAGGCACAACCACTCACCCATATCTGCAACACTACTGCAACCTTCGTCTATGATGAAGAAAACACACGAATCGCAATACCTACATGGTGGTTAAAGGCCGAGCATAACACAACAACGATGATTGAGGAAGAAGAAACAGTGATACTCAAACACATTTTGTTGGAGCCAAGCTTTAAATTAAAGGAAAGAAGAAAGGAATTCCTAGAAAAAAAGTGGGTAAAGAAAAGCAATCACAGATGAAACAATAAAGAAAGGAAAGCAACAGCGAGTAGAAAAGAGGTGACATTCACTACTATAAAAAGTAGATTTAACGACTCTCATATAACGACCAATTAAATGAAAACAGACATAAAAAACGAGGCGGTGACATTTTTGAAATTTTGGCGAAAATATTCAACGACTGTTTCACACAAAATAGACGTTAAAACATGGGCGGTGGCACTGTTGTAATTTTCTGCTTACTTTTAACGTTTGTTTTTTAAAAACGAACGCTAAATGTTTTGATATAACAACTGTTATAATAAAAACAGTCGTTATATCTTAGATACCATTTATTTTATTTGGTGATACCATTTAATTTTATTTTGCGAAAATTAGTGCTACTTATAAAATCTTCAAGATTATATGACCATTGCGATTTTATCTCATATTTACAGTTATTTCCTATTATGTAGCCTAGAATTTTGATAGTTAAGAGAAGAAATTTGACCGTTTTCTCATTTAGTTAGTTCCTAATAGTTAAATTTAATAAATTAAACAATATATCTCTTAGATATATATATATATATATATATATATATATATATATATATATATATATATATATATATATATATATATATATATATATATATATATATATATATATATATATATGATTTTATCCCATATTTATAGCTATTTCCTAGTATGTAACCTAGAATTTCGATAGTTATGAAAAGAAATCTAATCGTGTTTTCATTTACTTAGTTCATAATTAAATTTAATAAATTAAACAATATATCTCTTTTATATTTATCTATAAAAAATATATCTGTATTTTTTATTTTGAGTTATAACGACTGGTTTTGAAAAACCAGTCGTTGAAACTCGAATTTTTAGATATTTTAATTTATTTTATTTTTTATTCTGAGTTTCAACGACTGGTTTTTCAAAAAACAGTCGTTGAAACACCATTTAATTTTATTTTGCAAAAATTAGTGCTACTTATAAAATCTTCAAGATTATATGACCATTGCGATTTTATCTCATATTTATAGCTATTTCCTATTACGTAGCCTAGAATTTCGATAGTTAAGAGAAGAAATTTGACCGTTTTCTCATTTAGTTTGTTCCTAATAATTAAATTTAATAAATTATATATATATATATATATATATGATTTTATCCCATATTTATAGCTATTTCCTAGTATGTAGCCTAGAATTTCGATAGTTCTGAGAAGAAATCTAATCGTGTTTTCATTTACTTAGTTTCTAATTAAATTTAATAAATTAAACAATATATCTCTTTTTATTTTGAGTTATAACGACTGGTTTTGAAAAACCAGTCGTTGAAACTCGAATTTTTTAGATTTTTTATTTTTTATTTTGAGTTTCAACGACTGGTTTTTCAAAAAGCAGTTATTGAAACTTGAATTTTTTAGATATTTCAATTTATTTTATTTTTTATTTCGAGTTTCAACGACTGGTTTTTTTAAAACAGTCGTTAAAACTTGAATTTTTTAGATATTTTAATTTAATTTATTTTTTATTTTTAGTTTCAACGACTGGTTTTTCAACTTTAATTTGTCGCCTTCAACATTTTGCTGTTCCCTCTCTTCCATAAAATTATGAAGTTTTCTCTTCAAAACCCAACAGTGCAAAACATCTTCCTCAAATCCATCCTAAACACAACCTTTCATAAAGAGTCTCGAACGTCTTACTTTTGTACATCCTATTCACTACGCTAAATTTTTTTCTTCATTTCTAGGGAAGTCTCCTTCTCCCAGCTAGTTTGTTGTGAGGTGCAAAAGTAGCCTACAAGATTTAGATCTACCCCGATTATATCAAGATTTGGAAAACCCTTTTCGGCTTCATTTCTCCAGATCTCCAGATTTGCGCTGAAGTCGTCAATCCATGGCTAATTCTTTTTTATTTTAATTGTTTCTCCTTCTCCGGTGATTATACTTCGCATTTATTCTTGATTGTTCAATATTCTAGTTTTGTCGATTTTCGCTAGCTCTTTGATTTGGATCTGGATTTTTGATTTTTTTAGCTAGTTCTTTTCAATATTATGGTTCTTTTGGCTTTAATCAAAATTTCGATTTTGATTTTTCTTCGGTTTTGCTCTTGATGCTAACTGTTTTCTTTCTAATTGGTTTTTCTTTCCAGGATTGCAGATGTCAGCAAGCTTCTGGCACAGAGTCTAGCTCTAGGACTTGGTAGACCAATTGCTAAAGTTGAGGTATCTGTGCCCCTAGTTGATGAAAGGAACCTTTTCAATTTTCATCCTCTTCCTCTTCCTGTTGTGTGGTGGCGGAGCATGACAAAACTTCATGTTGTTTTTCAATTTTCCCGCTGCGATGTTTTTTGGCTTTTCAATTTTCCCGCTGCAATGCTTTTTTGCCGCTGCTATTTGGGAGAAAAAAAGGGACATACAACGACTGTTATTTAAATAAAATTCGTTGAAATTCAACGACTATTTTTTAAAAACAGTCGTTGTATGTCACAAACTTTCAACGACTCTCTCTTTTACGACCCTTGAAAACAGTGGTCTAATGGTCTTAAAAACGGACGTTAAAAGTGCTTTTTGTAGTAGTGATTGATTTTCTTTCACTCCTCCGCTACACATTTCATCACATGCTGCTTTTTTAAGTTTTGAATTTGATTAGATGGGGACAAAAGTGTTGCTTTTGCAAACTTGAGTTAGAGAAAGCTTACCAATTCTTTTGAATTCCACAATATTTTTATGATTTAAAACCCTGATTTTTTTTATATTCAACACTCTAAATTAGTTAAATTGTTAAATGTAAAATTGTACCAATAAGAAATATTTTAGCACATTGGATACACTTGAAAAATACTTTAAAGTATTTGGTACACCATAAAATATTCTAGGCACATGCTACACCTAGAAAAATACTACTACCTAATATCCTAAATATAAGGCAAAATTAACTTTTTAGAGTGATTAAGGAAGCTAAATAAATTGTTTAATCATATCATATGTTGTGTATTATTAAATTATATATTAGTTTATAAATCAGACAAATTAGTTTGCGGAAAAACTATAAAGTAACTTATTTAACTTCTTTAATCTCCCCAAAAAGGTCAATTTGATTTTAATTAAGTATCAAAGGGAGTTCCTTATTCCTCTATTTTATCATTCTAAGGGAATATTTTAAGAGAATTAGAAAATTAAATTTAAATGACAT
This sequence comes from Acacia pycnantha, assembly GCA_025563575.1. NCBI lineage: Eukaryota > Viridiplantae > Streptophyta > Magnoliopsida > Fabales > Fabaceae > Acacia > Acacia pycnantha. The sequence continues at coordinate 1,201,530 of JAMWYP010000089.1, read as the reverse complement.
GCTTATATAATAGATGATTAAGGTAGCTAAATTTAAAACACATAAACTCTTTATTAAATAATATATATTTGAGGGTATTTTATGTCTTTTTGAATGAATTTCTAAAAGGAGAATGAAAAAAAAAAGAACTTTGAAATTGAAAAATATCAAATTCAGGTATTTCTTGAATTGTGAATTACTTATTAAATCTCATCATTACTTTATTAATTCTTGATAATACACTTGATTTCAGAATTTATAATTCCAAAATTCTTTTTTTTTTTCTCATTTTCCCATTTCCAAATCCATTTTTTTTAAGAGTAGCATGGGATGTTTAAATTGGAAGCATCTTTTTTATCCTTTCCTATTTTTAAAGGGTCTTTGAATGGGATTTTTGTAACATCCCGTTTTCACAAGCAATATCATTTTTTTTTTCATCAGAGTAGAGCACCGGAGCGATTGAGTAACTGATATGTATATATAAGAAAAACGTCGTAAGTCTAGCAGGTTACAACAGCGATACAGTAACCGCATGGTTCAAAAGTGATGTACAATAGCAAAAGGAAGGCTTCCGCCGGAACAACAAAAGGAAGTCTTCAGCCGGAACTCCTACGCGGGCTGCTTGTCTCTCTCCTCGGTCCTCGGTCCCCCGGAACCTGACGCTATGTTAAGGGCTGAGATCCGCACCGGATCTCAGGTAACGGTTAACCTCATATTTACATATACAGCATGTGGATCACAATCATTCACAATATTAACAGTACAACAGATCTATCCAATCAATGCAGACATGTCGCCCATAGTGAATGTAGATATACCGCCCATAGTGAATGCACCCTTACAGATGTGTCGCCCAAAGTGAAAGTAAACATGCCAACAGTACATACAGCAAACATACAATACACATATCACATATATGCAAACAAAAAATATCAGCATTAGTGTTACAGTACGCGAACGTACATTCGTTGATGTTATTCTAGCACGTTTTACGGAAAACCGTACTTCTGACGGAAAACGGAAACCAGCACGTCGAACAGCGTTTACGGAAAAACGTGCCGGTTACGGAACGAACTTCCGAAATCATCAACCTCTGGACAAAAATCCACTGATTCCAAATATGTGCAGATAATTTTAAACTCATCTCCAAATGTTGAGTTATAATTTATTTCCTTCAAATTTCAAATTTGTGACTATCTGCCTTTTTTCACAGATTACCCTATTTCGTCTTATTACCTAAGTATTCTACCGATCTCGGAAATAACTTCCGGAACAGTCTACTTCAAGATAAAAATCCACTCTTCCATAATCTTTACTGACTTTAGAAATCTTTACTATCGGTGTTTATTTACCCTAATTGCTTTTACACTTAATTATACTTTAATCAAGTGTTTTAGTTTTTCTTCCAACCTTTTTCAACCACTCCTCTCACCCTCAATATGTCGGCACACACACACATTTTATTTTAATTTTATTTTCTTTATTTAATAAATATTACATTATAATTATTTTATATAATTTTCCTACCAAATTTCCTATTGGTCCTTACTT
>JAMWYP010000889.1:0-21512 GCA_025563575.1 Acacia pycnantha | reverse complement strand
TACTCTTCCTAGTCCTTACAAAAATACGGACCCTATTTTGATCCCTGACAAAAAAACCGATCCTTATTTGTCCTCAGGGGCGGATCCATGAAAATAGTGAAGGGGGCACCATTGGCGGGGGATGCGCGGGTTCGGAGGCAGCGCCCCCGAATTTTTTTTTTAAAGGAAATTTTTAAATCCATTAAAAAATAAAATATAAACAAGAAAAAAATATCAAAAAAATATTCATAAAATCAAGTAAATATTGATGATGTAATAAGAGAGAAAATTATTTTAAAACCTGTCATTTAGAAAAGTAAGGCTACGTGCTATTAGAAATGCAGTTATATAAATTACAATGAAGGGTGAATGACTCAATAATTACATATATTTTAATAACAAAAATATATTACAATAAAAATAATTATAATGTCATCCTTCTAAGCTTTATTTTTTGGAATTCCATCATAATTGTCTTATTATCAATGCTATCAAATACATCTTTTTCAATATAAGGCATTAAACAATCATTCAACCATTTATGTCACATCCGATTACAAGTGCAATCTTGATATATTAAAGGTTGGCACTAAACAATCATGCAATTATTCATGTATTCATGCAATTATTGTCTAGTACCTCCATCCATCACTGTTTGTCCTTTTTATGGGACTAAAAATGACATTTTAGAAATTTGTGAGGGATCAAAATGTTCACCAATTGACCCTTATTCATTTTTTTTATGGACTAAAAAGAACATTTTTTTGTTATGGACCAAAATGTGGTCCGTATTTTTTGTCACGGATCAAAAAAATGTATTTACTCTTCAAATATTATATTATCAGATTATTGTCGGCTCGTGAAGTCGCGTGCCATAATATTAAACATGGGCCCTTCGTATCCAGTGGTGAAACCCGAAAGTTTTTTTTAACTATATTAAAATATTTATTAAATATTATCACATAATATTAAAAATATAAATAAATAATAACCGACAATTATAAATCAAAACAATATATAATATGATACTAACATTTTCAGTTGGTATATCAAATAAAAATTTTACTTTCCTCTTACAATCCAACGAGTAATGAATCAAACATTGTCCTTATAAAAAAGATAAGAGATTAGTTGGGAACAAATTAAATTATTATATAATAATTATATATATATATATATATATATATATATATATATATATATATATATATATATATATATATATATATATATATACTAACAAATTTTATAAAATCACCTTGGGTCACCTAGCTGGCCTAGCTAGGTCATGGTTCCGCCAACGCTCATATCATTAGGTTCTTCAAAATAAATTAAAATTGGTTTGCATGGGAAATATGCAGACGTAACTTGTAATTCTTCTTACTTTTTTTAAAAGATTAGCATGTGATTAATTACAAGAGATTATTGTCTTGAATCCAAGACCGGTGTTATTTTTTTTAGCGGCTTATCCTAAACATTTTTATTCAAGCTAAGATAAAATTTCGTATGTTGTAGATTACGATTTAATAGATATTTTTGAATACTTTAATCATTTTTTTAAACAAACACCCCTTATGATGTAATGTTTTGAATGGCCATTGAAGACTTTAAGTGTGTAAAATGAAGTTTTATCTTGATTTACGTTAAGATAAACCATTCTAAAACAACCTCATCATATTGCACAGTGTCTGCATCATTGGATACTTGGAATGGAATTGAGCACAATCAATTATTCTTATGGATACAAATTTATGCTTCCTCCAGTACTGATTATATCAACACTTTTGTAGTGCAGATTATACTACAAAAGTGTTCCTATAATTAAAATCAGATATAGTATATTATATTATTCCTTTGTGTTTTCTTCGAAAAAGAAACAATGAACTTTCATACAGGGGATTAAGATAAGTCGTCATAGTCTTTATTAATTCTCTAAAGCAAATTATTCGGGGCCCTTGTACATGTTGTTTATAAGGTATAGATAAATTCATTTTCTTAAAATTTTATACCATGTATTAATATCAATTATATAAACATGAATTGAAATTCCCAAGGGTGAGTTGCAAATATTTTGGACAAGATCGCAATTATCATCCTACATGTGAAGGGATCCCCACGCGCCGTGCTGATAGATCTGGACTGGATGAATTTTTTTTTTTGGTAAGAGAAAGTTTAGGTGGGGTAGACACCGGTACCCCACTAGGGTCAGAGCATGCCTCCAGACTCAAAGAGTACTTACAGAGGTATTTACAGATCGCCCATCAATGAGATCCTCACATCGACCAGCGAGTATCGAACCTCCTCCATTTTGGGGTGAAGGTCAACGCCTTAACCAACTGTGTGCAGGAAATATTATGATATCTAAGGGATGCAGCAAATTAAATTGAAAAGATATAATATAATTATTATATTATTATATTATATATATTATAATATAATATTATATTATATTAGAAGCATAACAGATTACGCAAGCATTGAATAGGAATGAAAAGGATATAATATATCCTTTATCCTTTATTAAAAAGGATGAGATCACGAAAAAGATAAAAGTGACACACACGGAGACGAATCAGGAAGACACAGACGGAAAAGACGGAATGCACAACAGCAAAAAGAATATATATTAAAGAAGAAGACGCAGAGGACGAAAAGAATTGGAGAACGAAAAGAGGCGGAAAACAAAAACGCAAGAACGCAAGGGACGGAGGAGAGGAACGAATCGTAAAACACTAAGAAGCAATTTTGGTTTCATCTTTTATTCATTTGGTAACCTAGCCATGCTTGGCTAGTTTCTTTTTTAGTAGTTAGGGCGAGGATGAACCCTATGTTAATTTGAGTAATTATTTGAAATTCTCTATTGAATGTTATTTACCATATTGAATGAGTTATATTTACTTAAAGCCTTCTAAAAAGACTGATCCCCTTTTAGATTGCCCATAGGTTAGTGCATGACAATAGAGATGTTGGTGCACTTAACCGTAACCTTTAACTCATCATAAAATTGCATGACCTAGACATAGGCTTACAAATTTGTGTGATCTTATAATTCCTGTTTACATAATCTTTCTAAATAACACTGAGACATTAGGTTATTTGTAAAGATAACGACTAAGGTAGCATCAAGACATTGGGACTTAGTTAAATATTAGAGAATTGATCGTCGCTTATGGGAATAACAACCAATTAGGAATTTAATTAGAATACTTAGAGGAACATAGGGAATTCTATGCCCTAGCTGCGTTTTTCTCTATAAATCATCTTTTCTAAAACATTCTTGAAACTCTTGAGATTCTTGATTCTTAATTTTTATTTAATTATTCAAAACCTTTTTAGCTACAATTCACCCCTATTACTCTATTTCATCCAACTAAAGCTTAAATAACTAATTAGTGGCTGTAATACTATTCGTCGTGGGACGATATCTTTTCTCACACACTTTATTACTTGTAACGATCGGTGCACTTGCCGAAGTCGCAACAAGTTTTTGGATGTTAAGAGATTATTATAATTGTTTAAGGCTATTGACTTAGTGACCTATTCTTATAAGACATTAACTTAAATAAGATTTGATGATATGATCTAAGTGTGGTGGTTTATTGCTCTCTGTTTAGGAATTTCATAGGCAATGTTCGTTTCAAGATAAAAATGAATCAAATAATATATATATATATATACACTTAAATCTTTGCTTGTCCTCAAGCAAAAGAAAGAGAATTTATTATCTGAAAGGAACATTGCATATGAAATTCCTAAACAGAGAGCAATAAACCACCACGCTTAGATCATATTATCAAATCATATTTAAGTTAATGTCTTATAAGAATAGGTCACTAAGTCAATAGCCTTAAACAATTATAATAATCTCTTAACATCCCATAATCAAAGGATCAGTGAATAATAAGATCAACAATAAGATCAGTAGACGAATATTATGCTACTTAATTTTTTTCCAGAAAAAATCAAATGACCCCACTAAACCAAGCTTTTCATTTAATTTAATAAGGATCCTCAGGTAAGAAATGACTCATTCTTTTTTTTTTTTTTTTTTGTCTTGAGCCGTTGTAGGTCCCCTTTTGACGCGACCACCGCACATGGGTGATGCAGCACCGGTTACTCGGCTACTCCAACAGGCACCTCAAGAGGCTTTTAGCCCAACTCATAACTCTCTTGGACCTTACCGTTTGACGCGACCCTGCACATGGGTGATGCAAAGACCGGTTACTAAGTCAAGTCTAGAGATGTCGAGCGGAGTTGTTTTTTTTGAACAAAAGGTTCACTTAGCTAGCAAGGTCATCATCTAATTTTCTAAAGAAATCATGTAGCAAAATATTCAAAAACTAATAATCTGTTGATCCTATTACAAACTATTCCCTATTCTCATAGTCCATCTCAAGATCATTACAAAATTTCAAGGCTTAGAGACTTAATTGAAACATTCTTTTCTATTTTAATTTTTGACTTGATAATATTAACTAAGATGGGAGCTGGTTGACAACTATGTGGGTCAATATTCTGTTGGATGCAAAGGGCCTCGACCATCCGGGTCAGATAAGTGAGAGAGAAAGAAAAAGAAGAAGGAGGAAGGGGTGGTTGAAAGTGAGGTGAAAGAAATTTTTTTTTTTTTTTTTTTTTGGATTTTTTTGTCGTCGAGAGTTGGCGCCTTGGCGCAACTTTGGCGCCCTGGGCGCCAACTTTCTGTCCTTCCCACTTTTTTTTTTTTTTTTGGCTCCCTTGGTCAGAGAGTTGGCGCCTTGGGCTTATAGTTTGCTCCATACTTTTCACAACCTTCCTATCCTAGAATAACTACTAAAACTAACTAAAAATGAAAAAGAAAACTTATTGGGTTGCCTCCCAATAGCGCTTGTTTAACGTCCTGAGCCTGACGGATATCATCTTAATTCTCAGCTTCTAGTGCCACGGAGGTTCTTCCTCTCGTCAATGTCTCCACCATGGTAAGGCTTCAATCTCTGCCCATTTACCTTAAAAGCGTCATCTGAACCTATTGGTGCAATTACAATTGCACCAAAAGGTGTAACTTCTTTCACTATAAACGGTCCTGACCACCTAGACTTCAATTTCCTGGAAAAAGTTTTAAACGAGAGTTATAAAGTAATACCTGCTGTCCCGGATGAAACTCTTTTGGAAGAATCCTCTTGTCATGCCATCTCTTGGTTCTCTCCTTGTAGAGGCTAGCACTCTCATATGCAAAAATTCTGAATTCATCAAGCTCATTCAATGAAGTAGCCTTTTTCATCGCCAGATTTAACATCAAAGTTCAGCAGCTTAGTTGCCCAAAGCGCCTTATGTTCAAGCTCCACCGGGAGGTGGCAAGATTTACCATATAACAAATGAAACGGTGACATGCCGATAGGAGTCTTGAATGCCGTTCGGTATGCCCACAAAGCATCATCAAGCTTCTGGGACCAATCCTTCCTTGACTTTCCAACAGTCTTTTCAAATTTGCTTCAATTCCCTGTTAGAAATCTCCACTTGCCCACTAGTTTGTGGGTGATATGGAGTAGTGACACGATGAGTGACACCATATTTGCTAAGCAATGATTGAAACTGTCGGTTACAAAAATGAGTGCCTCCGTCACTGATAATGGCCCTCGGTACCCCGAACTGCTGAATATATTCTTTTTGAGAAAGGATATTACCACCTTAGCTTCATTAGTGGGAAGAGCAATTGCCTCTACCCACTTTGAAACATAGTCCACAACTACAAGGATGTACTTGTTGTTAAAAGAGCTTGGGAATGGCCCCATAAAATCAATTCCCACACATCAAAAATCTCAATAACAAGAATGTTGTTGAGTGGCATCTCATGTCTCCTAGAGATATTCCTGTTCTCTCGGCAACGATCACATTGCTCAATATACTTCCTAGCATCCTTGTACAATGTAGGCCAATAAAAACCGCTTTGTAGTACCTTAGCAAGCGGTGCGTTCTCCAAATAAATGTCCACCATAATCTGAACCATGACAATGCCGAGAGGATCTTATGAGTTTCCTCCTCTCGGGATACAGCACGCCGGAGCATTCCATCTCGCACACCTGAAAAATAAGAAGGGCTCATCCCATATATACCGCTGAACATCATGCATGAACTTCTTCCTCTCGCTGCCATGTTAGTCCCTCGGTATCATCCCAATGGCCTTATAATTAGCAAAATCAGCAAACCAAGGAATACTGCTAATTGCTAAGACATACTCATCTGGAAATTCATCATGAATCTCCATTTCTGAATCATCTTGCAGCTCCTTAACCTGAATCCTAAACAAGTGATCAGCTACCACATTCTCTACCCCTTTCTTGTCTTTGATTTCAATCTTAAACTCTTGGAGTAGCAGCATCCAACAGAGAAGCCTTGGCTTAGCGTCTAGCTTAGTCAAGAGATATTTTAGAGCAGCATGATCAGTAAAAATAATAACTTTGGAACCAATCAAATACTGTATAAATTTATCTAATGCATAAATAACTGCAAGCATCTCCTTCTCGCTTGTTGCATAGTTCAACCGTGCCTCATTCGAACTTTACTTGCATAATATATAACATGTAACAACTTATTCTTCCTTTGCCCCAAAACAGCTCCTATGGCGTAGTCACCGGCATCACACATCACAAACGGTAGATCCCAATCAGTGCTCTCGGAATAGGTGCAGTTGTTAATCTTTCTTTCAACAATTTGAATGCCATCGACACTCTTTGTTGAAGTTAAAGTCTTCATCTTTGACCAACAACCGACTAAGTGGTTTGGCTATCTTGGAAAAATCCTTGATAAACCTTCGGTAAAAACCCGCATGACCAAGAAAACTGCGAACACTACGTACATTGGTGGGAGGGCAAGTCTTTGATGATTATAATCTTGGCTCTATCCACTTCTATCCCTTTATCAGATATTCTATGACCCAAGACTATCCCATCTTTCACCATAAAGTGGCATTTTTCCCAATTAAGCACCAAATTACTCTCTTGACATCTTTGGAGTACACGAGACAAATTAGCCAAGCAAGTATCATACGAAGTGCCAAAAACAGAGAAATCATCCATAAATACCTCAATAAATCTCTCAGTCATGTCAGAGAAGATAGACAACATGCACCTCTGAAAAGTAGCTGGGGCATTGCAAAGACCGAAGGGCATCCGTCTATAAGCAAAAATACCAAAGGGGCAAGTGAAAGCTGTTTTCTCTTGATCCTTTGGATCCACTGCTATTTGATTGTAACCAGAATAGCCGTCTAAGAAGCAGTAATAAGAGTGACCTGCAAGCCTTTCAAGCATTTGGTCCATGAATGGTAAAGGAAAGAAGTCCTTACGAGTGGCATCGTTCAATCTTCTATAATCCACACACATTCTCCAGCCGTGTGATGTTCTAGTGGGTATCAATTCATTGTTCTCATTCTCGCACTACGGTGATTCCACCCTTCTTCGGTACTACATGTACTTGGACTAACCCACTTTGAATCGAGATAGGATAAATCATACCTGCATCTAACAGTTTCATCACCTCCTTTCTCACCACTTCCTTCATAGTCGGGTTAAGTCTCCTCTGGGGCTGCCTTACTGGTTTCACATCGTTCTCCATTAGAATTTTATGAGTGCAGAATGATGGACTAATCCCTTTCAAATCATTGATTAGAAGGAGCTCCTTTAGTTCTACCTTAGGAGCAACAGGTGGTGCATCATAATCCTTCTTTGCGCCTTCTCGACCATGTAAATTAGAATTTTCATCTGCACAAACCTCTTCTTCCACCTGCAATAACTGAGCAATATCATCCTCTAAGGACTCATCTGAATCTTCTTGAAAAAGAGCCTCCTGAATGGCTTCGTCAACTACATCAATTTCAAACAATCACTATTATCAACTGGGTATTTCATGGATGAAACACATTGTAAGTGATTTTCTCGTCATTCATTTGGAATTCCATTTTTCCAAAGAATACATCAATTACCGCTTTCGCAGTAGCCAAGAAGGGTCTTCCCAAAAGCAAAGGAAGTTCAGATCTTCCTCCATGTTAAGAACCACAAAATCCACCGGAAGATGAATTTGTCCACTTTCACCAAAGACATCCTCAATGACACCTTCGGCTTCTTAATGGATCTATCCGCCAACCGTAATGACATCATAGTAGGCTTCATCTCTTTAATGCCGAGAGCTTTTGCCACGATAAGGGCATTAAATTTATACTAGCTCCCAAGTCACAAAGTGCTCGCCCATATTGACATTCCCTATTGCACAAGGAATGCTAAAGCTGCCCGGATCCTTAAGCTTTGGTGGCAACTTAGTTTGAATGATGGCACTACACCGCCGAGTCAATGCCACTGTTTCGCCTCTTGCAACTTATGCTTCTTGGAAAGCAAATCTTTCATGAACTTTGCATAATTAGGCATATTTTCAAGAGCTTCGCGAAAGGAATGTTAATCTGCAATTTCTTAAAAATATCCAAGAACTTGGCATATTGTTGCTTCTGAATCTGTTGCTTCAACCTTTGGGGATAAGGAGGTTTTGCATAAGAAGGAGTGGGAGACTTCTTTGTAACTATCTCCTTTGGAACCTGCACATTACATTGCTCGACCTCTTCCTCCCCTTTCTCAAACTTGTCCTTCATCTAACAGATTTCTCAACCTACTGCACCACTATACCACTCCTTGTAGTTATGGCCTTACAATGCTCCTTTGGATTGACCTCTGTATCACTAGGAAGGACCCTTGGCTTCTCTCTCGCTATTTGCTTTGATAATTGACCAATCCGATTCTCCAAATTCGGATCGAAGCCCCCGATTCTTGAGAGCAGACTTTGTTTCATTCGGAAAGCTTCGATCCCCGTATGTATTCGGTAGTGGTACGAGTCAACCGTGTTAAAGCCTTTTCCGGATCGGTAGTGGTGGATTCGTGGAACCGCCGAGGTCTTGCTTGGGGTTTGTAGGAAAAGTTTGGGTGAGCTTTCCACCCGAGATTGTATGTGTTGCTATATGGATTAAACCGATTTCGGGAGGATTACCCATGTAGTTAACCTCACTGTTTCTCCATTAATGAATGCTGCACAATCTCCATTAGCGTGTTCCCTTTGCAAAAATCACAAAGCAAAGGAGGCCGAGAAGAATTAGATGACACCTGAGAAGAGGCAAGTTGTTTAGTGATGGAAGCTAACTGCTGTTGGATCACCTTGTTTTGTTGGGCAATGTTCTCATTGTGGGCCAACATTGTATTGTAAGAGTCTAGTCGAAGAACTCCCTCTTTGGTTGTGGAGTAACAGTTTCATTTTCTAAGGACCCCATATCTTCAAACAACTCCAATGATTCCTCTGGAGTTTTATTTTTTAACGTACCACCTGCGGCAGCATTAATCATCATCCTAGAGGACAGAAGCATCCCATTGAGGAATATTCTCACCTGATCATAGTCTTGCAGCTCATGTTGTGGGCACTTCCTAAGCAACTCCTTGAATCTTTCCCAAGCTTGGCAATATGATTCCCCATTGCCTTGAGTAAAGCAACGGATGTCTGACAGCAGCTTTGTATACTTAGAAGAAGGGAAAAATTTCTCTAGGAACTTTGTGGTAATAATGTCCCAAGTGGAGAGACTTCCATTAGGACAAGAACGAAGCCAAGCTCCTGCTTTCCCCGTCAAAGAGAAAGGAAACAGTCTCACACGAATAGCCCCTTCGAAACCCCATTCATCTTGATGGTATCACAAATCTGCGAAAAGTCTCAATATGCTGATTAGGATCCTCTAAATCACTCCCACTAAAAGAGCGTTGTTGAACCAAGCCTATGAGGGATGGCTTGATTTCAAAATTATTTGCATTTACAAACTGGATTGACAATGCTAGTTGCTTGCCCTGGCGGGATTAAGCGTCATATAATCGCCCATGGTCTTTCTTGGAGGAAGAAGGCGAAGAGGATCTTCACCATTTTCTCGCCATTATAACCGGTTCGGTCCCAAGACTAGAGTTACTAGCCTTTCCTTTACTCGTTGAGCAAGTTTCCGGTTTCTCCTTGCTTTGTCTTTTCAATTTCGGATCAAATCGCAGCCAATTTCTGTCTATGGTACCTCGCATAAACAGAGTTAGATAACAAAGGAAAAGAAATCCAATCTAGAGTTTTAACAACTACTTAGTGTTGAAATATTTCTATTCCCTAAGAACGGCGCCAAAAACTTGTTGCGACTTCGGCAAGTGCACCGATCGTTACAAGTAATAAAGTGTGTGAGAAAGATATCGTCCCACGAGGAATAGTATTACAGACCACTAATTAGTTATTTAAGCTTTAGTTGGATGAAATAGAGTAATAGGGGTGAATTGTAGCTAAAAAAGGTTTTGAATAATTAAATAAAAATTTAAGAATCAAGAATTTCAAGAATTTCAATAATGTTTTAGAAAAGATGATTTATAGAGAAAATGCAGATAGGGCATAGAATTCCCCTATGTTCCTCTAAGTATTCGAATTAAATTCCTAATTGCCTGTTATTCCCATAACTGACGATCAATTCTCTAATATTTAACTAAGTCCCAATGTCTTGATGCTACCTTAGTCGTTATCTTTAAAAATAACCTAATGTCTCAGTACATCTCTATTGTCATGCACTAACCTATGGGCAATCTAAAAGGTGATCAGTCTTTTGAGAAGGCTTTAAGTAAATATAACTCATTCAATATGGTAAATAACATTCAATAGAGAATTTCAAACAAATACTCAAATTAACATAGGGTTCATCCTCGCCCTAACTACTAAAAAAGAAACTAGCCAAGCATGGCTAGGTTACCAAATGAATAAAAGATGAAACCAAAATTGCTTCTTCCGTGTTTTCTGATTCGTTCCTCTCCTCCGTCCCTTGCGTTCTTGCGTTTTTGTTTTCCGCCTCTTTTCGTTCTCCAATTCTTTTCGTTCTCTGCGTCTTCTTCTTTAATATATATTCTTTTTGCTGTTGTGCATTCCGTCTTTTCCGTCCGTGTCTTCCCGATTCGTCTCCGTGTGTGTCACTTTTATCTTTTCGTGATCTCATCCTTTTTAATAAAGGATAAAGGATATATTATATCCTTTTCATTCCTATTCAATGCTTGCGTAATCTGTTATGCTTCTAATATAATATAATATTATATTATAATATATATAATATAATAATATAATAATTATATTATATCTTTTCAATTTAATTTGTTGCATCCCTTAGATCTCATAATATTTCCTGCACAAATAAAATAGGATATCAATAGATTTTCTGTTATAATATTCTTTTATCCTATATTTAATTAAAAGATAGATAAGTACATAAAGATAATTAAATAAGTACAAAATATCAATAAATTCTATCTAATATATCCCAGAATCTATCCTTATTTAATTATAAAATATCTACTTATCAGTCAACGCCTTAACCAACTGTATCAATCCTCATTAGCGGAATGAATGAAAATTTAATAAAGATAGTATTACCTCCTATTTAAACATTTGTACTATAAATTTCGATTGATATATGATGTTGTCTTTAGAATGGGATAGTGATCCGCTTTGACACTCTCATTTAATAACCTTTTAATTTGCAACAATTTTTTTTAATATTATCCTCATTAATCCTTCTTTATTGTAATATAATAACTATAATAGAAAAAATTTCAGAGGAAATTAAGCACACACGGTTTTTACATATCAATAATAAATAGCTAATTTACCAGTTTTTCTAAAAAAAAATATTTATATTGTTATTACAGCTTCATCGGGTCACTATAGAATAATAGGTGTCGTGTCATGGAAGTCAAAACAATGAAGGAAGGCTGAAGGCAACCCAATGGAGGTTTACAGAAATTGATAATAATAACCATGAAATCACCAGCTTCACAAAAGACGGCGTAATGCTGTTTATCTCCAATTTTAACGGACTACAATGGCGCTCCTGATTTGACTTTTCTCCTACGTCATTGTCTTCAATGAAAAATGGATTTTTTTTTTTTTTTTCCTATTTTGATCAGAGTTGAACAAATTAGCCGGCCCTATCCAGAGGAAGGCGATCACGAGAGTTATATATTTTTTCATTAATTTAGCTATATAAAATAATAGTTATAATATTCATGAATCCAATTATTACCCAAGTTAAATTTCATAGAACTATATGGTTGGGCGTCTGATGTAATTGGAATTTGAAGTAAGGATGGACATTGATCGGATTGGACCAGATTTGACATCAACCCGATCCCGATGTCTAGTCTAAAGAGGACCTCAGCATGTACAAGGCACCCGAGTAGGGGTGGAAATAGGCCAAGGGCCTGTTAAAAGCTTGGTCAGACTTGACCTGTCAGGCTAAAATGTCAAGCCAATGCCTGTTTTAAGGCCTGTTTTGTCTTAACAGGCTAGGCCTAGGCCTCCAAATAGGCCTGACAGGCCGGCCTGTTAAGAATAATTAATTTTTTTATTAAAAACATTAATTAATATCCCTCCGGCCTGTTTACATTAGTCCTGTAGTCGGCCTATATACTGTGAGCCTGTTTCCAGCCTGTAAAAAATACAGGCCACAGGCCAGGCTCAGACCAAAATTGTAGCTTGTAACAGGTCACAGGTCAGGTTCAGGCCACTTCCTTGCATAACAGGCCTGGCCTGGCCTGTTTCCACCCCTACACCCGAGGTCTAGTATGGTCTAGTACCATTCCGAGATTGTTGTAGATATGGGTGGAATCAGGCTAGGCTTCGCCCTTAACAGGCCTGACCTATTATGTAAGGAAGTGGTCTGAGCCTGACCTGTGGCCTGTTACAAGCTTATTTTTGGCCTGAGCCTGACCTATGGCCTGTTAAGAGGCTTGTATTTTTTTTAAAATCTTGTACTTAGGCTAACAGGCCACAACGAATAATAGGCCGTAAATAGGCCAACTGTAAACAGATTGAAAACAGACAAACGGTAAAAAGGCAAAAAACATGCCTAGTTTAAACAGGTCGAAAGCAGGCCTTACATAAATTATTCCTAATGGTCCAAAATAATGTAGTTTTAGTTTAACATGTTTCACATTAAATCATTTTAACAAGTTTAACATGCATCATTTGCAATAACACATAAGAAAGGAAACAAAAAGTGGAAGAGGGGTGGAAACTATTCTATACAAAAGAAGGTGATGCATCATTTGATTTTCAAAAGAAGATGGAATCTAATTGTGGAAATAAACTAACACATAAATATCTAAAGATGTAATATTCTAAAAATCTGTATTATAATTTAGTAAAATTATACCTATCAAAAATAGGTGAATATGAGATATCAAATATTAAGTAATAATTAACTTATTTTCTAAGGAAAAATCTCTAGGAAATTAGAGAGTTTAAGGGCCAAAGTGCCAAAATGACGGAAATACCCCTAAGGGACATAAATGACTTAGGAAAATTATGAAAAATCCTAGAAGGCAGTAAAATGACTAAGTGAAGTATGAGAGTATATTATCTCTAATTATAGTAATTTAATAAATTATGAACTTGGAGAAATTGAATAAGAATGTTCAAAAGGTATTGAAATGACTAAATTATCCTTGAAAATTCTAATATAATGCATCAACTAGTAATAATAAAGTAATTAAGTAGTATTGGCTAATTACTTAAGCTTAAGCAAAGAAAATTCAGATATAATTATGTAAAGCTAAAAAATTAGCGGAAAATGGTTGAAAATTAGTAAAAGTATATTTACTAATTAATTGGAAATTTTTGAGAAAAATAGTTGAGTTTAGGTATTTTTAAGCCTAAAACAAGAATGGGCCAATTAGGAATTTTTGTGGAATTTTTGGAAAAATTAAATGAATAAATCATTAAATAATTAATCAAATAAAAAAAATAAATAAATAACGAAATAAAAAAAAAAGGCAGAAAAAAAGAAAAAAAAAAGAAACTTAGTTGGTAAGTTTTATTATTATATAATATAATTAATTAAAGTTATATTATTATATAATATAATTAAATTTTGTGAATAGTGATTCAAAAATTAGGAAATGGACCCTATCTAGAGGACCAGGAATAGAAATTCCAAAGTCAAGGTAAAATATTGATCAGTGAGTTTTTACCTTCAAGTGACCTCTTCCGGAAGTTAATTCCGACGTCGATTGTGCATTTTCCTAATAAAACAAAATAGGGAAAAATGTAGACAGGCAAATTTTTGGATATGAAGAAAATAAATTCTAACTCAACATCTAGGAATGAGTTTGAATTTATCTGGACATATTTGGAATCAGTGAATTTTTCTGAAGAAGTTGATGATTTCAGAAATGCGTTCTGAAACCGGACGCGTTTGAACACGTTTTTCGAGAAAACTTCAACTGGATTGTTGGAGCCCTATATGGGATCAAAATTTAGGTTAACTTGGAAATTTCTAATAAGTGAGAAAATGTCTTCAAAGTTGTAATTCCAAATTTTTGAGATTTTCCAAGATTACGCGATTTGGGTACCGATCGGGGAACTTTTCGGTTAAAAGTAAGGGGAAAATTACAAAGTTGGAAGGGAAAAATTACACATGTTGGCACATTTTTTTCCTATAAATAGGCAAGCATTCCTCTTCATTTTTCACACCATTTCCTTTGTGGAATTCGAAATTTAGAGAGATGTTTTAGAGAGAGGAGCTCTGAGAAAAGCCGTAGCGAAGCCCCGGTAAGTTTTTCAAGATTTGCTTAAGCTTTCATAGTTCTTTCGGTAGTTTTAGTAGAACTGTTAGTTAGATCTAGGAAGTAGGAGATGAAATTCCTATTCTTGTTTTTAAGCCTCATTGCATTGAAAGATGCCTGACGAGGTAAAAACATAGTAGGGATTGAGTCTCTGAAAGTTGAAAGTTAAAATAGCGAGCTTTAAGCTTTCATAGTTCTTTCAATAGTTAGAGTAGCCTTTATTTTTCAAAGTATGATTAAATATCATATGATAGGGCTATTTTAGTCTAGAATTTCGAAAATCATAATTGCGTCGAAGTTCTGGTGAAATTTCGGGAAGAAAATTTGTAAGAGTAACGAAGTGCGTTTTTCGTAAAAAGTACGTTTTCTGCCAGAAGAACCTAACGTCGTCAACGAAGGTACGTTCGTGTACTGTAACACTAATCTAGTGCTGCTCATATACATATATGTGATAGGTACATTCACGGATAGAGATTCTCATTAGGGTCACCGAGATACATTCACGGTTAGAGACTCTGTTCAGGGTTACCGATTACACATACAGTTTCACACGGGTTATAGATGTAGTAATACCGTTAGAGTTTTCCTAGCGCTGAGGACACGACCGTACATCGTGGCACTGGTGAATAGTGCAGGCACTTTATGGGGCTTACATACTGCTTTACGCTTATGTCTTGTCATTATATTGATCATAGTCATTATGTCATGAATATCTCGTTATTCCCTATCTTGTTTTATTTGAGCATAAGGTTAACTGTTACTCGAGATTCAATGCGGTGAATTGAATCTCAACTATAGCTTCGTGGTCGGGAGGACCATGGATCGGAGATCGAGGCAAGCCGCATTTGAGTAGGCTCATGGTTGGAGGGCATGTAGCACGAGTGAGCTCTGAGACGGAGATGTCACTTTATCGTTTTCCGTAATTACCTATGAGAACAATATGATGTTGTATCAACACTGTATTACACTCTGGTTATCGTTTTAATGGGAATCAGTTACTCTTACGCTCCAAGGCTCGACTCTGATTTAAAAAAAAAAAAATTTTGGCTCTGGAATTGGGATGTTACAAAAGACAATCATGATTTGCAATAATTTTTTTAATAATCAGATCACAGACTAAAACTATACATATTTTCTTGACTGACATTTGCCCCCTTCTAACTAAAGCCTACATAACTACTAACTATTACAGAAAACACTAAACAGTAGCCTAATTCTTGTATCTCCCCAAATTAAACAAAAGTAAACCTTGAAAATGACACAGAACTTCATTCCCATGGTGGAAGAAGAACTATGTCAACCTACTGTTAAGAAAACACTGAAAACAAAAAAGAAGTATGTGACTAAAATCAGAGGAGCCATGCTACAACAACAAGTATGGGTCACTGGTTCAACAAGAACAAAAATCTAATAACAGAACATAGCAGGAAATACAAACTTAGCAGCTTAACTTAAGGTAGCCTTGGATAGGATACAAACATAGCAGACAAGTATGAAAAAGAAAAATGCAAGAAATACAAGGAGATTAGTCAAATCCATAATAGCTTAACTTAATATTGAAAAGAATTAAGCAAGAACCCTAGAATAACTTGGACAGTGATTCATCCAACAACAGATAGAGACAGAGGTTGAGACTCTCGAGTATGTGACGGATGACGGTGAGGTGAGGACAAATCGCGGCCTGAGACGTGCGATTATGTGACTGAGAAGACGGTGAGGCCGAGACTCTCAAAGAGACAAATCGCGGCCGAGACTCTTGAGTATGCGACGGGCGACAAATGACGGTGAGGACGAATCGCTGCCTGAGACGTGCGAGTAAGCGACTGAGAAGACGGTAAGGCCGATCGAAGAGACGAAGATGCGATCATGAAATTGGATTTAGGGCTACTGAGTGAGTTGTGCAAGCAGAGGCGGAAATCAAATGAGAGACTTGGATTTTTTTTTAATTTCCTTGGGCCTTGGCTTCCTTTGAGGGCAGAGAGATTAAAAAAAAAATAGATATTTACAATCTTACCCTTCTCTTAACAGGCCGACCTGACAGGCTTTACAAGCCTATTTGGAGGCATGAGTCTGGCCTGTTATGCAAAACAGGCCTTGAAAAAGGCCTTGGCCTAGCCTTTTAGCCTGATAGGCCAAGCCTGACCAGGCTTTTAACAGGCCAGACCGCAGGCCCCTGACCTATTTCCACCCCTAGTTGTAGACTAAAATGGGTTTGATAGACTTTCTGGACTGATCTAAGACCTATTCCCCCCGCCCTCTTTTTGGAAGGTAAAATTCAAACCTATTTAACATAATTAAGACCATAAAATACCTATAATAATATAAAAAGCGTCATATAAAATTAAAACATCATAAATCTATAAGAATATCCAACAATATTCAACAACAATAAAAAAATATGTTGGGAAAAAGATTTAAACATGATCAATACAATTAAGATAATAAAAATACTTATAATCATATAAAAGTCATTATAAAAAAAAATTGTTGCAAATTAATGGTTATTAGTCCTTATAGACAATTAAATAAAAAGTAATATTGAAATTACCAATTTTCTTTAAAAAAAAAAAGACCTAAACCATACGGCACCAGTCCAAGTGGTTTAGTTCCTTAATCCAGAAATCGTTCCAACTCGACCAGTCAGTCTAATTCGATTTTATTATGTAGATCAGCTCGAATTGAACTAGACTTTACCAGATTATTGGATTTTTGGCCACCCCTAATTTTTTGTTTTTGGTTGTACAATACTACCCACCCCTAATTGGAAACTTATAAAAGTGGAAAGTGTAAACAAAGAAAAAGCTTAGGAATGGAAAGACGGCGCATGTGAATAATGGAAAGCGAAAACGACGCATAAAAAAAACTAAAGAAATGAAAGCCTGAAAAAGACAACGCATGGAGGCGGTCACCGCATCAATCTGCCCAGCCCAAGCCTATGTTATCAAAAAGAGACGATTAAGTAATTAATTTTCTTTAAACTTTTCACAAATTTAGTTATATGTAAAATAAGGAACTGCTTCTCGAAAAACAAAAATACTTCATCAAATTTTAAATACGAGAAATCATAAAAAATACTATTAATACTCGATTCAATTAGTTATTAGAGGACTGTACGTCCAACCTTTCCAGAAAAAAACATTATAGCTAGTAATTGTTGGGTTTGGTTATTATCCACTTTTCTTACTATCGTCTTCCCATCCTCTTCTTTATGTCAGTTGTTGGATTGAAATCTCAATAGTTCAGATCTAATGATTTATAAAAATATTAAAAAATTATTTAAGAATAATATTTTTGTAAATTATTCGATCTGAACCGTTGAGATTTCAATCCAACGATTGAGATAAAGAAGATAGAATTGGATGAAGTATCCGATGCATTAACTAAGTAGTATAAAATATGAAAAAGTTGTATATAAAATATTACGCACCAGATCCAGTTCCTATTCCTATTTAATACCATGACGTTAATGAATTTCCCCGCCGTCACCCCGTCTTATCCCCGCCATTGGAAGATCGGATAGACACCAAACCATTATATATAAACTTGGGTTTTTCCAGAAATTTTGGTTGAGAAGCAATATCAACTTAATTTTTTTTTTAAAGTTCAAAGTCATTAAAGAAATTTCAAAAAGTTACAATTTTATTATTTTTCATTAAAAAGTTAACCTCAAAAAATTTTAAGGACATTACTTTTTTGAAAATTTCCGAAGCAAATTTATCCCTTAATCCTAAAAACTTCATTTCTTTCTCTCACTCACAAGATCTTCCTTTCTTTCAAGACCAAATCTGAAAGTTGTACTAATCATCTTTATTTATTTGGTGCTGCATCCTTGTCCTTTTCACTGGATCTCTCGTATCTCTCTCCTCCGTTGCTCCCGCCTTCCCCCCCTGCTCTGTCTTGCTTTTAATTGATTTCATTCATTACTCTTACAATTTTGTTCTCTCCTCAGATAGGGTTCTCTCTTCCATTTCGGTTGCTTCTTCGGCAAGATCTTATCCCGCCCTGCTTAGGAACTAAGCTGATAGAAAAATTCTCAGGAATTTTCTGGGATAAAGGCGGTCAATCTTTTCAGTGTGATTCCCAGCTTCTGATATCGGCTTCACTTCACCTTCTTGCTTCCAGCTATATAGCAGTAGGACGTAAACGGAGTGAAGCTGCGGGAGCATTTTATGGATTCCAATACCTTTCTCAATTATCAACACCAACGTCAGCCCAATCCCGGGTTGCTTCGGTTTCGCTCTGCCCCGACTTCGGTTCTTGCAAATTTCACTCAATCCCTTGTCTCGGATCTCAGTAAGGGAAATAATCCGTGGGAGAATTCTGAATCCGAGAAATTAATCTCTAGATTCGTAAATAACGACGACCTGGATTCGTCTGGTTTCCAGGAATTCGAAGCCAAGCCCCCTAAAGCACAGACCGAGGCAGCACTCAACCATATGAACTCCTATAATAATGGTTTGCCCCTCACTACCCAAGGCAAAATTCCACGGCAAGTTCTGCAATGGAGAGTTCCTATGGACTGGTGGAATCGTTGGGAATGGATCCTCAAACGCAGCCCAAGGGCTTCACTACGAATCTTCTCAGGCAAAGCAGCTCCCCTGCCGGACTTTTCTCCAACACTTCCTTTCCAAATGGTATTGGTCTTTTTCTACCCAGTCTTTTCCCTTTCTGATTTTTGTAGCCTGCTTTTCAGGTGTTTCCAAGTGTTTTTTTTATTGCCCTTGAGCGATGCGAAGTATAAATTATTGTTGTGAAGCTGAGTAGATTTTAGAAACATCAGTTGCTGCATTTTTAAGGAGAAAATCTCCCGAATATATTATTTTGGTAACTATTAATTTATAGGCTAAACTGACCTACCAAGTGCTGCTAATAAGTTGCTTTGTGTACGACCTGCAACTGCATCCAAACGTTTAGCAAATTATAGCTCCGGAAATGTTAGATACAATTATGCTTGGCATTTATGGTACTCATACCAACTTTTTTTATGATTCCTTCCATTTGAGGATCTATACAATTATGGTAGATGCTGGATACATCGGTGTGTCCCCCAACGCTGTTTCTTGTATCATTTTTTAAATCGTAGTGGAAATTTCTGATTTTGTTCAAATTGCAGGGTATTCCACCGTTAACGGTGTTGGAAACTATGGTGGGGCGAATGGCAGTAATGGTGAAGGGAGTCCATCCATGAGCGGATTGAAGAATCAGCTTGGTTTCTTATCAAGAAGTAGCTCTTCCTTAGGAATGTTGTCACAGATATCTGAGATAGAGGGTGAGAGTATTGAAGCAACCAACCCTGACAATGGGGGCTTGGAATCTGTGAATGGTTATGTACCAGGCTTTCCATACAGTTCCTGGAATGACGCGTCCCATCTCTCAGAAAATCTCGGTGGCTTGAAAAGAGAGCCAAGTAACAGTGAAAATTTATTTTCTAATGCTCAGGTATCACAATGTTGCTTATCTTTTTCTTTCATTTTTTTTGCCCTTTTGTTTTCCCAGTTTTATTCCTCGGTGCTTGTTCGTGACACAAATAAGTTTTCATACTCAGAATGGACCGCTCGGAAATCGGGTTCACATGTTATCTCATCACTTGAGTTTGCCAAAACCTTCGGCTGATATCATGGAGAAGTTTCTTCAATTCCCAGATTCTGTTCCTTGTAAGATAAGAGCAAAGCGAGGCTGTGCTACCCATCCTCGAAGTATTGCAGAAAGGGTAAGAATTGTGTCTCTCTGTTTTTTTTTTTATACAAAGAATTTTCTCTATTGCCATACAGTAAATGGAGCTTGCAAAATCTCTATATTTGAAATGCATTCTTTGGAATATACGGAATTCATGAATATAAGAATAAACTGTTGTTAGGTAAGAAGAACTCGGATCAGTGAACGAATGAGAAAAATTCAAGAGCTGGTCCCAAACATGGACAAGGTAAGGCCAACATGATTAGATATCTTAATCTGAACCTGGAATGCAGTAATTATTGTTATAGAAGTCTTTAAGTTGAATTCTACATGTTGGTCTTTGGCAGCAAACAAACACAGCAGACATGCTGGACTTGGCCGTTGAGTACATTAAAGATCTCCAAAAACAATTCAAGGTATAGATAGATAGATACATAAGGAGAATTTAATTGGATTACCCAAGCTATGAATGACATGTTCTCATTAATTTGCTCTATGATTTTTTGCCACTATCTGCAGACTCTCAGTGAAAAAAAGGCAAACTGCAAATGTATGAGCACGCAGAAGGCAGACGCAAATCAAGTGGTTTGAGTTGCTGCTGTATTGGGGGTATGCCATTGAGGATAGATATAAATAGAGTCGTGCCTTACTGGTTCATCCGAGAAAATTAAGTAGGAGGCTGATGCATAGGATACTTCTTAAAATCTTTATCGCAGGCAATACAGGGGAGGGGGTCCTCTGCTCTTCACAATATTTACTTATTTAGGTTCTTTCATTCAGCTAACTTGGGCTTTCAATTACAGAAACAATAAAGGAGATAGTTATATTTGTAATTTTGTATAGCATAATTGTAATGATGTATTTCATCCGATATTTATCATCTGTCAGGTCAAACAAGTAAGTTACAATCCGTTTTTTGTCCAAAAAAGGCATCTTTCGGATAAAACTAGTCGCATTTCAGTGAGACGCCATGTAATTTATAAATCTTTTTTTTTTAATATATATGGATGTAGAACGGGGCCCAAGCCCAAGCTAGTTATGCCAACCTACTTGTTTTTTCCCTTCAAAACAAAAAAAGGATCTACTTCTGTCTGCCGCCAACCTTGAATACTCAATTCCTTGTGCGGGTTGTCCCTTATTTTTTATTTATTTTCAAATATGTCTGAAATATTACTGAGATGTATAACGACTTAAAATTTGCTTGAAAATCGTTAATTTTCTATTATTTAA
>JAMWYP010000888.1:0-21752 GCA_025563575.1 Acacia pycnantha | reverse complement strand
ATTAGGTAATTATCGGCTAATTACTTAAGCTTAAGCAAAGGAAAATCGTGAGATAATTATGTAAAGCTCCAAAATTAGGATAAATACTAAAAATTAGCATAAATATATTGGTCTAATTAATTGGAAAATTTGAAGGAAAAAGGATGAGTTTAGGTAGATTTAAGCCTAATTGCAAGAAATTCACGATAGGAAAAAATGTTGTGAGAAATTGTATGTAAAAATAATTATTTAATTAATTGAATAATTAATTAAATAATTAATCAAATAAAAAAGAGGCAGAAAATAAAAGAAAGAAAAAACGAAAAAAAAATAAAAAAAACTAGAATAAGAAATAAGAAATCTAGTTGTTAAGTTCTTTAATATTTTAATAATATAATTAATTAAAGTGATAAAGGGTGAACAAGTAATTTAATAGAAATTAGAAAGTCGGTTATCCCATTCTAGAGATTCTTTTAATGTAGGATTTCCAAACTCAAACAATGGTATGGATCTTGTGAGTTCCCATCTTCCATTAAACTCACTTCATTACCTCCAAAGCATAAAGGGCTTTTTCCTAATAAGACGAAATAGGGAAATCACGAGAAAAGGGCGTATAGCAAAAGTGTGTTCCTAAAGACTTCAAAATTAGAAGTTGTGACAACATGAAAGAAAGAATTGGGAATTTTTATGAGACATAGAGAGAGAAAGAGATCATCTTATGCTCCAAAAAAAGGAAGCTTCCTCGATTTTCGTTTCGCTACCTGGACACGTTCGACAAGTTTTCGACAAAACTTCCGTCAAGGCCGGAAATATTCCTAGGAGTATCAGAAAAAACGATTTAGAAGTAGACATTTCTAGTTATGGAATAGACAGGTGTATCTAAACCTAGTTAACCGAATTTTGAGATTTCTCCTAAATTACAGAGAAGAAGGAAATTCCGATCGGGGAAATGAAGTTTAAAGAATATTCCAAAAGAATATTCTTATGGACAAGAATATTCCAAAAGAATATTCCAAGGACAAGAGAGAAGCTCATTCTTGGAACAAAAGAATATTCCGTAGAATATGAGTGCTGGAATATTATGTTGAAGGTTAAGAAGAAGGAACCAAAATCCCACATAGCACCACGAGCCCAACCACAGAGATATTCCAGCTCCTCTTCCAGATGAATCCTGTCAGCACCATTCTCAAGAAGAGATTAAACAAGTTATAGAGAGAGCAATTTAGAGAGAGGAGCTACGGGGGAAAAGTGGCGGCGCCGGGTAAGTTTTCCCATGCACTGAGGCTTTGCTTTAAGTAGTTCTTTCAAGAATTAGTTATAAAAGCTAGAGTAGTCTTTATTTTTATGATTGTGCTAATATATGATAGGACTATTTTAGTCAATATTTTGAAAATCATGATGGCGCGAAGTTAGAAGCAAAATTCTTGGGAAGAAAATAGCTTATGCAACTTAAGCCTGGCATTTGGCTAAATGTCATAAGTAAAGGGGAGATATGGGGCAAAATGGTAATTTACCTAAAATGCCAATATTGTGTCAAATCGCCTAATGGAAGTGATATTTACTCTTATAGGATGATCAAAACCTAATCTAGAAGTAATTCTTATTGCAAACGAGCCATTTCCACGTTTTCAGTAGAAAAGTCACGATTTTGGCCAAGGGAGTGCTGGTCTCACCAAATCAACGAAGGTACGTCCGCATCTTGTAACACTAATCTGATGTTCATGGTATGCATGTATGTGCTATGTGTATTGTTATGGTATGTTTATTAGAATGCAAATATGTTAGAAACCGAGTTTGATGGGAAGGAAAGGCTAGTCCCACGTGGGTAAGCCATTAAGTCGCGAAGTGAACTTCGGTGAGAGCCCCATGATAGACACTTACCCGCTTGGTCTGTTGTTCCCGATTTTGCAAGTATGTACGTGCCACGTCACCCCGGTAACCTTAACAGCTGATGTTTATCGTATGCGTAATTGTGGTTGTGAGTCGGATGATATGTTGTGAGTATTGTTATGAGCTTTTGATTACATGCACTACGTGTGACACATCTATGCATCTCGTGTGACCCATCTACATGCACCACGTGTGACCCATCTTTGTTGCACCGTTGTGACACATCAAGTCTGTTATACCGTTAATATGAATGATTGTGGATGATATCACCGTATATGTGAATATGAGAATACATGGTTACACAGAGATCCAATGTGTTAAATTGGATCGACAGGCCTAGCTGTCGGATGGCCTAAGGATGAGAGACCGAGAAGAGAGGAAAGCAGCTGGTAATCATGGTTCCGACTGAAGACTTTCCGATGTTGTTCTTTTATTTTTTTTTGGAAACTCTCGGCAACTTGAAAGAATAGCCGAGAGATGTTAATATAGAGAGGTGTAGTTTTGGATCTAACGAGGATAGTACCGCGTATTCATAAAGAATGTTCACAACTTACGGGTCTCAAGTAGTAATCAAATTAACTGTTGAACAAAGAAGCCGTGAGACAAGCTTTTCACGGAGCAAGTAAGAAGTTGGTCATGACATCCAAGAAATTGATGATCCACAAATCCAAGTAGATTTTCTAATGGTACCAATAGATAAGGAAGTTGGGATATGTCTAGTCAAGAAATGATGAATAATGATGACTTACCACTCTCAAGCTTCTCAAGTCGTAACCAAACTACACATGACCTAGAGATAGTATTTACCGTGTTTCTTAGTGATTATAAAACAAACCACTGATTTTATTATTAAGTATTAGGTATCTTATGTAGCCATGGTGTATGGGAACCATGGGAACATAATATATCGAAGTTACGACGTGATATCCATGAGTAAGAGATATATGGTATTGCATGGTGTACGGGAACCACGCATGATACGAGTATATGAAATACGACATGATATGAATGTGTAGTAACAACGCCAGACTTATGGGTGCCACGGAAACACTATATATATCAACTCAAAAACATGATAAAAACTTTATGGTCAAACCAAAAGCGAATTTCGGTCACTGTGGAGGAGCAAATTTATTTACGTAGTGAAGATCCGACGCGTATAGCCCGTAGTCCTAGTGAGAAGGAGTCTGAGTTAGTTACAAAGTATAGTGGGTTGGGTACAAATTTCGAGGGCGAAATTTTGTTTTATGGAGGGAGAAATGTATTTTCTCAATTTGAATTAAGGAAATTTAAGGGGGCCAATGTAATAAAAATGACCATAATATCCTTTGTTAATTATAGAAAAATGCATAAATATGCAGAATGCATGAAAAGCTCATGTTAAAGCAAAGGTTAAGAGGTAATAAGATATTCTAATTAATAAAATTATCAAGCAAGTGATAATTAAGTAATTAGGTAATTCTTGGCTAATTACTTAAGCTTAAGCAAAGGAAATTGTGAGATAATTATGTAAAGCTCCAAAATTGAAGTGATAAATAGTTGAAAAAATTAGCATAAATATATTTACTAATTAATTGGAAAATTTGAAGGAAAAAGGATGAGTTTAGGTATTTTTAAGCCTAAATGCAAGAATTGACCAATAGGAAAATGTTGTGAGAAATTATGTAAAAATAATTATTTAATTAATTAAATAATTAATTAAATAATTAATTAAAAAAAAAAAAGAGGCAGAAAAAAAAAAGAAAGAAAAAAAACGAAATAAGAAAATAATAAAAATAGAATAAGAAATAAGAAACTTAGTTTGTTAAGTTAAGTTTTAATATTTTAATAATATAATTAATTAAAGTGAAAAAGGGTGAATAGTAATTTAATAATTAGGAAACGGATCCTATCTAGAGATCTAGGAATGGGATTTCCAAAGTCAAGACAAAATATGGATCAGTGAATTATTATCTTCCGTTAAACTCCACGGAAGTTAATTAAAAATGATAGGGCTTCCTAATAAGACGAAATAGGGAAATTCTCGAGAAAAGGCGAGATAGCCGTGTTGGAAGTAAAGACTTCAAAAGTTAGAGTTGTGACAAGCTGAGAAAGAATTGGGAATTTTTATGGACATATTTGAAATCGTTGCATCTATGTCACATAATTTGGAACTTCCGGATTTTCAAAGCTGAAAGCAGGACAATTTGGACATCGCTTTTCGAAAACTTCCGTCAATCGTGAAATGGCCTAGGCATGGAGTCAGAAAAATAGTTGGATTAGACATTTCTAGTATGGAAGAGAAGGTCTTCAAAGTTAGTTAACCAGAATTTTGAGATTTCTCCGAAATTACGTCGAATCGGTACCGATCGAGAATGGTTTTTAAAGAATATTCCAAAAGAATATTCTCAGGACAAAGAATATTCCAAAAGAATATTCTCGTGGGACAAAAGAATATTCTTGGAACAAAAGAATGATACTGCGGGATATTCTGCGGAATACCACGTTGAAGGTTGAGAAAAGACCAAAATGCCCTGCAAATTTTCCTATAAATAGCCCCTCTTCCCTTCAATTCTCACACCATTCCCAAGAAGAGAATTTTGGTTCTAGAGAGAGGTTTTAGGAGAGGAGGCTGCGGGGAAGCGTGAAAGCTCTGGGTAAGTTTTCCAAGTATGCAGGAGCTTTAGCTTTTGTAGTTCTTTAAAGAGTTAGTAAAGCTAGAGTAGTCTTTATTTTATGATTAGATATCATATGATAGGACTATTTTAGTCAATATTTTCGAAAATCATGATGGCGTCGAAGTTACGGCAAAATTTTGGGAAGAAAATAGCCTATGTTAGCGGAAGCGCCGGGCGAAATTCCGCCAAGTAGGGGTATAGGGGCAAAATGGTAATTTTTACGAAAATGCCGTTTATTGTGTCAAATCACTAATGGAAGTGATATTACTCTTATAGGACGTCGAAAAACCTAATCTAACGTTCTTGTTATTACGTCCCGACGAGCCATTTCACGTTTTTCCGTAGAAAAGTACGATCTCGACCGAGGTGCCGTCCTAATCAACGAAGGTACGTCGCGTACTGTAACACTAATCTGATGTTCATGGTATGCATGTATGTGCTATGTGTATTGTTATGGTATGTTTATTGAATGCAAATATGTTAGAACAGTTGACACATCTCGTTATAATTGTTAATATGAATGATTGTGGATGATATACCGTATATAGTGAATACGAGGTTAATTGCTACTCCGAGATCCAATGTGGTTAAATTGGATCTCGGCTATACTTCCGTGTCGGAAGGACCGAGGACCGAGAGAGAGGAAGCAGCCAGAATCATGGTTCCGATCGAAGACTTTCCGATGTTGTTCTTTTATTTTTGGAAACTCTCTGTTTACTATACCATTTCAGTAACTAGCTGGTGGGCATTTTGAATATATATATACTGGCTTATTCTTCCGCTCAAATGCTCTACTCGATGATGTGAAAAGATGTTTAAAAAAAAAAATTATACCGTTTTTGAAAAGTCGGGTTGTTAAGCAACGAACGAGTATTGAATATCGAATGGGGTTAGGAATTTATAGAATTTGCTAAACAAAATGCCCATGATGATGGGGGGAAGTATTATTGCCCTTGTGTAAAAATGTTTGAATGAGTGTCGACTATGTCCTGAAGTTATACGCACACATTTAATTTGTCACGGATTTTGTAAGACTTATACAGTATGGGTATGGCATGGTGAACAAGTGCCATCAAGTGGGAAACAACATGGGGGAAGTGGCCTTTGATGATAATGACACGAATATGGATGATCGCATAGAGGACATTATCCGTGATGTAGGAGAAGAGCTTTTGAGCGATCACATGCATATGGTAATATGTGCAGGAGTTGTCCGATATGTGAAACCCCTACGGTACAAGTCGATAAGGGGCCCGCAAAAGTGTTGTGGTATCTTCCAATCATACCAAGGTTCAAGCGGTTGTTTGCGAATGAAAATGATGCAAAAATGAGGTGGCATGCGATGAGAGGATTTCTGGATGGACAAGCTTCCGACATCCCCGATTCTTCTCAATGGAAGAAGATCGATCAATTATTTCCGAACTTCGCGTAAGAACCTAGGAACCTCAAAGGCTTGCCCTTAGCACGGATGGAATGAATCCCTATGGAAGCCTTAGCAGTATACATAGCTCATGGCCCGTAGTCCTGATTGTTTACAACTTATCTCCTATGTTATGCATGAAACGAAAGTACATCATGCTTTCTATGTTGATTTCGGGACCAAAACAACCCGGAAATGACATAGATGTTTACCTAGAGCCCTTGATCGAAGACTTGAAGGAGTTGTGGGAAGAAGGTGTCGATGTTTTTGACTCTTTCAAGAAGGAGGTCTTTAGAATGAGAGCCATGATATTTTGTACTATAAACGACTTCCCAAAGATATGGGAACTTGTCGAGGTATAGTGTAAAAGGCCATAAAGCATGTCCGGTTTGTGGAAGGCACATGCTACCATCAACTTCAACATGGAAGAAAGACGGTGTATCTTGGACATAGGAGATTTCTTAGACGGGGCCACCCATATCGTCGATTAAAGAAGGCCTTTTTTGGTGGCCAAGAGTATGAAGAAGCTCGGTGGCATTGATCGGGAGCAAGTGTATGAAAAGGTTAAAAATATCGTTGTCATCTTCGGTAAGCTGGAAAGAGTAGAAAAGAAACAAATATATGGAAGAAGAGATCTCGTATTCTTTGATCTTCCCTATTGCGCAATCTTGATGTGAGACACTCGTATTGATGTCATGCATGTGGAGAAGAACGTATGTGATAGTATTGTGGGCACGCTTCTCAACATACAAGGTAGTTCGAAGGATGGTGTGAAGGCAAGATTGGATTTGCAAGCAATGGGAATACGCGAAGACTTGCATCCAAGGCCATATGGGAAGAGAACTTATTGTCCCCCCAGCTTCTCATACTTTGTCTAAGGATGAGAAACGAAGCTTTTGTGAGTGTTTACATGGCACAAAAGTTCCCTCAGGGTACTCTTCAAATTTTAAGAGGCTTGTCTCGATGAAGGACTTGAAATTAGTAGGCCAAAAGTCTCATGACTGTCATGTCTTTGATGCAACAGACTACTCCCAGTAGCTATTCGAGGGATTGCCGAATATGATCTTCGGGTCGTTTTGACTAGACTTTGTTTCTTCTTCAATGCGGTTTGTAGTAAAGTTTTCAAGATTGAAAAGTTGGATGAATTGGAGAATGAAGGATATCTTATCTTGTGCCACCTTGAGAAGCTTTTGTTCCTTCATTTTTGACATCATGGTTCATCTCATTATTCATCTAGTGAGGAGATAAAGTTGTGCGG
The DNA here is from genome assembly GCA_025563575.1 of Acacia pycnantha. NCBI lineage: Eukaryota > Viridiplantae > Streptophyta > Magnoliopsida > Fabales > Fabaceae > Acacia > Acacia pycnantha. The sequence continues at coordinate 14,548 of JAMWYP010000888.1, read as the reverse complement.
CCCTATCCATTTACGGTGGATGTACCCTATTGAAAGATCTATGAAATTCCTAAAAGGGTATGTGAAGAACGCGTCTTACGCGTAAGCATCAATTGTTCAGAAATATGTTTACAAGAGGCCATGGAATTTTGTCAAAATTATTTGGCCAAAGTAAGACATATTGGGCTTCCAAACGTCGTCGCATCGGGAAGGGGTAGACGTGGGGCTTCGCAGAAAGAGTGTGGATCCTGATGAATTGTCACAAGTCCACTTATACATCTTGAATAATGTTGATGAAGTTCAAGCCAGCATATCTGCACATAAAGAGGTGTAAGGAAAGAGAACCATCGAATGACCGAACAAAGGTTGATTAGGAGCATAATGTAACTTTTGCAAACCGGTTCAAACAAAAGGTCGAGGGATCTCGAATGTGTTTCGAGACAATGAAATGGTTAGCACGTGGTCCCGAGTTTGATGTCATAAGTTGGAATTCGTATGTGATCAATGGTTATACATTTTACACGAAGTCCTAGATGATAGGAGCACGCCCGCAATGAAGGTGTTATGTTAGAGGCTGAATCTATGCACTTCTCCGCTCGAAAGACAAGAGGCCTAAATTGGCAGTCATGCCATATTATGGGGTTATTGAAGAGATTTGGGAGGTGGACTATGTCAAAGTTAGATTTCCCATCTTCAAATGCAAGTGGGTTAATGTCAATAATGGTGTTCAGATCGATCGACTAGGATTCACTTTAGTCGATGTCAATAGTAGAAGTTTTGGAGATGAACCTTTTATTATGGCGATCATGCAAAACAAGTGTTCTATATCACCGATCAAGAAAATAAAATGTGGTCCGTAGCTCTCCAAGGAAAGAGGGTCATTGATATTGATGAGGAAAGTCATTCAAATTATGGTGATCTTCCCGAGAGTACTTTTACAAGGGGTCTACTCGGACATGAACGAAGAAGATGAAGCGGATAATGAACCCGCATAAGAAATGATCATCAAGAAGGGATATGGGAGGATATCACTTTATAAAAGTGTCAATTCATAAGGTAATTAATATTCATATGCAGAATTCTTAGAAAACTTTAAGGTTTTAACTATTATTATATTCCTTCTATGTTCTTAATTAAACAATGTCATCATTGAATATGAATTTGTTCTTGTTTTGTTTTTGTGGCGTTAGGATCCGTTTCAAAGGGGCATGTTATAAAAGAGGATGCATGTTACGTTGTTGGGTGGGAATCAAATGAAGGCATGGTGAATAATATATTGGACTACATTTGTATGTTGAATTACGTGTCGCATGTATTGTAACTCATTGCCTTTGTAATTAGTTATATGTTAGCTTATTGTATAAATTACTTTAGTTGTTTTAGACTTAATTAAGAGGCCATATAACTCATGGTGGATAATATTTGTATTCTTTTTCCCAATTCAATTTATTCATGTTCATAGCTTGTAGCTTAAAGTATATCGATTTTTATGTGCTGTTTGGATGGTGGATTTGTGTATATATATTGATCAGAAGAATAACAGAACAGTGAAAAAAATACGGGAAAATTTAGACCGCAAATAAAAATACGCTCTTAAATGTTCAAATATTAAGACCGGATGTATATATAACACCGCTCTTAAAGGTGTTAAGCCGGTCTTAAAAGTTGGTCTTTTAAGACAAGTCCATTGAAAAATTCGGTCTTGAAAGTCAGTCTTTTTAAGACCGGGTAATTAGTCCTCCGGTCTTAGAGTCCTCTATCTTTAGGACCGGATTGATATTTGTCCTATCTTAATATTTGGATCTTTTAAGAGCGGTCGATATTTATTTAGTACGACTTTTTAAGACCGAAGGTTTAAAATGTCCTGGTCTTAAAGAAAATCTTTAAGACCGTGTAAAAGTCCTGCCTTAAAGGTCGACTTTAATACCGCCACGGAACAAGATCTTCGCGGGTCCCGGTCCTAATGTACCTTTTTGTCCTGGTCTTTAAAAGCCTTTTTCCACTAGTGTATGTTGGGTCAAACCCGGAGTAGACGATCCAATCTAGTTCGGAATTCTTCTACTTCCATTCAAAATCTTTTCTTCTAAGCAGACTTCCTCACTCTTAAGCCCAACTAGAAAATACAAGACTTGCATAACTTAAAAGGGTTTCCAATAACCAATGAGTGGTTGGTCAAATGGAATGTGGCGCACGGGATTCCTTTAAGAGGTCTTGCAAGATTCGAGCTCAAGCATAACGCACTTGTAATCCGCCTTGTATGGAGCTATCACCATGTTGGGAGGGTCGTTTTTGCCATTGCAGTAACCCGAATCCGGATTAGTTAAAACCGGGTTCTATGAACAGGTGGGATACTAAAAAAAATAAGGGTTTCCAATAACCAATGGGGATTGGGTTCTAATAAAATGAGTTAGTTCCTCACAACATGATGAACTAATGTTCAAATTCTCATGAGAGGTCTCCACATTTAGTAATTGAAGGTGCCTCAAACAAGATTGCTTCAAATAGAAAGATACATGTGCTTGACAAAAACACAAGAAGAAGGGCTTCCAACAAAAAGAACAGACAAACATGTGGAAAACTGGATGAATGCCGCCTGGAAACTAGAGATGCACACTTTTTTTTTTTTTTTTGGCTCGAAAAGAGATGCACACTCAACTGTAAAATTAATGTGTTTTCACCAAAACAAAACGAAAATTGCCGAACTGAAATGTAAGAAATTATGTGCAGTGATACAACTTCTTTAGTGTTGACAAAAAAATACAACTTCTTTAGTGTTTGTATATATATTTGGGTATGATATGGGTTATTACCACGGTTATTAAACTTGGATTGGACTGACCGATTCAAGCTGGAAATTCAAGAACCAGGCACTTGTCCAACCTCAGCGAACCACAACCAAAGGTTAGCGTTTTTTATTATCTAAAATTTAAATCAAACTTTTTATTCAGAATTTCGTATTTAATAACCTTGGGTTACTTCATTTTTTATTATGATCCGACCCACTCGAACCTAACACACTATCTCAAATCCAGCTCAAAGGCCGATCCGAGTTTAATAACCTTGACTATTACTGTTACTTACATAATAAAATTTGTTAAGTTGTAAGCAATTACAGTTACATATACAAGAATTATCCAGATAAAATATATTGATATATTGCGTATTATTAAATGGATACTTGAATTTAAAGGTTAAATAATTCACATAATATTCTAAAAAAAAAAGTATTGAAAAAAATTGGAATCGAGCAATAGACAATAGTCATGGTGAAAAGGGTTTTAGAAAAGTTGCCCCAATTAGTTTTAATAATACTTAAATTTGACCAAATATGTTGTGGCTTAATGGTATGAGTGTTTTCCTATACGTGGGAGGTCATAGGTTTCATCGTGCTAGTAACTTAAAAAGAAAAAAAAAACTCAAAAAATTTGACTAGGTTAGATTTTATATATATATATAGACGCATACATAAGTGATGGAGTGTGACTTGCGGATCGTGGTCTGATTTGAATCTTTTTTGTTGGACTCTAGTTTAAATGAAAAAACATATCTATACGCCTTTTTCGGCAAATCATGCTTAACGGAGTGGCCCATTAAGGAACATTCTCATGACAGCTGAAGGGGTACTTCCAGCCAGGAATGAGAGTTAGTTTACGCTTTTCATTAGCGATCCTAACTCTTAAACGCCTAGTGCACACGCGGTTTTTATGACATTTTTACTCGCCCGCTTCAACATTCCAGATACCTTTGGTGAAATGAGATTTTCGCTACCGCCTCGGGATCAGGCAAGCCAACTCAAGTACTTTCCTAATTTTTTTTTTTAAAGGGCATTTTTTTTGGTATTCCAGGGAAGGACATTTTAATTGGAGGTAATGTTAATTCATTTTATGAGTGAATATTAAATCGAGTAGTTTTCAATTTCATAATGCCCACAAGAAAGAGTTGGGAGGCTCTTATTTTTTATATATAATAATTAATCCAGAAACTCAGTCTTTTTGTATTGATAGACCAAAGCTGATGTGTCATTCTCTTGGAACATTGGTTTGTATGCTTGTGGATCAGGTGATGCCAACCACTTTACTTACCCACTAAATTTAAACATAATTATTTTACTATTATTATTACTTATAATTTCGCGTAATTTACGTGAACATGATAATAAGAGCAAGAGGTAAAAGCCAAGATCACGTGCAGAGCAGGTGTGACCCCACTAGCTATCTACTATGCAGTCTATTCCCTTTAGTCACTTTGACCTCATTTTGCATGTATTATTTCTTTTTCTTTTCTTTTGATTTCATTAATTTTTTTGATAAAATATTTGATTTGGTTAATTAATGTGTCATTGGGATGTAACTTGTCACTTTGTGATAGAGAATATGCTCCTTTTATTATAAAATAATCGATTCATTTCATAATAATTGAGATATTTTTTTATATATATTAAATAAATTTGCATTAAAATCAATAAATCATACCTTTTTTTTCCAAATATAATTCGTCTGATTGTAAATATAGGCCAACTTTTGAAAGCTCATTTGGTCCATAATATAGGACAACACATAGTGAAATATTTTTTTTTTCTAACATATCATTATCTAAATTATTGCTAGTTTGAAATTATAATTTTATTTTTGCTAGTGTTATTGTTTTTTTAATTTCAATATGCACTTAATGCTGGTAATTTATTGCATTTGAATTGGGAAAATTTTAAAAATATTGAATTTTTCATGAAATTAAAAATATATCAATATTTCTTTTTAAAAACTTAAGTTTGACCGATAAATTCAAAATTAGGCGTAGTACATATATTGGGATTTTTTTATTTAATACCGCTCTTTGTCTTAAATTTAAGTTATTTCTAATATCATCTTGTTAACAGCACTAAACTTCAATATTTAATTAATTTATATTTTATTATCATTTTTAAATACAATTATATATGAAAAAATAGTTTTTTTGACGTGAGTATATGAAAAATATTGAACACTCTCCAAAATTATCAAATGGATTATGAAGTGACCAAGAATACCATTAAAAAGCCTTTTACAATGAGAGCATTATAATTATATTATTAAAATATAATTTGTTTAATTATTTATCATCGTTAATGGAATTAAAAATGTAGGGGCGGATGAAATCTCTGCTTACGTCAACTACTACTTGAACTTCAACAAAGTGGTTGTGATCATTTATTTTTGCTTCTTTAAGTTTCAGGTATGATTCATCAGTCTAATTAAAGAGATTAGTTTACCAAACGCGTGGAGCTCCCAAGCGAAACCATCATGACTTCTATCTATTGACTTCAAAAGTCAACAAAAATTTATTGATTGAGTGATTAGAGCCAAGATGTTCACTTGGAATGATACTCCTTTGCAATGTCTTAAAAATTTAAAATTATGATAAAAGGGAAAATTTCCCCTCCAAATGCACAAAAAATGAGATGTACAGTATTTTATTTTAGTATCATTTTTATTCTTATTATTATTCAATAATTAATTATTGTCTTTCATATACTTTTATGGGTTTAATGTTTCTATTTTTATTGCAGATTTTTTTTTCTTGTCACACTCATATAAAGTAAGGGGATTCCATTGTCAAAAAAGAGAAAGAAAATATTAATGAGATCCATTTACTTTTAGGGGAGTGTTATGGTGAATATTTCTCAGCAAAAACAAAAATTAATCACATTTTTATATAAAAAACTTTCCGCATAATTCACACATACTAAGAAAACTTCTAAATTTCATTAACTTTATCTTAAGATTTATAACTTTATAATTTTACCGATTTAACCACATACATTTTATGAAAATAACTATCTATAATACAATAATAAATAAATGATAAAATATTGAACGTTTATGTAAAAATTAATACGGGCATTAAAAATAGGAGAATCCACAGGCTAGCAATTAAGGCCTAAAATTGTAAAAAGTACCCAAACTTTTCACATACCAAAAAAGTTTAGCGCTTTTTCTCAGATAAACGTTAACAACTAAAACAGCCAAATTGACAACAAAATAAATATCCGTTAACAACTAAATCAGTCGCATTAACAACAATATCGCCCGATTAACAACTAAATCAATCCATTAACAACTAACATTTTAATGAAAATCTGTAAAAAGTTCTGTGGGCCTTTTTAGTATGTGAAAGTGGTTGGCCCTTTTTGTAATTTTAGACCTTAATTGGGTCTTAATACAGATTCTCCTTTAAAATACTATTTTTTTTTGCTCGAACCTTAAAAATACTATGAAAATACATTCTTTCTGTGTCTTACAAAAATTTAATGACGACCTAATTTTTGTCACTGTGAAGAGCACGTACGATTGCATCTGCCGATTCCTACGTGACGTTTATAACTCGATGAATATGAAATAATGGAGGTGGGACCCTTTGCGTTTGATGTCCTGTGAAGTCGCCTTCAGATCTATTTTGGGACCATCTGGCTTCCCTCTTAATTTGACCTTCCTACCTTTACTTGGAGTTCATTTTCCTGCAACTCTCTGTCCCTTTTGCATTTACTTCTGCAGATTCAATTCAACACTATACTATGTCTTATTCAGGCAAAAAAAAAAAAACAAAACATAATCTTTTCTTTTTAAAATTCCGGGTTTTTTTTTTTCATAAACAGACTATTTGAATAAGTTTAATCTTTTTGAAGCAAATAATACGTCTAATCTCACCAATTGCTTTGCCACCTAATGATATGGATGTTCCCAATAAATGGGAGATCGTGGGTTCCATTTCACTTGTAATCTTAGGCTAGGATGATCACGGACGCTGCAGAACTGTGCTTGGAGGTCAACCCGAGGTGCGGCTCGATATGACCTTGAGTTGGAAAATTGGCACCTGAAGTGCAGTGTCTGCGGCCCAGAACTCGGCCGACAGACGACCAATGCTGGACTCGCCTGGACCAGCCTAGGTAGTCCATTTTTTTTTTCCAATATTTTTTTCCTTTTTTTTTTTGCCTTCTTGGGAGACAATATTTTAACTCTGGTTTCACTTGATTTTCGAAAGTAATATTAAGTGACTTAATGAAAAATGATTCCTATAAATTAAAAGGTATATTAAGATGTTCGGACTCATGAGTGACTCACACAATAGTGATTTTTTTTTAAAAAAGAGAGAGCTCGGGTCGACCCACTACCCAAGGGGTTTAAATCTGACCGAGGTCCATCCAACTCGAGCCGTTTGGTCCGGCCCGGTCGAGGCCAAATTATCCTGGACCAATTTTTTTCATATCGCTACATGGTCGCAAGTCGAGACCTGACCGGGTCGATCCAACGACCACGCGGGCTTTTTGATCAACCCTACTTGGGACCATTACTTCTTGGCCCTCTTATTGAAAAAAAGATTGAGCCTAATTTTAAAAGTTTAGCCTCAAGCAATATGTTTCAGGTCGAAAATCTCACGTGATTAGCGTCAACTTCTCTTAATTATAAAAGAATAAGTCTAATCTTAAAAGTTTAGTAGTATTGTTAGAGTTAGGATAAATCTCATATTTCAAATGATAATTATAATAGAGATAGTTAAATACTACCATTTAGAAAATTCATCACAATGAAGTGTGATTTAAAACGAGTATTATTAGAATCGGACTAGACTAGCCGCTTTGGGCTCTAATCCGATTAATCGGTGGTCCAACGATCCTGCAAGTTGGACTTGTTCAACCTTTTTCAAATTTTTAAAAATATTTATAATTTTATATAAATAGCTTTAAATCTTCACTTCCTTACCAACTTAAATTTCTAAATTAGCTCCAATCTAACTTATTGACCATTGACTCAATACTTTGGTCGCTTCAGTTGTTGTTCAGGTTTAATAACCTTATTTAAAACACTTTGTACAAATTACACCAACTTTTATAAAATAAAAATAAAGTATCCTTTTAAATGACAGATATTGAATGGATTAATTAACTCCTCTGCCACTGCTAGTCTACTACAAATCACACACACATATAAACTAGTCATATATATTTTGAATTATTAATAGTATTATTTTCCCAACAACACTATCACTATAATTAAATTTTTAAACTCAAGATTTATATAATTAACCGTGAGCGTGTAATTTAACTGACAAGGGATACACTAATTTGAACCGTGACTTTAGATCTGATTCAAGCCTTTCACATGCAATTGTGCTATAAGTTTCACTAAGATTGTTGGCATCATCATACTACAATTCATTCAACCCAAGATGGTAAAAACTCATTACGACTTCCAAATATTGAACGATCTAATAAACGAAAATATCTACATTTATCTAATTTATATATTTTGAATTTTCGATGATACATGTTTTGGCTGACTTTTTCGAATGTATAAAATTTTCGGTGGCTTTTAAGCCAACCAACTAGTGAGGAAAAAGCCCAACAAATCCTGCTTTTGGATTGCAAGAGCGCGATTAACTTTAAGCTCAAAAACCTCAAAAATGGGAAAAGTTCGAATCACAGCTTTTTCCAAAATGCCTCAGCTGACCCACTTCTACCACCATCAATCTAAACACAAATCATATAACTGACTTTTTTCCTACCAGTTTTTTAAAAGTCGATAGTTTTTAAGCTACCACTCCTACCGCCAACCCAAACAGTGATTAAAAAAATGGAAAACCCTACGAAAACATCTTATTTAAGGATTTGTCCCAATGCAAAATAGCCAAACAAGTTAAAACATAGAAACGGACCTCTATTATCATATCCCTCGTCAGTGCTGTGTTTTTTTGAACACTCTCGTCAGTGCTGTGTTGACTGTCGTGAATTAATAGTCAATGGTCAACACATGTACGGCTCTACCTCTACCCATTCTCACGATCCGTTAAGTTTCTCCGTCAAACGTAACGTCGTCGTTTCTTTAAATTCGCGCAAACTCACTTCACCAATACCACACTCTCTCTCTCCCCCCTTCACCGCATCTCACTGAAACAAACAGGGTAGGCATATAACTACACTATTTATGACAGACAAATTTCGAGTCTCTGTAGCTAAAATGAAACCTTTTTTTAGATTCTTGATTCTTCTGCCTCTGCTTGCTCTTATTGAATCTTCTTCTTCTTCCTCCTCCTGCAAACTTAGTCCACAAGACCTCGACCTAGTGTCCAAGGCCTTCAAATCAGTCTCCGGATTCAACGTTTCCTGGTTATCTCACTGCTCTGTCGTCGACGATCAGTTCAGGGCCATAAGGCTTACTTCCAAGAATCTCCGTGGAGCTATTTCTTGGAAGTTTCTGAGCAACGTTTCAAACTTGCAGGTTCTTGATCTCTCTGGGAATTCTCTTCAAGGTCAAGTCCCTGGTTGGTTCTGGGCAAAATCGAGCTTACTGGAGGTCAATCTTTCCAATAACAGGTTTGGAGGCACCATTAATGGTTCCTTCATTTCTTCTCTTCAAATGCTTAATCTCTCACACAATAGGTTCACAAATCAAGTTCAGCTTTCTGGGTTTTCTAAGCTGAAAGTTCTTGACCTTTCTCATAACAATCTGAAATACCTCCCTTTTGGGTTTCAGAAGCTTACCAACCTCAACCACCTTGACCTATCAAACTGTGAAATCAAAGGAAATGTTAAACCCGTCTCTGATTTGAACTCACTGAGTTACCTGGACCTCTCAAATAACGAGTTGAATGGTACTTTCCCTTCTGATTTCCCTCATCTTCATACCCTTCATTTCTTGAACATCTCTTACAACAATTTCAGAGCTGTACTTAGCTTCGATGCGTACAAGAAGAAATTCGGCAAATCAGCTTTCCTTCACGCCGGTGCCAACTTCAATTACAATGCTTCCAAAACGGCGCCGTTTCATCACCCTTCGTTTCACTCTACAAAACGAACCCCGATTAAGAAACGACCCAAATCAAAATCTAAAAGACTAATACTCTCTGTGTGCTCTGCTTCAGGAGTCGTCGTTGTTCTATTGTGTATTTCTATATTCTGCATCTACAGAAAGAAGAGACGATTGGCTAAGAGAAATAAATGGGCGATCTCGAAGCCAGTCCCACCATTGCCTTTCAAGGTTGACAAATCTGGACCGTTTGCTTTCGAAACTGAATCAGGTACGTCATGGGTGGCTGATCTGAAGGAGCCATCGTCGGCGCCGGTAGTGATGTTCGAGAAGCCATTGATGAACCTGAGCTTCAAGGACCTGATCGCTGCCACGTCACACTTCGGCAAGGACTCTCTGCTCGCCGAGGAGGTGTGGTCCCGTCTACAGAGCCGTCTTACCCGCCGGCGGAGGCATCCACGTGGCAATCAAGGTTCTGGAGAACGCCAGAGACGTCGATCATGAAGACGCCGTCGAGTTGTTCGTTGAACTCTCAAAGCGGAAGCACCCAAACGTACTGCCTCTCTCCGGTTACTGTATTGCAGGTATCGTACCGAGTCGATTGCTTCCAAAAATATTTTCATTGTTTTTTTGGCAGAAGTAGTGTACTTTCTGAAATTGAATTGAACCTGCTTACATTAATTGCCTTCACGGGTTTTAATCTCATGGTGTCGCACTCGCTAACTTGCTCTGTACCCATTTTCCCAATCTAAACTCTTCGTTATGATTACGTATAGGAATTTGTGTTTGTCTTTTCGTACATTTTGGGTTTCGTACCTGAAATGTTTGTATTTGGATTTTTTAAAAAATAATCAAAATATTTCAAATTTGTTGAGCCTAACATTTCATTTGAGAAATTAACAGTCAAACAAAACTTTTCACGTGGAAGTTTTGTTTTGTTTCTGTTGGTATGATTCTGAACATATTATGGAAGTTGACAAACTAATATATGCGTCCAATGAAACTCGAAACTCATTCATGTTTGTTCTAATTGAGGAATTTGCTTAAATATTAGCTTAATTAAATGTGATAAATTTAATTGAAATTGAAATTTGATTATGTTTATTGCAATTTCAGGCAAGGAGAAGCTGGTGTTGTACGAGTTCATGTCGAACGGCGATTTAGGAAGGTGGCTTCATGAGTTGCCAACGGGGACTACTAACGTGGAGGATTGGAGTGGCGACACGTGGGAGATTCAAAACGGCGTCGGGTCTCAGGCGCCCTCTCCGGAAACCATGGGTTGGGGAACACGACACCGTATCGCCGTCGGGATAGCACGTGGCCTGGCATATCTCCACCATGCCGGATCAAAGCCCGTCGTGCACGGCCATCTGGTCACTTCCAATATCTTACTCGCCGACGACTTTGAGCCCCGAATCGCGGATTTTGGGTTCAGGAAAATGGGGCAGCAAGATAGGCCGAATTGCACGACGGAGACGGACGTTTACTGCTTCGGTGTCGTGCTGATGGAGCTCTTAACGGGGAGGACTGGCATGGCGGAGACAGTGGTGTGGGTGAGGAAGATGGTGAGGGAGGGAAATGGGGTGAGCGTGTTGGATGAGAGGCTGAGAGATGGCGGCGGCGAGTTGGAGAGGGAGATGGCGGAGAGCCTTCGAGTGGCGTTCTTGTGTACGGCTGAGTCACCGGGGAAGAGGCCCACCATGCAGCAAGTCCTGGGTTTACTCAAAGACATTCATCCTTGTGGTGGACCCCATCAGGCTCAAGCCTGAACAACTGGCTGTTTGAGTTAACGGTGCTTGTTTGAGTTAAGGTTTGAGTTAAGCATAGACGCTAGTTTAAGAGGGAAGTTTTATCGTAACTTACGTAAACCTACTTTTTAAATGTTAATTCAAACAAACACTTGTTCACCGTAAGGTTTTTCTGGTTTTTCATTTTTTCGAGTCCTCAAAATACCAGTTTAATCCTCGAGTATACATTTTTGTTTTTGTAAAATTTATTGTAGTCATCATATGATGACTTGAAGGAAATTCTTACTCCTAGAGGAGCATATGCTTGTGGCGAATTAAGATTTATTTTGTACATGGAAGTAGTAAAAGACCTTTGTAATGCACTGGGTAAAGTGGTTATTAAAACGTACAGTACTTCAAGAACTTACATCTGTTATTGGAATACACTAATTCAACATAATTCAGTGTTCACTCTAATTTAATATTACTTCTGATCTTAAATAAAATATATAATTGATTTTTAAGAAATTAATGGAATTATATAAATTATTTAATCATATCATATATTATATATGATTAAATTTTAATTTGTATCATCAACTTATAAATTAGACAAATTAGTTTGAAAAAGTAATAAATATAAATACTTTAAAATAATTTAATTAATTTCTTTAATATATAAAAAAGTCAATTAAATATCTTATATTTAAAATAAGAGAGAGAGAGAGAGAAAGGGAGTATTTTTATGTGGGTGACGATTAATTACAAAATTTTTATATTGAAGAAAAATTGTAGACAAAGTGGAGTGGACCAGAGAAGGTTGAGGTAAGGCAATGTTTTTATGTAGTATTTTTTGTGGGCATAGTGCAGAGAATCCCCACTGCCATTAGTCACTTTTTTCTTTTCCTTTTTCCTTCCTTAATTTTTTCATATTTTTTTATTTTTATTTTACTCTTTTATTTTTTAGTCTTTTCCCTCTGTCATTTGTTCTCTTCTAGTGAGTTAGTTCTTCATTGATTGGAAAAGAATATTCCTACCATATAATTTATTTATTTATTTTACTAATTTAATAGATATTTTAAGGGTTTTTAATTCAAACTATATCTTTCTTTCATTTTCCCGATGAAACCTTTTCTGAAATGTAAAACCTGTTTTTATTTTTGTTCTTTTTATTTTTTTTTTTTTTTTATCATAGGACATTTTGTAATAAATGGATAAGTCATCATAAGGTGTTAGTCTTGCATGTGCATGTCATTGTCGACTTTAAACTTTTCTCTTTAGTTTGTCTGTCTGCCCAGTAGAGAGTGAGTAAAACACCCGTAGCCCGCCCATCCGCCTGCGTCCCGTGGTTTTTGCCCGTTTAAGTCCGCCTAGATTTGGGCTCAAACAGGTACGGGGCTGCCCGTACCTATATAGCTTAAACGGGCGGGATACGGGTTAAGCCACGGGGCACCCGTTCCACCCGTTTATTTTTTTATTTATATATATATATATATATATAAACATTAGATATCATGATTTAATTCTTCAACATGTTGCACTTGGTCTGGTGGTGGAAGCAAGTTGGTTAATTTCTAATTACTAATTGGTTATCCCCCGCCCCACACGTTGATATTTTCAGTTTTTTTAATCAATTTTTATATAAAATTTAAAACTTTGGAACACCAAAATTACAAATAACCCTTGCCCTATTCTTCACTTTCACGGATCACGACAGGTCGCAGCTTTCCATTTCTTTTCCCTTGATGCCGCCTCCAGGCTCCAGTCCTCATCCTCATCTCTCCCTCTCTTTTTATCCCCTTCTCATCTCACCGTAGTCCATGGTCATCTCCTCATACGTTGCCGCTCCGATGTCGACTTCGTGCTTCTTCTTCTCATATTTGTTCAATAGCGTCTACAATCTCACCATCTCATCTCAGATTTGTTTGCTCCTTCGTTGAGTATAAAGAATTTTCAGATCTTGCCTTCACATTTCTCAGATCTCGCCTCGGATTATAAGGATCATGGTGGCTGTGTGACTGGTGTGAAGAATAACGATGAGGACTGAGTTGCTTTGGCTTTTTTTTTTTTTTTTCCTGAGAAAAAGTGGTCACGGGGTTCCCGAAACCCGGGTTGGACAGCCCCGTATATACCCGTACCCATTTACTACATTGTCTTAACGGGTTATGCGGGGCAGCCTGTACTCCTGTAAAATAAATTCATAGGATACGGGTTAGCCACTCGGGACAGCCTGCCTTCCGCTCGTCACCCCTACTGCCCAGGCATGCTCAGCTTGCGTGTAAATGTGGAATCATATTGTGGTCACAAATTATTAAGATTCCCTCACATTGTTTTAAGGAAAATATCAACAATAAAAACTTCTAAAATTTTAAAATCTTAAAATTGAGTTTGTTTCCTTCACTTGATAAGAGATTTATTATACCTGATATAAAATTCACATAAAGAAATCACTGATTTAAAATTATAAGATTTTAAAATCCTTTTCTAGAATTTTTCCTTTTTTAAATACTTGAATTATTTAGTTCTCTTAATTTCTATTTTTTATTAATTAATTCCATTCATAACCATTATAAAGTGCAAAACTGTTTTCTGAGTGATACATTTTTTTTAGGGAATGTCATAAAAATTACTGTCAACATTGGGAAAAGATAAATAAGAAAGTTTAATATCTGAAAAGCTCAAGTCAAGCCGTAAGGGAAATATGAGGTTTTCAAATCTTACTGTCAACATTGGAAAAAGATAAATAAGTAAGTTTAATATCTGAAATCTCAAGTCAAGCTGTAAGGAAAAAATATGAGGTTTTCAAATCTTAACAAAACAATTTTATGCCCTTTTCACTTTTATCTCTCTCTCTCCTTCTCACCATCGGTCTCATGGCTACACACAAAGTCCTTTTTTTCTATTTGTATTCACCAAAATTTCTTATTCTCTCTTACGATAATGTTGATCTTCCTTGTGGTACAACCTCTTTCCATTTTCATTTCTTTACATTACAAAATTTTACCTAAATTATCTAATTCTTCCATAGAAATCTCATCTCTGTCTCTACCACCACAATTTTTT
>JAMWYP010000887.1:0-21758 GCA_025563575.1 Acacia pycnantha | reverse complement strand
GTGTTTATGGCTAAGAACAACAAAAGTGGTAGTCGAAGCAAACACATCGACATTAAGTATCTAGCCATAAGAGAACGTGTTAAACATCAAGTAGTGGTTGTTGAACACATTAGCACTGAGTTAATGATTGCAGATCCTTTAACTAAAGGCATGCCACCTATGAGGTTTATGGATCATGTAGAAAGAATGGGAATTAGTGCCCATCTTTGAATTTCATTTTGAATGATTTTCTTTTCGTTGTAAGAACGTTGTTATTTTATGGAACCCCATTTGTGATGTTTTTCTCATTTCAGTTGCGCGCTCATTTATTTGTTTAATTTGAGGAACATCATTGAGTTTGGACCTGGAATAAACGTAGGGTTTATTCATTAAGTTACTTGGGCATGGGAAACATAATGCACTGTGATACATGGAAGATATTACTCGCTTTAAGAGGACTATCGCTATGATCCATGCATTTTGTTTCTCGAGGTATATACTTGAAGTATGTGGACCAAGTGGGAGAATGTTGGAATTTAATATTGTAACCGTCCATATTAATGTTCCAATTAATTCTATTTATGTCCCACATTATTACCGGTTTTGTAACCGTCCATTAATATCGTAACGGCCTAATTAATATGCAATAAGTGCGTATTGAATTCGTTTCCTTTTTTAGCTCTGCGATGGTCAGAGGGAAACAAACGTGTGAAATTTGTCTGGTCCCCTGAACCTGCTCTGATTTTGAGGAAGCACACCATCTGCAGTTTCAGAGAGAAGGATCAGAAGGACTGTGACTCGGAGTCTGTTCCTGCTTGCTGGCTTGGATTCGTTCCTGTTTGGAGACTCGGAGTTTGTCCCTGTTTGCTTCTGGAGACAAATCAATGGCGGGAGGTATTTGTGATCTCTTACTTCAGTTTTCCGCATTGATCTATATGTTAATCTGTGTTTAACATGTTTAGATCGTTAAGTAATCTAACAAATCATTCATTTGTTTGTATTAAAAGATTCCATTTTATACTGGCAGAAAAGAAATTCGATATTTGACTTGTCGGCGAAGGACGATTCCTTGTCATGTGAGCGGGCCTGAACGTCTAAATCAATTTGACAAAAACAACTTATAAATGATTCTTTGGGAATTCACTTAATTGTGGTGGTATTATTTTGGCAACATGGCACTTAAATATCATATAAATTTCTTAAACCCAAAGAAATTTATTGAACTTGTGATAGGATAGAGAAGGGATAAGGGACAATCAGGGATATGAAAATCTTGGAGAAAAGTCAAAATTACCCTTCATACAATGAAGAACATCAAAAAGATCCAAGGCTTCGACCTCCACGATCTCCTTAGAGACCAACGGAACCACGCCAAAGCTTTGGCTGGCTATGATACAGGGCTTGTCGGAGGTTTGATTACGACGAATGTAAAGGAAGATTAGAACAACCAGAAAGAAGAAGATGAAGACGAAAAGACAAATCGGGCTCGAACTTCTTCTTCCTATAACACTCATACTTGCATCGTCATCCCTACATAGGGTTGAGTTGGGTTAAGGTTTAAACTAATTTGATTTGATTTGCTATTTACACACACAAATTAAGAAAAGAAAAAGAAAATAACACCTAAAATTTGAAATGAACAATATCTGGGTTTTGAGGAAGAAGAAGGTGAATAGTAAATATGAGATTTAACAAAAGTTGTAATAGGAATAATAAGTTCTTTAATGGGATTAACAAGTTCAATAATGGGTTTAACAAGTTCATTCATCAAGTGGAACTTATGTCGCTTTGGAAAAATCATAAAGTGAGCACCATTAACAAAATTAGTAATTGAAATAACAAGTTTTTTAATTCGATTAACAAATTTAGTAATGTGATTAACAAGTCCAGAGTGACATAAGTTGGAGACGATGATGCGAGTGTGAGCGTTAGCAAAGAAGAAGTTGGAGCCCAATTTTCCTTTTCCTCTTCATCTTGAAAGTGGAGCTTGAATCACCAAGAGGGGGGTGAATTGGGGATTCTCAAAAACTTTTCGGTATGCTCTGTTTTTCGGATAAGCAATAAAGATGAAACAGAGTATAGAGAAGAGAAGCAAGACACCAAGATTTTAACTGGTTCGGTCCAACTACTTGACCTACGTCCAGTCCCCAGACTCTCTGGGATTTCTCACTATATCAATTGATTACACACTCTGCACTCAAGAGTAATTCTCTCTCTAGAACTTACTCCTCCTTACAAGTTGTAATCAATAACCCAATCTCCAAGTCCCCTTGACTTGAGATAACTTACAATAAATGATTTACAATCAAGAAACTCTCTCTAAGAGTAGATATGATAAATACTGAAGAATAATTGTATCAAAAGATACTTTACAAAGGAAAACTCAAAGAGTAGTTGAAACTTTAATGATTTTCATTTTCTCACAGATTAGTTCTGGTGAAGAATTGAATGCATCTCTATTTATAGGTAGAGATCATTAATTGACCGTTATAATCCCAATTATAACCGTTGGTGATGTTGGGAGCTGCTTAGATGAAGCTTTGGTCTTCTTCTCTCTCTACTCTTTGGTTAATCCAGCTGGCCAGATAATCAGAGTTGACTCTCTGACTTTTAATCCGTTGGAAGATCAGTTTGCTGGATGTAGAAGGCAGGCATTAACTTCTCCAAAACGTGTGGAGAATGTTTATCCAAAAGCATGCAAGTTTCTGAACTTTTCATTTAATGTGCTGACATGCTTTTTGCTTTATGCTCATTCTTCATTTAATCCTGTCTAAATCATCTGAAACTCACTAACAAACTGATTAAACATAGTTAAGTATAGTAATGAGTGATGATATAGAGTATTGAGATCAAACACAAAAGTTTCGCAAAATCATTCAGTTCGAAATTCAAATTTCACGATGGAAACTCGAGTCAGTTCATCGAAACTCGAGTTTTCATGCTTCAGTGTTACCTCAGCAAAAGACCGAAACTCGAGTTTTCTCATTTCAGTGTCGAACATCGCGATTTGGTATTTTGGACAGGTTTGGTGAACAGTGCAAAACTCGAGTCATTAAGTGACTAACTCGAGTTTTGGACTCTTGATGGAAAATTATGTTTTAGTCCAAAATCTCAAAACTGGAGTTTCCAAACCTTAACTCGAGTTTTCAAAAGATCAAATTTCACAGTGCTCTCTGTCTGCTCAAAACTCGAGTTTCCAAATCTTAACTCGAGTTTTCATGTTCTTTGAAAACATTGGAAACTTCACTGTAAGACCAAAACTCGAGTTTTGAAAACAAAACTCGAGTTTTCTCTCTTATTGGGAAAACATCGAAAACTTTGTCGAATTGCGAAATAGTGTTTTCACAAGGTTAGATTTAAGCAATATTCTCTTATGATGCAAAACTCGAGTTTTCAAACCAAACTCGAGTTTTCATGAACTTTGAAAACTTGAGAAAAATTCTTTGAAAAGATTAAACTCGAGTTTCCCATGGAAACTGGAGTTATGGAATCTTTGAAACTCTTGGTTGCTCTATGTCTTGTCAAAACTCGAGTTTGCTTTGTTCAGCGAAAAACTTGAATGCTCTCTGTATGATCAAAACTCGAGTTTTCAAATCCTAACTCGAGTTTTCTTAACTCTGAAAAAATTTGAGCATTTCTCTGTCAGGCCAAAACTCAAGTTTCCAAACTGAAACTCGAGTTTGCCTTTGACAGTAAGTTTTCCAACTTACAAAGACAAACTTCTCTTGTGTTTACAATTGTCCGTTATCATCAAAACCAATTGGGAACTAACACATCTTTCTCTTTGTGGTTCTTATGATCTCCCTTTACATTCGCTTGAATTGATTAAACCTCCGTCAAGCCCTGTACCATAGCTAGCCAAAGCTCTGACGTGATTCTGTCGGTCTTCAAGGAGATCATGGAAGTTGAAGCCTTGGATCTTCTTGATGTTCTTTATTATGTGAAGAGCATTTTGGACTTTTCTCCAAAATTTCCATATTCCTGATTGCCCGTTATCCTTCCTCTATCCTTTCAACAAGTTCAATGGGCTGCTTTGGGTTTAGGAAATTCAGATGGTATTTAAGTATCATTTTCCCTATTATTTTTAGTAAAAGGGTATTTTAATGGGAAAATCCCTTTAAGGTCCGAAAGGGACCAAGAAAATGTCAAATAAGTCTCAAAGAAAATTTTGATGTCAAAAAGGTCCCAAGGAGTTATTAAAATTAGGGGTGAGCAAAATCAAAATGAAACCAAAGACCGAACCGAACCTAATTTGGTTTTTTATTTTTCTTATTTCGGTTGTTCAGTTTCGGTGCGTTTTTTTGTTAAAATGGTTTAAACCGAATAACCGAAGTTATCAACGTTTTGTTTTTTTCACTACTAGAAAATTGGTAATTTGCGACGGATTTTGTGAAGGATATTTTTCCGTAATATTTTTCCGACGGATTGTTGATGTGTTCTTCTTGCAGTTTCTTTCTTCTTTCACGACCAAGCTTCCCACAACCAACCCCCTGAACTTGAGGTTTGAGTTTTTTTATATTAAAAAAAAAAAAACCAAAGCACTATGATGTCCTAAATTTTTTTAGGATTCCATAAGTTTTACTTTACTATGCCTTCTAGATAGGTATCCCCCAAAAAAAGAATGTAGAATGGGCTAAAAAAAGGACGTTAAAACACCTTTTTGTAGTAGTGATAAAAAGGGACGCCGTAAAAAAGGGACGTCGTAAGTCTGACATATGGTGTCCCTTTTTTTAGCGGACTTTAAAACCAAGTTTTACTATGTCGCTCACAAAGGCGTCACCCTACAAAGGGACGTAAAAATAGCCTAAAACGGATGTTAAAAGGATTTTATTTTTATTTTTATAATAGTAGTGAATATAAAGATAAAAAAAAAATACACTCTCTTTTTGATTTATAAATAAGACTATAGAAGTAGTAACTATATTTTCGGAGGGTTGGAACTCACAACACGGATAAGAATGTGTGTGTGTTGCAGTGGGAACTGGATACGAAGAATGTAAATTTGCACATGTATTGATCTGATATCATAATTCTTTTGGAAAGAATTTATTATATTATTTCCACTGTCAAGCCGCTTTTTTGTTTTTTTTTTGTTTCTGTTTTTTTTTTTTTTTTGAAAAAGGACAAATTGATATTCGAATAATTGACAAGGTTTATAAGTTACAAATAGATATACAACATAAACTTCTATCGATAAAATGTCGATATGACAATTGAGGAATGATCCTAATACTAACGTCTGAAAAATCAAAAAGAAGAGCAGGTATTTCCTTACAAGTAATGTTAATTCTTAAAGAGATGACTAGTTGATGAAGCATGAGTAGATGACTAGTTGATTCTTATGGTCAAACTGTTGGAGCTTAGAGTTCCTGATCCAAAATAGAGAAGCACAAAGACATTTGTATGGAAAACTTGTGTCGGGGATTGCCCGATTTAGCCACAAAAATTCTTTAAAAAGAGAGCCCTTATGACAATAAATGATTCCATGGCAATAATGGTTCCCAAGTTTCATATACTTGTGCAATATAACGTCCCAACCATCATCATTTCCCATGAAATGTGAATCAACTACGCTAACCAAGTTACAAGGCTTATCTTGTGTTTTTGAGCTAGAAATGGCCAAGCTAGTAAATTGAACCATTTACTTATTAACTTTCTTAATTGTTTCTATCTGACTTGCCATTTGCCCATATAATGCATAGCTAGATTCAGGGTTTTTACAAATAGTATTTAAGAGATAAATCACATGTGATAAGTCCATCACTACTCAATGTGAGTAATGGATCTTTCAATCATCTCTTAAATTCAGGAAATGTAAAATTGGGTAACCCTCTTTTCGTATTATATGAAAAGTAAAATTAAAGCTCGTTTTTGTATTAAAAAATTAGACATTTAAGTTTTTTTTCAGTTAAATTAGAAAAGTGAATTTTTATTACATAGTATTCTCACTACTACAAAAATTGGATACTACTACCCTAAAAAACGTCCTAAATTGAAAACAGGTAGTAAAATATGAAGGAAGTGGCATTTTTGTAATTATATTTAAGGAAAAGGAGCCTTCAACGTCCTGAATAGTAATTTAGGACTTCTAAAATTTATTTTTATCGTCTGTATGTAATTCAAGACGCCTAAAATCTGATTAATTATCTTGGCGCCAAGGATAAAATATGGTGGGAAATATTTGGCGAGAAAATAAAAAAATTCTCCACTATTATAGAAAATAGGCGACCTGAAGGTATATCAGGTCGCCTATTTTATATAATTGGCGACCTGATTTACACTTCAGGTCGCCTATTTGCATCAATTTATTTAAAAATAAATAAAAAAATGCCGATTTTAGAAAATAGGCGACCTGAATGTATATCAGGTCGCCTATTTTCATTAATATGCGACCTGATTTAGTGTTCAGGTCGCCTTTTTTAAATAATTTTAAACCTAATTCCCCGTCATTCTCATTCATTCTCACCCAGACTCCCTCGTCCTCTGCCGTCATTCTCAGTCATTCTCACCCAGACTCCGACTCAACTCCGCCTCTAGTCTCAGTCTCCCTCTTCCTCCGACTCAACTCCGCCTCTAGTCTCAGTCTCCCTCTTCCGCCGACTCCGCCTCTAGTCTCAGTCTCCCTCTTCCGCCGACTCCGCCGCCACCTCCACTGCGCCGCGCAAATCGACTGTGGGCTTCCAACTCCACTCCACCTCAGATTCGTTCTTCTGTACGTCGACCTCCTCACAATCTCACGCCCGCTCTCGGCCCTCGGCATCGTCTATTTACGGAGTTAATTAGATTTTGGGATTTTCATCATTCTCTTTGATTTCGGTGTTTATGGCTTAGATTTCGAGGAACCCACGATTTTGATTCTTCTCTCTTCCCACCGTGAAGATGACTTCCTTTTGCATGTAGATTCTTTAAGTATCTGTCCCTTACTCTACCATCTCGCCTTGTATATATTTTGTAGCTGATTTCGTGGCAATATATAAAATTCAGAAGTGATGTTCATACAAAGTTTTAGTGCGAGACTAGGCCGTATCTGGTAGATGAGGATGATTGTTTATTACTCAACCTTTTTGTGATGTTCAAATTTTGTATACGTGTCTTCCACGTTAGTTGTGGGGTCACTATGATAGATTCCCTACTGCATAATATAATACCTAATATAAGCTTATCATGTGATATGGTGCCCCATAATCCTGTCTCCTTTTTGTTTGGTGTAGCTAAGTTTGTTGAGTTGGATGAAATTATGCATTTCTAACCTATCAGATAGTGTTTGCCAAGTATGATGCTCCTCGGTCTTTAATGTAAGACCTAATTGGAGAGTTGCTCTTTGTCCAAATATTAGACTTATTTCTTATATTTGTCATTTATACCCCTAATTTTTCCCTATTGATGTTTCTTCAACAATAATCAAGTAAGAGAAAAATAAAGGGGATTAAAAAATGATTATGGTGTTTAAAAAAAACATGTCATATAAACTAATTTAACTAACTTCTTTAATATAATCAAATTAGATAAGTAGGTATTATTTACGGATTGAAGGGAGTAAATCTCTAATCAATCACACACATACACATTCAAGCGGATCGTATAATATTCAACATGCATCATTTCAAAATTGTTTGACCATTCTAGTGCAAAAGAACAATTTGACTGTCATTTATCTTCAAGTTTCCTGCAATCTCTGTTGGTTTCTTTCAGATCTATTTTTGGGGGTGCTTCCTTTGGGAGCTCCATCTTGAATATTATTTCTTCGTGATATTGTTCTGAATTGCTTTAGTTAGTAAGTTTTGTTGTTGAATTAAGCTGAAATTGGTTGTTATTGAAATTTTGGGATGTCTTACTTTTAAGGGAAATCTTTGCCGAAATTTACTTAAAAGAAAACATGTCGTTCTTGAAATTGACATGAACTTGACTGTTGTTGGAAATGTCGTAGGTGGTAATAAAATGGGTCATAGTTGGATGAATGCATTGAGAACTAGTGAAGAATATGAGAATGGGGTGGAAGAGTTTATTGAATTTGCTAGAAGGAATGTGGCCACAAAAAATGGGATGTATTATTGTCCATGTGTTAATTGTTTAAATGGGAGTCGAAGGGTTATTGCTGATATAAGGGACCACCTACTTTGTGATGGAATACACCTTCGATACACAACGTGGATATGGCATGGTGAGGAAGTAAGTACCGGTGCGTCCCATGCAAATGAAGTTGAGGTAGATGATGATGATGGAATGGAGAAAATGATTAATGATGTTGAGGCGAATCTTTTGCACAATCGGGTGAATATGAAAGCGTGCGGAGTGATGCGAGACACCTTTGTTCCACTGGGTGTACTAAGTATACACGGTTGGCTGCGACCTTACATTTGGTCAACTTAAAGGCAACTTGTGGGTGGACCGATAGCGGTTTCACGTCGTTGCTTGAATTGTTGTGTGATATGTTGCCGATTGATAATGTACTTCCAAATCGTATGTATGAGGCCAAGAAAATCTTGTCTACGATGGGTATGGAGTATAAAAAGATACACAGTGCCCTAATGACTGCATATTGTACGAAACGAGTACGAAGGCCTCGGTAATTGTCCGAAGTGTAAAACTTCACGATACAAAGTGAAGAAAGTTAGTGTTTACGGAGAGCGAGACAACAAAAAGGCAACCTTTGAAGGCATTGTGGTATCTTCCAATAATTCCACGGTTTAAGCGTCATTTTACTAGTGAAGCAACGGCGAAGAAGTTGAGATGGCATTCGATGAGAGAATATCCGATGGAAAATATCTTCGGCACCGGTGACTCTCCGCAATGGAAGAAAATAGACGAAATGTTCCCTCAATTTGGCGGTGAGCCAAGAAACCTTCGGTGGGGCTTTGTACGAGATGGCTTCAATCCGTATCGAACTCTTAGCAGCACCCATAGTGCATGGCCGGTTCTCCTTGTAATATACAACTTACCTCCTGGCTATGTATGAAACGCAAGTATGTGATGCTTTCTATGATGATTTACGGACCAAAACAACCCGGGAACAATATCGATGTGTACTTGGCGCCTTTGGTTGAGGATTTGAAGAAGTTGTGGGAGGAAGGCGTAGATGTGTTTGATGCATATAAGAAGGAGCACTTCAAGTTGCGTGCAATGATTTTTACCACGATAAACGACTTTCCCGCATACGGAAATTTGTCGAGTACAGTGTGAAGGGGCATAAAGCATGTCCAATATGTGAAGCGAGACACAAACTTCCATCAACTAAAGCACGGAAAAAAACGGTCTACCTCGGCCACGGGAGGTTTCTTCATCGGTTCCACCCATATCGTAAGTTAAGAAAGCGTTTTAACGGCTTACGGAGCGAATACGGCTCCAAAAGCGTTAACCGGAGAGGACGTTTATAGTCGGGTGAAACATATCAATGTCATATTGGGTAAGCGGCAAAGGAAGGCGAGTGAGAAGAATATATGGAAGAAGAGATCAATTTTCTTTGATCTTCCATATTGGCGTAGTCTTGATGTGAGACACAGTCTTGATGTGATGCATGTGGAGAAAAACGTTTGTGATAGCCTTGTCAGTACTCTTTTGCACATACCTGGGAAGACTAAGGATGGAATTAGTGCGAGACTAGATATGGTTGACATGGGAATAAGAGAAAGGTTACATCCACGAGTAATGGAAGATGGTAAGAGGGCATACATGGAGCCGGCAACTCATACACTATCAAAAGCGGAGAAGAAAAGTTTGTGTGGATGTCTATATGACATTAAGGTGCCACAAGGATATTCTTCTAATTTGAGAAAGTGTGTCTCAATGAGCGATTTGAAGTTAGTGGGAATGAAGTCCCATGATTATCATGTGTTGATGCAACAACTACTACCAATAGCTATAAGAGGCATTATGAAAGATGAAGTTCGATCCACTATAACAAGATTGAGTATTTTCTTCAATGCTATCTGCAACAAAGTCATTGACATTGAAAAGTTGGATGAATTGGAGAATGAGGGTTATATTATTTTGTCCCAACTAGAGATGCATTTCCCTCCTGCCTTTTTGATATCATGGTGCACTTGATAGTGCACTTGGTAAGGAGGTAAGGCGTGCGGTCCGGTTTACCTAAGGTGGATGTACCCTTTCGAGCGATACATGAAGATCTTAAAAGGGTATTCTAAAAACCCTTATCGGCCGGAAGCCTCAATAGTTGAGAGATATGTAGTTGAAGAGGCTATGGAGTTATGCAAAGATTATCTATCAGGGCCGACGATACAATCTCGGCATGACGAGGGGATAAGCGAGGGAACTCGAGGAATCAAGGCGAAGAATAAGCCTCGTGAAGAGGTGTTGCAAGCACACTGTACATCTTGAATAATACGGAAGAAGTTCAACCATACATTGATGAACACGAAAGAGTTTGAAGAATATGAATCCAAGGAAGAGTGACATGCGAGATAGCGAATGAGCAAAGAAGACGTTCATAAAGTGGTTCGGTGAGAAGGTATTGCACGAGACCGGAGTGTCGGATACAATCGAGTGGTTAGCACAGGGGCCTTCTTTTCGAGTCATCACTTGGAGCGGTTACGATGTCAACGGATATTCTTTCTACACAAAAGACCAAGATGACGAAGTCTTTGTGCAAAATAGTGGGGTGATGGTTGAAGTGAATCCATGCACTTTTCGAGTTCGAAAGACAAAAACCCGGTGGTAGCATCAATGGCCTATTATGGAGTGATCGAAGAAATATGGGAGATCAACTACAGCAAGTTCAAAGTTGCTTTATTGAAATGTAAGTGGGTTAGCAATAATCTTTGTTGTAATAGATCCTAAATTTGGATTTGTCTCGGTTGATCTTCAAAGACTTGGTCATAGAGATGAGCCATTCATTTTAGCAAGTCGGGCGAAACAAGTGTTTTATGTTACGAGACCACTGCAAATAAAAGAATGTCCATTGTACTTCAAAGTAAAAAACGAAGTATGGTGAAGAATCCTTGAACCTTGACGATACACTCCCTTTCACAACAAATCCACCTACAACACGTGAAGTAGAATTGATAGATGATGAAGAATATCTGCAAGAAAGGATCATTGTGAAGGAATATGGGACACCATGTAAAGTAAGATCTTGATTACAAAATGATGTGTTTAACTACTATGTTCTTTTTGTGGTCGTTTAACATGTTGGTTCATTTTATTAATCTGTTTATTATTTAAAAACCTATCTAACATAAATGATTGGTCTTTGATGAACAGGAATATGTCTAGCTCAGATGAGTCATCGGGAGATAGGGTTGATATGCCGTTGTGAGAAAAGGGAGAGGTAGCACACACATGGGTGAGCTAATTGCTCGCCGTGACGATCGAAAAAGAGGCTGCATGTGGAGTTTGATGAAAATATGAATCCGGTTGGCGAGAGAGGAAGACTGACTTCATTAGCTATTTAGGCTATCGGCTCGAAGCAAAGTGCGTATTGTTTACTCGGCTTGGAAGTTCGTTGATGATAAGACGAAGGATTTGATTTGGACACGATTTTGGTATCTCACTTTCGATATATCGCATTTGTATCTTTAGTCTTATTACTTGATTTACGTCATATCTTCTCTTTCACCTTGCGGCAAACATTTGATGTCCCTAACACTAAGGCCATGAGGAAGCATTGGATGGGCGAAGTTCGTCTCCGTTGGAAAGATTTTAAGAACAAGGCGACAAAAAAGTATATTCGCGGGCCAAAGAGGGACCGGGATCCATGTAAGACCTATGATTTCATTTCTCAGGAGGACTGGAGGGAGTTTGTGGCGTCCGGCGAGAATCCTGAATTTACGGTAAAATTTCGTCATATCTTATCTTTAATTTGAATCTACTTGAATTCGTACGATCGGTTTTGTTTGTTTTCGTGTCACGAGAAAACAAGCCAAGCCAATAGAGAGAGGCAAGCGAAAAATAAGTATCCGCATTGCTTGTCTAGAGGTGGCTACGAAAGCTGGAACGAAAGATGATGGAGGAAGAGGCTGCGGCGAATGAAGGAAGCTTCCCAATCCGATCCTTCCACTTGCTATCCAGGCCCCCAGCGTCCTCCTCATCACAAAAAATGGAAAGCTGCGAGGATGAAGGGGGACAAATACATCAATGAAGATGTTCTTTGCGGTTGCCTCAAAGATCGTAAGTAGTTGAATTAGAAGTATTAAATAGCCTCGGTTGTTTCATACTATATAAGAGTTTAGTTATTATTTATGAAAAATCTTATGGTACAGGATTCACTTGAGCGTGAGTAGCCAAGGCTCATTCACGCCGGGTACGCGGCGGGACATTTGTCGACGGCGATTGGGAAGCGGATTACCACGATCTTTGTTCGAGGGAGACGAGGGGAGTGAGTGTCGCAAAATTTTCGGACGACGTTCGAGCAAACCTTATGAAAGATGTTATGGCACAACTACGGGGTGAAATGCAAGCTATGGTACAACAGCAACGTACATCCGACGAATCCCGAATATCCCCGGCGGCAAAGATAGTTTTCAGCCTCCGGAGGTACATATTAGCGGACCTTCTCCCCCTCCGAGGTAGTTATTGGCGGACCGTCTCACCTGCGAGAGGTGCATATTAGCGAACCGTCTCACACTCCGAGGTAGTTATTGGCGGACCGTCTCACACTCCACAGGGAGGTATAGCTTGCACTCTATATTTGGATGACTCACACCGGTGGATTGTTGACGATGGTCTTGTTTACCCAGAACAAGACAAACACCACAACAAGCAAATTCTAGAAAACCAACGTCGGGTGACTGTGACGAGTGTGCGAGAGGGGAAGAAGAGACAGCCGTCCCGATTGATGATGAGGAGGTTACCACACTAGGCGCTGCCATCACATGGTTCATCCTTTGGCCGGCTCATCTTATTGAGATGTGGACGATACCTGCGATGGTAGGAAATACATTGCGATTGAGTGTGAGTTGTTTCCCGATTGATTTTCATTGCTCATTCACTCATAATATGTTTTTATGTTTTCATAGGATGAACAAGCTGCGGGCTTATTTCCGTACTTAGCACAGTGCGAGAGATGTACAAGGACATCGGCCTCATAAGCTTGCGGATGCCTCCGGGCATTGTCGGTGCGAAAAAGACATATCCGATGACATTTGACAAGAAAGATTTGATGGAGTTTTTGACGATGGATTGTTTAGATATACGGTTTCTTCAACTTGCAATCCTGTAAGTTTGTTTAACCCTTTAATTATGTTAGTACTCTTTTTTTGTTTAAGATCTTCAATAACATTTATCATTTCATTTCATAGTGTCTGCCGTGAATTATGCGCCGGCACACCGCGAGCGAGTTCGTATGGATACTTATGTCTTGGATGCACGGCTTCGGCTCGCAGTACGTTACCCAGGAGGTCAATTTATGTTGGTCTAACAATGGGCGACGGAGGGTCGTCTTGTTATCTAGCGCCAATACATGAAAGGTGCGTACTTTTGTTTTGTCTTATAAGATTTTTGTGTCAAAATTGCGGTCTTATCTTAATTTAATATTAATACGTATATGTTGTAGTGGTCATTGGACGTTGTGTGTTGTTTGTCAGAGCAAGAACTCCTGTTATTGGTTCGATTCGGTAAATGGCAATCCTACGAGGATATCAAAAACATGTTTGCCGAGTAAGTAAATTTTTTTCGAATCATCGATTCTTCTTTTAAATGAATGGTTTAACATGTCATTAATTTCCATTTTAATGATAGTGGCCTCAAGACGTATAGACAGACTTATCAATGCAAAAGAGCGGGGTGGACCGAAGTGGTTTAAACCGACGGTGAGTAGTTTCAATTCAAGTTATTTCATTGACACGGTAGCTTTAGATATGCCTTTATTCGTTTTTAACAATTTGCCTTTGATTTATAGTGCCATCAACAACCGGGGAGCACCGAGTGCGGATATTACGTTATGAGTTGGATGCAATCCATCGTTAACGACGGACGTACTCAAGGTTTTCAAAACGTACGTAATCGCTCGTGATTCTCAAGTTTATTTAATTTTTGTTGTTGTACTTGAGTTGTTAATTATTTCCTTCACTTAATTGGTTTATCTTATACCTTGTTTCCCCAATTTACGAGTTTTGGGTACTAAGGATCCGTACTCGCGAGGATGAGATCGATTCGGTTCGAGACATGATATCTAGATATCTTCTTCAACACATAGCGCCTAGTTAGTAGTGAGCATGATTAATATGTTATTGTGTTAGTGATTCTTTAATTTGCTCTTTGTTGTTTTTGTATCTATTTGGTGTTTTGTCGTACAAAATATGCAATTTTGGTGTTATATATATAGTTTGTTTATGTATTGTGTTAGTGTGATTCTTGTGTTGCTTGGTGGTTTCTGGCTGATGCAAATTAAAAACTTGGTAGATGTCTCATAGTTTGTAGTTTATATTTTAAAAAAAATTTCAACAAAGGCGACCTGATTTTAAATCGGGTCGCCTTTGTTAGAATAAGCGACTGAATAGAAGATCGGGTCGCCTTAATTAAAAAGGCGACTGATTTTGAAATCAGGTCGCCTTTGTTATCATAAGGCGACTGAATCCAAGATCGATCGGGTCGCCTTTAAGGCGAACTCTATCTTCTTAAGGCGACGACGATTTCAAATCGACTTGATTTCAAATCGGTCGCCTTATTGTCGCCTTAATAAGCGACTCGATCAGTAAATCATCCAAGACGTCCTCGGAAAAGGGTCGTTAATTCGCCTTAATAAGACGACCTAATTTTAGATCGGTCGCCATTTTGGAAATTTTCCTCTACCCCCTCCAAGACGTCCCTCAGAAAAGGGTCGTTAATGGGTCTTATTTAGGTCGTTGTTTAGCATTTTTGTAGTAGTTAAACAATTTGAGCTGGTGGGCTACCTTTTCGTGCTTCTTGATCACTTGGGCTAACGCCTTCTTGTTCGATCAGACGACGGAGACGAGACTACACGTGTCCTCTCCCTCTACCGGTATCCACAAACGACCTTCAACACTGACGGCAGCGTTCTAGCCCCTCAGTATTCTTGCGTCTCTCTCTTTATCTCTCTAGGGTTTTTCGCGGCTTTCTAATACGCTCGACTAAAAGTCCCGTAGGTTTTTCTAAGCCTTGCAAGTGTATTATATTCAAAACAAATTTTTGAATCTGGATTAAAAAATTTATTAATTAAATCTATCTGATAGATCTAATCAAATCTATTTATTTAATCCAAATTAAAAGCCCTCTGATTTAATTTATATTTATAAATTAAATCAAGATATGATATCATTATATTTAATTTAAAATGAGATCCGATATCTTAGTTAAAATTAAATATGATATACAATATATTTCTTCGAAAAATAAATCTGAGATACAATATCTCAATTTATTATAGTTATTTAATTTATCAAATAAATTAAATACTATATATAATAATATTATTGTCAATAAATAATATCATCATTATTTTCGAATTATATATATATATATATATATATATATATATATATATATAATTAAATCAAGATATGATATCGTTATATTTAATTTAAAATGAGATCCGATATCTCAGTTCAAATTAAATCTGATATGCAATATCTTTATTCGAAAATTAAATATGAGATACAATATCTCAATTTATTATAGTTATTTAATTTATCAAATAAATTAAATACTATATATAATAATATTAATGTCAATAAATAATATCATTATTATTTTTGAATTTAATATACACACACACACACACACACATCCTAGATTAAATAAGTATTCATTAAATCCTAAACACATTTTAAGATTCAATGAATATGTACACTCTTGCTCGTGTTGGGTCATTATTGTGTGCGACCCTGTAGGCCCACATGAGATTGGCAGCGGGCCAATACTGTACCAGCCCACAAGTCATGTAGCGGCCTCTAGCAAGACATTGCGACTACTCAATTCATATGGGGATCGTTGATAAGTACAATGACTTGCCACTAGGGCATAATTTCCAACAGACTCCCACTTGCACTAGGTGCATTCATTAATTACCTTAATTCCCATTGCCCTAACATGACGCTCATGTTTTACTTGTGCAAGCGGCTTAGTAAGAGGATCAACGTCATTGTTTATGCGATATAACCTATCGTATAACCATGTCACGTCCCTTTTGTCACCCGATAATTTGGTCAAGGATGAGGCATGGAAAATGTCAACTTCCTGTTCTTGACCATTACTTTCTCGATTCTTGAGTAGTCTAACAATTGAGATGGAAACTCTTTTCCATCGTAGTATGGCCATACATTTCTCGACTTACTCATCGAGGGGCCCGATATATCTCTCTACAAATGTGAGGGACAAATTCCATCTTGACCATTCACATTCCTCTCGCATGAAAACCAGCGATCCGATCAAGCCTTTATCATCACCCGATCAAATGTGTCTTTTGACTAGGTCAAAGACCAGTGACTCATCATGTAGGAATCCATGATGATCTCAAGTCAAAGGGCGTTGTGACGCGGTTATACATGAGAAAAGCTTATGACTTATTCCATGCAGCTTTCTCATAGCGGGGTCAGGTCCAATTTGTACTCTTACAAGTGCCTATGACTTTGATTCGTATCTCCATACCTTATCAAAGTCACACTGGTCTTATCTCATCTTCGCTCCCGCATAGATGACCGACTAGGGACATTTAGGATAACCTTTTAGATATATCCAGGGATCAATTATCACTATAAACATGCATGGCAAATGATAACAAAAGGAGAATACTTTAATCATCTAAAGTATAATGTCTTGCTTTCTCCTGGTACTTTGCATAATAATTTTTTTTGTATCACCTCTATCATTGATTTCTCTGATAAGATGAAATCGCTTGAGTATATGGTTGGTCCTTTGATGTGACCTAGGCTCCTTCGTCTACGCAATACTTAAAAGCTATTGTCCACGAAACAAGTCTATTGGATGCGAGATGGTAGGAACCACCTCCAATTCGTTGATGAACTTTCTAATCCAAAGCAGCTTCCTTAGGCGCATCCGATCTTTGCTATATACTAAACCTCATTGCAAAATCAGCTACGAGTGCTCTGCTTAGAAACTCTTCCATTTCATTTGCACCACCATTCAACAGGAATACATATCCTAATTGCGATCTTGAATCATCTTGGTCAGTTTGGAAACTCGCATCTGTGTGACCAATCACACAAAGCTCATCTTCCAAGCCACCATATACCAAGAAAAAGTCCTTAGTTCTTCTTAAGTACTTAAGGATATTCTTGACAGCAGTCCAGTGACCCTCATCCGGGATCTTGTTGATATCTCGCTGGTCATACTCAAGGAAAAATGACACATACGGTCGAGTACATAACATGGCATACATGATAGATCCAATGGCGGAGGCATATGGAATCTTACTCATGCGGTCTCTTTGATCTTGTGTACTAAGACACAGATTCTTACCGAGATGGATGCCATAAGACATGGGCATATTACCCCTTTTTGAATCCTGCATACTGAATCTATATAGTATCTTGTCCATGTATGTGCTCTGACTTAGGCCTATCAGCCTCTTAGATCTATCTCTATAGATCCTAATCCCAAGGATGTAAGTGGCTTCGCCTAAATCTTTCATTGAGAAAGACTTTCCTAACCAAGACTTTACATTCTGCAAGGTAGGAATGGCATTCCCAATGATTAGGATGTCATCAACATAAAGCACTAGAAATACAACTGTGCTCCCACTAACCTTCTTGTAAACACAAGGTTGATCTATGTTTTGCATGAATCCAAACTCTTTGACTACTTCATCAAAACGATGATTCCAGCTCCGAGATGCTTGCTTCAATCCATAAATGGATCTTTGAAGCTTGCAAACTTTACCAGAGTCATTTGGACACACAAAACCCTTAGGTTGTGTCATGTACACATCCTCAAGGAGCTTCCCGTTAAGGAAGGCTGTTTTGACGTCCATGTGCCATATTTTATAGTCATAATATGATGCAATGGCAAGAAGGATTCTGATTGATTTAACCATTGCAACTGGGAAAAAGGTTTCATCATAGTCCACACCATGAGTTTGAGTGAATCCCTTTTCAACCAGTCGTTCCTTGAAGATATTTACTTTGCCATCCATGTCAGTTTTCTCTTTAAAAACCCACTTGCACCCAACGGTTTTTACACCTTCAGGTGGATCGACTAAGGCCCATACCTCATTGTCGTACATGGATTGCATTTCAGACTTCATGGCACTAAGCCATCTTTCGGAGTTGGGTCCCACCACGGCCTCGCGATAGGTAGTTGGGTCATTGTGCTCAATGACCAAAATATCACGGCTTCCAGTAATCAAAAATCCATATCTTTGAGCTTGTGTTACGTGAGTAGGCTCAACAACTTGTTGTGAGTCTTCTCTGGTTTCCATTTGTGGTTCTACATTGTCCTGTGACTCTCAAACTTCCTCGAGGTTCACCTTACTCCCGCTGGTTCTTTTAGAGATAAACTCTTTTTCCAAAAGGATACCATTCCGAATAACAAACACTTTGTGATCGATGGGATTGTAGACATAGTATCCTTTAGTTTCCTTAGGATACTTCACAAGAAGGCATTTTGAGAATCTGGATGATAATTTATAAGAGGCTTGATGTTTAACATAAACCTCAAATCCCCAAATTTTAAGAAATGACAAACTGGGTTTCTTCCCAGTCCATATCTCATATGGTGTCTTTTCAACTGCCTTTGACGGAACACGATTGAGTGTGAATGCAGCTATTTCTAGGGCATGGCCCCAAAAGAAGGTGGAAGATCTTTGACTCATCATAGATCGAAGCATATCTAATAGAGTTCGATTCCTCCGCTCGAAACACCATTCCATTGAGGTGTTCTGGAGGTAGGTTGCGAGACGATCCCACAACTCCTAAGATGGTCAATGAACTCTTGGCTCAAATATTCACCACCCCGATCAGATCGAAGTGTCTTAATTGTTTTGTCAAGTTGATTTTGCACTTCATTTTGGAATGTTTTGAACATTTCAAAATATTCCGACTTATGTTTCATTAAATAGATATATCCATATCTACTGAAATCGTCTATAAATGTAATGAAGTACAAATGACCACCTCTTGAGATGATATTCATTGGTCCGCACACACTCGGTATGTATGAGGCCCAATAAATCGGCGGCTTTCATCAAGCTTTCAAGAAAAAGTGCCTTTGTCATCTTTCCCAATAAACAAGACTCGCATGTATCAAATGATTCAAAATCAAGATATGATATTGTTATATTTAATTTAAAATGAGATCCGATATCTCAGTTCAAATTAAATCTAATATGCAATATCTTTATTCGAAAATTAAATCTGAGATACAATATCTCAATTTATTAAAGTTATTTAATTTATCAAATAAATTAAATACTATATATAATAATATTACTGTCAATAAATAATATCATCATTATTTTCGATATATATATATATATATATATATATATATATATATATATATATATATCAAGATATGATATCGTTATATTTAATTTAAAATGAGATCCAATATCTCAGTTCAAATTAAATCTGATATGCAATATCTTTATTCGAAAATTAGATATGAGATACAATATCTCAATTTATTATAGTTATTTAATTTATCAAATAAATTAAATACTTTATATAATAATATTATTGTCAATAAATAATATCATTATTATTTTTGAATTTAATATATATATATATACACACACACACATCCTAGAATAAATAAGTATTCATTAAATCTTAAACACATTTAAGAATCAATGAATCTGGGCACTCTTGCTCGTGTTGGGCCATTCTTGTGTGCGACCCTGTAGGCCCACATGAGATTATGCTGTACCAGCCCACAAGTCGCAAGCGGCCTCTAGCAATACATTGCGACTACCCAATTCATATGGGGATCGTTGATAAGTACAATGATTTGCCCCTATGGCATAATTTCCAACAGACTTCCCCCTGTGGTTGCCAGTTGGCCAATGGGCCTTGACTAGGTCCATAACAGTTGCCCCCAGCTCGGTAGTTCAGGTCTCTGAACTACCGAGGTTAATTGTTTGATTGACTGTGAAATACAGATTTGGCCGAGATATATTCAGCTTCTCTGGGTTGTTTGAGAAGAAATAAGATCCCTTGCTCAAGTTTGCATTAATCCTGGTTATTGACAATTGTATGGTAATTGCACCCTAGCTTGATAGTCCAGGTCTGTGGGCTGTCAGGGTGGATCTGTTGTTGAATCCGAATATCGTATCCGAGTTGCTACCACTCGTTTGATTTTGATAAAGTGTCTATCCGAGTTTCAAAGAACTCCGAAGTTACTTGTATTCTGATTGAATTGCCCCCAGACATGTAGTCCGGGTTAATTTTGCTTTGAAACTTCGTCTGTTTCTTTTTATGATTGTCAAGATCTCTTCTTCTTCAATGATCCGGGTCTCCGGGTTTGTTTGTTGCAACACCGAAGCTCGTTACTTGGGAGGTTGTTAAATGTCCAAAATATTTGTTAGGGCTGATAACAGCGGCCTTGCATAATATAGAAACCGAGCTAAGTCTTGGAAGAGACCGAGTTACGAAAGCTTACGGTGACGCTTCGCTTGACTGAAGAGCCGGGTTAAGTTTTGGAAGCGACCGAGTTGCAAAACCTTACGGAGACGGCTTCGCTTGACTCAAAAACCGGGTTTGATGACCCTTGCACGGAACCGGGATTTTAACCGTTTTAAGCGTAGCCGGGGTCCGCCTTCTTCACCTATGTGTGCTGCCCCAAATCTTTGGTGAGGTGGGGACACGTGGCTTTCTTTAACTTGATGACCGTTCGGCTTACTTATCTGATGTCATACGGTCATCTCTTTACATTTATTGGGTACCTTCAGCCTCCCTGGGTCCTCACGCACAATTAATACTCACACTCTTTAATAGCCATTATTCCTTCCTTGAGAAAGAACACGCCGCTTCTATTAAAGCGTCAGTTATTGCCGCGTGGCCCTTACAGTCCGCCTGGCCTATAAATTTCTCCATCGCCTCTCATTCTTCCTTACGTCTGGTCTGTATACCCATTCTTTCTTGGGTGAATTTTCCCAAAAGAACGATGGGATTTCTAGTGAGAGTTTCAAACTCCATCATCGGTTGCTTATTTTCACTTTTTCCAGCCATGTGGGAAGAAAAGTGCATTTTCGGAATCCAGAAACGACTATCTCGGGTGCTGCACTGTGGCTGCACCTTCAGATGTATTTGTCAGTCTTCATTCACATTTCTTGGTGGACGCCTGGGATCCCAGATGTATTTTCCAGTCTTCACATGTATGGTTCAACTTTGTATGGGATCCTGGGCTGGGAGTGGCTCGCGTCTGAGCTTCTTCATCCACCACAGGAAGCCCTAGACATGTTTGCCAGTCTTCTTGGACTTGTCTAAACTTTTCTAGGGTTTCCAGCATATCTAACAAAGATCTGCACCAGTATGATATCTTTGTTGGATAGTTGTTCAATCTCCAGCTCCAGCTATCCCGATCGTCGTAGGAGGGATCTGGTTGTTCATCACCTGTTGTAATTAGAGGATTCATTACCTTTACGAATGTAACCTAATTTTCCGTACTTTGATCTTTGTAATCGTCTTTGTACACGAGTAGGCCAGTTTATTTCCTTGTAAGAGAAACTGTGTAACCCGATCAAGTATCAATATAAAGCTTGTTTCTGCTTTTCACTCATGTCTTAACATAGATTGAATGCGTGGAAACATCAATACTGAGGTTTCTTTTTCATAGCCGAGGTTGGCCGGATATTTTATCCGGGTTCGCCATTTAATCTGTCTTTAACCGCATACGTTAAGTTTATCTTA